>VWZK01019546.1:0-27968 GCA_013396935.1 Baryphthengus martii | reverse complement strand
ATACTGCATTTTCAAGCAACAGAATGATTTTTCTTCTTCTGAAGCAACACAATCAGTGGCTTGGAAATCTCCTGCTAGTACTGTGCATTAGCTGAACCACTGATGAGGGGGCAGGAGCTGCTACATCATCTCATCATCAATTTATCACAGGGGGAAAAATCACTTATTTTCCATCACTCATTATATACTGCTCTTCCAACAGGGGCAACTTGATTCCTGACATCCAAGACTTTTATCTAGCCTACTGAGCAGGGCACTGCCATTGCTTGCCACAAAGCTGTTTCCCTACCTTTCTGTAAGGCCCAGGAGGACACGAGACCCAGAACTATCCATGTTGGTAACATGCAAGTCATGGACTGTCTATGTTTCAATATATGTTTATTCTGAAATGGTAGGGAGACAGTGTTGTTTAGGCTACAGATGCATGAAGAACAGGTAACTATGGGATATGGATGGTGTAACTTACACAACACGGAATAACACTGGAAAAAACAAAAAGAGATGTCACATCAGAAGTACCACTTTTGGACTAGACACTGTACCTGCCTGAAGTCAATCACCACTCTGTTGGTTACCTTGGATGATGAGGTATTTACCCTCAGGGGCTTACTTTCAGGGAATAAGTTTTCTGCCAGAATTAGGCAGTGTGAGCAAAAAAACAAAAGGTACGAGCCACTTGAAAACAGATTATGACATGAATTTCCCCAAGACATATTGCTCTGATTACTATATAATGAAACACCTCTGATAATCTGAATCCACTACCCCATATATCCCATACATATTTAAGTCGTGTCTACGTTTACAGACATGCCTCCCATTCACAGACCTCTTTTTATTTTTCTTTATCTTTTTGTCTTTTCTTGTAGAGAACAGGCTGCATAGGTTTCAGACCCAAGAGACACATACACAAAAAGCACAAAACTAAAGTCCATAAGGCTTCTCTTATGCATATGGGAAAAATTCACAACCCTCTGTTGGATGTTTCCTTGATTACTTTCTACATTAGCTATATAATGCTTTAGTCAAAGAATGTGATTGAAAAATCAGACTGAAGTAAGGTTTTCGTTTGCATACTGATGGCTACATAGATAGATGTGAAAGTTATCATCCCTCTGATATTCCTTGAAAGCAAGGTGCTAAAATACTAGGGTATTTTAGAACATTGTGAAAAATAACACATTTTGCTTCCTATAACATAATTCAATTACCTTTCTAAATTAGAAGTTGAAATATTTTACAGATTTAGAAATAAACTCATGACAAGGTAGTTCAAGATAAACAGGTTATGGAAATTTTGGTTATTACACAACAGGTCAACGATCACAAGAATGACCAATTAATTACAACATTAGATGAAACCCCCAAAGTGGCGTTTCTTTCAGAATAAAATATAACCTGTCAGTGTCGGATTCTGTCACTACAACGTGCAAATACATTTCACTCACCTTTCTTTCCCATCACCCTGTATATAAATGTTATGTAGCAGCATAAAAGCCACAGAGTTATAAAGGCTGTGGTAAGAATTCTGCAACCTTATGCTCCTGCCAGCTGCTACTAGATCTGCAGTAAAATAAAGAGACATAACAGCCTTTAGGAAGCACTATCAAGTGGCTATTATACTGTAGTTCCACCTTTCAAGTCAGTGATGCAACATGCCAAGAAGGTACCCGCGGAACATCTACTCTGCAGTTTCAGTCCTAAAACTGATTTATGTGAAAACTACAACTCAAAAAGCATCATGGGCTAGACGGAAGGTTTGTTCACGGCTATACCCTGCCCCAAAACATTCCCTCTGAGTCAGCAGAGAAGATACAAACAGAATGAATTTGAAAAGTCACAGGATGGTAGGGGTCGGAAGGGACCTCTGGAGTCAATTTAAAGCCCTCTCTGAGAAATAATTAAAGAAAGTAGTAGAGAGTTTCCATCTCTCAAGCAAGCAGCCGTGAATGCACTTGTGGTCAGCAACCAGAGCTTAACAGGAATCCTTCATGAAAGATCAGCTTCCTAAGGCATAATATAGCTATTGCTTTCAGGCACACACATCTCTACTCTTACAGCGCAAGATTTTAGGCCCTCTTGTAGCTGCATACCCCGCTACCCCACGTGTATTTACAGCCTATGGAAAGGAAGCTACAATCATACCAGTTTTCGGTTTAAAAAAAACAAACAAACAAACCAACCCAAATGGTTTTCTCTGCCAAAAATTCTGAAAACTCAGGATTAAGAAAGAAGGGAAGTCAAATCATTCTGTGTTTGAGAGTCCATGCTTTGGGCCCATAAACCCATCTGACGCCTGCAGATCCACAATGCCACCTTTAGAAACTTCAACTAGAAAGCAGGTTTTCAAGTAAAGGAGCGCAAGCCCTCCTCCGAAACCTTTGCAGCCAAAGCCCATTAAAATGCTGAGGCAGACTCTCAATTGCCAACTGGGTTTGACAATTTACCAAGCAATCGAATGCCTTCTTTTACAGCAGCCCAATATTGCACTACCAGAAAAAGCCTAAGGATGTTAAAAAAAAGATGTGGCAGGATAGATATTTTCAACAGGGATAAACACATATTATCACCATGGTACAGGCGGTGCATTGTAGGAGGGATCGCGTTCTGAGGAAGGGCGTACAGGTCTAGTCCTCTGTCCAAGAAAGGACAATTTAAACTGACAAGATGAATCTCTAATCTAGGCAGAGGACAAAGAGCTTGGAAGAGAAGCCCAAAAGGAAGTCTGAAACTGCTCTCTCCAGAGCAAAAAAAGCTGGAGACTCTAAGAGAGCACAAAAGCAGCCACTGCTGTTGTTCTGAGGGTACTGACACAGAACTTCAGACAATGGTCCATAAGGGGTATTTAGAAAAGAACTTTAAAGGCAGGACAACATGGAGCAGTATTTCCCTCAGCACATCCTTCCTCAAAGGACCTGTGTTTTAGGGATTTCTGGAGGTAGAAGCTGTATCACTGTGATCACTGGGTCATTCTTCCTTAACTTTACAAGACTTTTTCCTGAATCCATTTCTATCTGTGGTCCTGTGGTAACGAGTTCCACAGCCCAGCTCTGCCTTGCACAATGGAGTCTGGTTGGGCATCGCACGACACGCTCGTTCAAAGGAGCAAAGACTTGAATCAAGTAAGTCATATCCCTAAAATTCCCTCCAGTAATCCCCCAAACCCAAGATAATTTCAGTTCTTGGGCTATAGGTGATCTCAAACGTTATTTGAGTATATACACAGGTGGTCTCACATGGACAAGTAACAGTTAAAGGGTTGTTAAAGTGGAAAACAAATATTATGCTTGAGTTTTTAGGAAACTGATTTTAACTTTGTTTTCATATCTACACAACCTCTTTATGTTCAGGGATGGACACATACAAAATGTCCTACTGTTCACCATATGTTCTAAGAGAAAGGCAGTATTTCAAAACATAACTTTTTAGATACACTTTGGAAACAGAAACTATGTACAGTAATAATAAATACATCTTTTAAAAAATACTAAATATCAAACAATAAGTTCCTTTGTCCTAATTTATTTCTCTCAGGATATAAACAAATCCCAAAGCCCAGGACACTAGGATTCCTACCTTTTGATTAGCGTCACTTACAATCACAGACCAGACAAACGCTCCGTGCTTCAATTTCCTCATTGTAAAGACTGGGAATGAAGCAGTTCGTCACCACAAAAACATTTTCCAGATAAGGTAATGCACTTACTTTTGGTAAAGCGCCTACATAGATTGCTGATGGCAGGTGCCATCTAAGTGCAATGAATTATTTCCTTATGTTTCTCCACTTCCTCCTCTGCAAAGGAGGGAACTTGTCATTCTTCCTTTTATTGGCAAATGCAGCTGGGAGTTAAATACGCTGGTGACTCCAACTGACTGATTTTGCAGTGTTTATGCAAGTAAACAGCAAGAAACACTAAATCAGAGCATAAACAAATCTTAGGCTAAATGTGCAGATGAAAACCTAACACATAGTAAAAATTGTATGTTCCTGAAATTAGTATTCAGTTGGTACGGATCCCAATTTTACTTTCCAGTTTAATTTTCAAATAATTTCACTACTAAAGCATAACTGCAGGCTGCACAGGGAAAAAGTACTGAAACGGTTATTTTCCCCAAATTTAGAAACCATCTGTTTTGAAGTTCTGTTTGGCTAAGCAAATTACATGACTCACAGACCAGCTAAGTACTTAAATACATACAGAATACCTTTTCTTCAGCGCAGGAGAAAAATGTCTTTAGCTGATCTGTTTTGCATGGCACCTCCAACTTAGCCCTCCTCAATTCTCTCTGGCATGGGTATTGCTCCACAAAGTTTCACGCAGACAGTAGCCTGGCAGCATCTGACGGGCAAGCAAACAGGACTACCATTTCCCTTGCATCAAAAAGGTCAACAAAATAGCACCTAATTCGCTTCTTTTATACAAGCCCAAGGGCAGACGCATGACAGAAAAGTTCACTGTCAGATCTACAATGCCACGGCAAAAGTAACAGACAGATTTCAGCACTGCAGGTGAAGCGAACAGAGTAGGGAGTACAGGCTGCTCATGACCTAGGGCTTTTCTTTGGTAATATCCTGCTAATTTTTTCATCAGTGATTAGAACAGTTTAGGTAGAATGAAGGTTTAGCCTGTAATTTAATTACCACAGGTTACTTTTGCATTGTATGATACACAAAGAGCTGATATTAAGCTCAAGCTGCTGCAATAAAAATCCCTTTACATTGATCTAACTACTAAACGTTGTTACTGTGATTAATAATTAGCAAATGGCAGGTGACGAATCAAATAGAATTATAGCATTATTCAGATCATATGAACCCCTTATCCTACCCTGCTTTTCTAGGGATATCCTTGTTTGTCTCCTTGTTCCCATCAACTTCCAGTTACCCAAACATATCTGTTCACCCCCAAATGGCTGTCCCAATGGGGATGTACAACATTCACTTCTGTAGCTGTCTAATACTGTAAATGTTTTATAGACCTTACCAATATACAGGGCAGGAGAAAGCCACAAAGCTTGTCTTTAACTGGAGGAGATGGGACACGGGAAAGCTGAGAAGAAAGGCAGGAATCTTGAGAAGCAACAGAAGAATAAAGAGAAATGGCACCTCCTATTCTTTTGAGCAGTGGGTGGGTGGGTGTTCCCCACCAAAAGCCATCACTCAGCAGTACTCAGCTTCCCCATCTGCACTTCCAAGCTCTCACCTATTAACGCAACTTCCCACCTGCAATTGTATTCAGGCTCTGCACGACAGCTGGAAGAAGTTTGGTGCTCAGCCTGTTGATATCAATGGCAAAGGTCACTAGTTCCTCAGGTAACAGCTCTGTGGTTATCCCAGCCTACAATATTGGCTCTGCATTCTCTTTAAAATATTGCAGTTTGAATTCACGTTTGATACATCATCATTTTGCCTACAGGATTCATCCTTGCTGAGGAAGAAAGTGTTTGCAACAGTATATAATGATAAACATATAAAGCCATCATCAATCATTCATCAGTTACAATTACCATTTGCATCCATTTATCTAATCACAGTCTGCAGTAACTGCTGCACTTAAGCAGTTCAAAACCACTTTAAAGATGGAAATGTTGAGGATAACTACTACATAATTGCCTTCACATTTTTGTAGCACTCTGCTAACTTATATTTCTCTCCCTTTTCAGGTTTAATGTATATTAAATAAAGAGGAATTATTATTTACATACACCCCCACTCACCCATACTGACTGTGACAGTGCAGGTGAGAAATGGCAGAGTAGTCTCATAAACTCTATTTAACACACAACTTCAGCTGTCTCAGACACTCAGCCTCCTAGTCTATCTCTGCTGCTACTTTAAATACATTGAATTTCACATCTAACTATATATAAAAAAAACAAAAGCAAAGACCGGTGAGATTTTTTTCCCTTCCTTCTCCTCCTCTGCAAGATCACCTGCCAGAAAATTATTTTATATCTGCCCTGGATGTCAGAATTTATTCTCAGCCCTCCCTTCCTGTTTCTCTTTTCAACTCTACTAATTTGAAGATGCCATAGAGTGGTCTCCTGAGCTAGTAACAGCTTAAAGGTCAGATAAGTTCCAAGGTTCAGAAGCTAGACAAAGGAGGACAGAGAAGTTTGTTCTGCAGTGACAGCAATAACCTTATTTGCTATATTACATAAATAATGGATTCCTGAGAGTGCGCAGAATCATATTTGTGTGTTCTTTCACCTTTTCTGTCTTTGAAAAAAATATTATAAACCCCCGCTTTCTGCAACAAAGTTAACATTTGTCTGAAGAGTGCTCTAAAGATCTGAGGGATTAAATCCAACTCTCTCCTCAATGCCATTACCGCCACTCCAACCAGTGAACCATGCAAACACAGAACTGCTACTTAACAGTTTTCTCTGCATGTATGTTAGGCCACAACACAGAAGGACACCCTCCCCTTCTCCCCTCCGATTACACTGACTCTTAACAGAGAAGACAACTGACAGGGTGCTTTATCTCATGTTCACAACATGATCCCAAGTGGACTTTTTCTTCTCTGGTCTCCTTCTTCATCTTTGTGTGCCTCTCAGATTGTTGTAGTAGGTCATGAGCTTGCTAGGAAAGTTAGCTGCAGTTGAAGCATTTCTAGTAATAGTTGCATTAAACAAAACCCACAAAACAACAACAAAAAAAACCCAGCACAACAACAAAACCCAAAACAAACTCAAATGCCAACATTTTAGGCTTCTATGAGAAAATTAATAATGGGCGTTGCTGATGAAGCCTGGCCTACAGACATTGCAGATCACAGCTGAAGGGGGTGAGCATGCAAACCACCTCCTGTTTGGGTACCCTGGGTGACAGAATCAACTTCCCAAGCCACACCAGCTGAGAGTAGGAACTGCAGCCCAGCACTTCGGCAAGAGCTCAGCTGGGCCCCAGGAATCCTGAACTCCTATCCTCATCATCTAAACCTGCACGCATCTGCTAAACACTTTCGGTACACTCTCTAACCATGAACGTCAACTGTACTGCAACGAAAAAAGAAACAAACTGACAAAAATCAACAAAGAAACCCAACCAACCCTCCCCCTAGAATGTATGAAATGCAGGCTGCACAACCTATTCTGTAGATGGCACTGTATGTTAAACAATGATTTTCTTCTCTCCACAGTACAATTTCTGAAGAAAATAATCCAGATGCAGCCTCTACACATGCAGAATGTGCATTTATTTAAAAGCAGGCATCATTCCATGGTATTAACTTCCAACCGTAACTCCAGGAGTCATCTCCCAGTTGCAATTAATTACGTTTATCCCTGTAGTACGTGACTCCCAGGCAGGACAGAGTGCGCTGTACTGACCCAGCATAGCAGACAGTCCCTGCCCCAAAGAGTTAAAAAGACAAACAGCAGGAGAAGAGAGACAGTGTACCAACCAGAGCTAATGATGTGTTCCAGCCCAACTGCTGCATCCTCGGCTTGGTGTGCTACCCACTGAGTCAGCAAGTGGTGCTGGGCTATGACAATTAAGGGTTGCTGTTGGTTTGTGTTGTTTTTGGTTTTCTGTCTTCATTATTAGGAACTTTCGAAGGATTTGTTGAAAATGGCATCAGAGATAGGCCACTAAATTGCAGAGAAATTCAGGAAACACGACTGCAAAACCAAGACTGACAAACATCTAGGGAATCATTACTCCGGGGAAGTTAGACAATGGCATAAACTGGAAAAAGTGAATTTCACAACAGTGAGCAAAATTCCTCTGAGGAATTTTAGCTGGGACACTGAAGTAATTGTGGAGGCATTAAAAAGAACACAAGCTAATTCAAAGATTCACTGACAACAACATTTGCTTGAGACACTTGGGATGTAAAATTAATTAACAGCAGCAGAGTTCCCAAAAATCCAAGACAAGTCTTAAATGGTCCAGGTCTGTTCCAGAACTACAGTAACACAAGCACACAAGGTAACAAAAGGCAGCAGCAGAGAAAGTGGCACGTACCAGCTCCGGAGAACCAACCAACCTTCCTGCTGTACATTGCAAATGAGCAATATAAATCTCCACAGAAGCTCACAACAGAAAGCTGTCTTTCAGAATATTGCCAGCATGTGTAGATTTGCACTTGCCAAAAAATCATTCTGCAGGCTTTCAGAATGTTAAAAGGTAAACACAGCAACCTTTCATATTTTAAAATAAAGAACAATACTTAATTATACCAGTACAAGTAAGATTTATGTTGATGTTTGTATTTCATACATTTCAGCCCAGTAACACCATGTGGAAAATATTCCTTGTTCCCCAGTGAGTGCTTTGCATTGGCTGCGTACACGGTTTGAATGTGGATTGAAAAATCTTGCTTTACATATGGCAGGCAAAGCCACAAAAGTGTGGCAATTTTTTTAGCACTGGAAAAAAAATACAAAAATTCAAATCCACTGTGGCTGATTCACTCTATCCAGAATGTTTTGTTCTCTTACAACTCTGCAGACATGTACCATATTCTAATGCTTTTGGGTATTTTAATAAAAACTTTATGATTGTTTAAATATTCTGGTAAGTATCCAGAACCCTTTTTTTTCCCAGAATCCTCATATGAAAAATTTACTTGATGCGTGGACCTGACAGCTGCATTAGTAGGAAACCACATCTGTTGAACTACAGGTAAAGAAGCCAGATGCGAGAAATATTTGAAAGTCATTTGTCTCACCATGTCTTCATACTTTGCCTAGACATTCAACAGTAAAAGCAGGAGAAATTCATGTAAATTACTACAGCCAACCATCAATACATAAAAAATGTGCAGAGCTAGAAAAGGGAGCTTTATAGCACTGGTGAGAGAGAAGAGATATTTGAATAAGAACCGGCACTGACAGCTAACCCCAGAGACTGAGATTAAAGTCACTACCTTATTTTACAAACAGAAAAGCCATTTCAGGCATTTTTATAGGTTATATCTCCTGCTGCACAATTTGACTTGTAGTAAGTACTTCTTGCACATGCTTAACTTTACCCACTGAATAATCCCTTCATATTCCATGGAACTAGTTGCACGTATGAAAACACGTGGATGCCTAAATCTTCTAATGAATCAGAGGCTTGAGTTATTCTAGTTCAGTGAAGGAAGGGACAGAGGCAGCTCCAGATGACTATACTAAAATTTAAGTCAATGTGAAATTCTTCCCACTGATTTGACAAGCTTGGTATTAAGTTCTAATGTTTTCATAAAACGTGAATCCTTCAACATACACTGGATATACAGACTACTGAACAAGAGTTTTACAACGATTACCTGGGGATAAATTTGGCAGAGGCACTTTGTGTGTACCAAAGCTGTTCATAAGTTGTGCAGGTCAGCTGAAGCTCATCTGGTTAAAAAGTCTTAAATGATATTTGTTTCCATGCCAGACACACCTGACTCAGCTTACATGTATTTTAGATAACATTTTAAAATTAAAGCTATTCTGACCATTACAGAACAAACGAATGAAATATGTAGGAAGAAGGCAAGGAATAATTAATTATTGAGTGGAAGAGACGGTTGGCTAAATTAATTGGGATGAAAAGCTAAAATTTGACATGTGAAAAGAATGGAAAACTGACCGTGTTTCAGCTTCAACTGACTAGACCCAATAGGCTATCAACAGCATTGAATTATTATTAAATGATAATTGGAAATATAACACCTGTTAAAAGCCAGAATGTTAACGTTTAAGCTATTATCATCCCATCTCAAAACACATGACAGAAATACTTTGAACAATACCAACTCATTCACGTCACAGCTTTTAATTCTACATTAAGCTTTTAAATGTATAAACCAGATTCAGGATACCAAAGCTCTCTATAATTGTGTTCTGCATTTTTTTTTTTTTATTTTACTGTATCAGTGCTTTCTAAAATGGAAAAAAAAACACCCTGATTTTTCTCTTTATATCTTGCTTTTTATCCCCGTTTGTTTTTATAAGAAAAAACAAACCCTATCTTTCTCTCCAACTCCTCTGCTTTAAATCAAGAAGCAAGCTCCTGATGAGTGTTCATGCAGCTGATTAGAAAATTGTCTTATAAACAGCATCATTAAGTGGCATGCCAATCAGTGGTGATACAGTGATATTGCTGGTGCCTGTGTAAATTATAGAGCTGTGTCCTACGCTTGGGAAACCTAAATGTACAATTCTGAGATTTCTTATTGGCAATTAGATTATAAATGCTGTGTTCTAATGCTTAACAGCATGAGAATATATTTATCACAAACTCTATCCGTAGATTACAGAAAGGAAAAAAAAAAAATCTAATTGGAGCAGACTTCCTGAAGAAACTGTTATGAAGAAACCCCCAACAATAAAAGCTTATAAAAGAGGAACCTTTTTTCAGTTTTGCCAGGAGTGATGCCACAGAAAAGCTATGTGAGTTGTAAGATCTCTTGCCATCCAGCCCAGCACATTTATTTGGATTAACTATTTGGTTTAGGGCATGTATCATCACCCATTTAAAAGATACAAAAATTATTTGGGCTTCTTTGAAAGGTTTAATTGGTTTTATCAATATTTTCTCATTAAATATAAGGAAAAGCTTCAGAATGTAGATAACACAGGAAACTCAGCTACCATGTACGGACGTAGACTTGTACTGACACAACATGACATGTAACATACAGTTACCTGTTAATAGTCCGTGCACCCCCATCCCCTTGGATATAATACACACAGAAGATGACTTTTAAGAAATGCTAAGGCTGCAAAGTCATGGACTTGAGAGCCATGGGATGCCACAGTTGAAGTCTATAAAACTTTAATTCAGGTTCTTTAGCCTTCATCCTTCAATTATACATTACCAAGGCAGGCCAGACTTTCAGTAAAGAGTATTCTGTGAACCGACACACTTTGAGCCTTGATTCATCATCGGGCTTTATGCCTTATTTACTGCATAGATTTGAACTGTATTGAATGCATGCATATTAAATTCCTTACAAGCTTCTGTAGGTTGCTCATTACAATAGAATTGATAATGCCATTGCACCTGTTAAACTGCTCCAGAGCAAAGGCACAAACACATTAACATCAAAAGTGGCTCTCCTAAAGATGATACCACAGCTTTGATTTTGGAGTATTCTGTGCTTCGCAGGACCAAGGCAGAGCTCTCAGGAACGTCAGGGTTCCAAGGGCTCAGCGTGAGTGCTAAAGGAGATGAATGGCCAACTTGCAAGTAGCTAAAGTGCTTGTATAGAGTAAAAACTCCAACCAGTCAACTGCCTGAACCACAAGAAAATCCCAGTTTTGATCTATCTGGACTTCTGCAAGGCCTTTGACACGGTCCTCTACAACAAGCTACTCGTCAAGTCGGAGAGATATGGATTCGATAGGTGGACTGTTCTGTGGATAAGGAATTGGCTGGATGGCCGCATCCAGAGAGTAGTGGTCAATGGCTCAAAGTCCAGACAGAGAGCAGTGACAAGTGGTGTCCCTCAAGGGTCCGTACTGGGACCCGTACTGTTTAATATCTTTATCAATGATATAGACAGCAGGATCAAGTGCACCATCAGCAGGTTTGCAGATGACACCAAGCTGAGTAGTGCTGTCAATAAGCCAGGGGGACAGGATGTCATCCAGGACGACCTGGACAGGCTGGAGAGGTGGGCCCAGGTGAACCTTATGAGGTTCAACAAGACCAAGTGCAGGGTCCTGCACCTGGGCCGGAGCAATCTGCATCATCAATCCAGGCTGGGGGATGAGGTGATGGAAAGCAGCCCTGTGGAAAAGGACTTGGGAGTGCTGGTAGATGAGAAGCTGCACATGAGCAGACAGCATGCACTTGAAGCCCAGAAGGCCAATCACACCCTGGGCTGCATCAAAAGAAGTGTGGCCAGAAGATCGAGAGAGGTGTGATTCTGCCCATCTACTCTGCTCTGGTCAGACCTCATCTGGAGTACTGTGCCCAGCTTTGGAGCCCTCAGTACAAGGAGGACATGGACCTGATAGAACGAGTCCAGAGGAGGGCCACAAAAATGATTAGCGGGTTGGAACATCTCTCCTACAAAGACAGGCTGAGGTTGCTGGTGTTGTTCAGCCTGGAGAAGAGAAGGCTCCGGAGTGACCTACTAGTGACCTTCCAATACCTGAAGAGGGCCTACAGGAAGGCTGGAGAGGGACTGTTCACAAAGGCCTGGAGTGACAGGATGAGGGGCAATGGTTTTAAATTAGAGAAGGGCAGATTTAGATTGGATGTTAGGAATAAGTTCTTTGCCATGAGGGTAGGGGAGTGAAACACAGGAACAGGTTGCCCAGGGAGGTAGTTGAGGCCCCATCCCTGGAGATATTCGAGGTGAGGCTTGGCAAAGCTCTGAGCAACCTGATCTAGTTGAGGATGTCCTTGCTCACTGCAGGGGGGTTGGACTAGATGACCTTCGGAGGTCCCTTCCAACCTAATCCATCCTATGTCAGAAGCAGTACTTCACTCCAGATGTCTCAGTGTTTGCAGTGGGATAGGCTGAGGCTGTACACATCTGCAGCTCCACCTAGGGCTCCAGACTCATTCCTAGACAATAACCTTAGACACCAAATGATGCCAGTGTCCTGAATCTATGAGTATGATTATGTTCAAAACCACTACTTAATTTTATTTCTGTTTCTGGTTTTCCCTGATTTCAGTCTGGAATTGCTAGCCATGAGTGTGCAAGGAAACAGTTTTCCTTCTTGTTTTCACATCAAATGTCTAAAGCCATCTTTTACTGTTGGATTAATAACCAGCCAGATCCAGTGGACAGGCCCACACCGCTTGAGCTGACCAGTTTACTAAAAGTAGAAGCAGGTTATTATGCCTGGATAGCAATGGAAAATGAGAGAGATCGCTATCAGCACAGAAATAACACGAGAAATTCTGCTGTCAATTTAGTGCTTCGAAAGGGAAGATTTCAACTGTCTACTTAAACCACCTCTGTTCTCATTCTCTCCCACATTTTGATGTTATCTGCCCTTTCTTCTCTCCAAAACATGTTTCTAATCCCAATGCGATCACCTTACATCCTAGTTTTGCCAGTCCCTTTTTTCTTCCCCTTCCTGCTGTTGCCCTGACTCTCCCCTGTGTATTTACTGCCCCAGAAAAGCCACAGCTGCTTCTACGGCAAGACGTGTATTTGTCTAGCAGAAATCTGTGGTTTCCAACTCACCTGAAAAGAAGAGTGGTCTTGTAATTGGTATGTACATTTCAAATTAACAGTTTCAGAGCTTACTCACTACAGACAGCTGTTAATGGCTTATTAATTACACATCAGGATGGCATAAACAATTTATAGCCAAACCAAAACTTTTCAGAAGAATACAAAACAAGCCAGTGATGACACTTTTGATGACTTTTGCCCTCTCCAGAACTTCATGCAACAGCAAGGAAAAATCCACCTCTTCTTTTGCGCGAACATCTAGAGGCAAAAAAACGGGAGAGAGCAGGGCCCCCTCAGATGCATGCAAAGTGTTTACAAAGGGAACAGTGAATGAAGAATTGACACAGTAGAGGGAATAACAAGAAGTGTTTGCCATTAAGGTACAGAAATAGATCACTGCAGAGGAAATAATTTCCCTCCATGCCATGCTTTTTGGGGAGATCAATCACATACACCAGTATGTTCTAAAAATAAACAGAACCAAAAAGTCTGTAAACAAATTGGAAAGAAGGAGTCAGTTCTTAAACAGTAACGCCTAGCTGTTTTAATCCCCCCCACCTCCCCAAAAATCTAAATTTCATTTAAATTGTTCATTACGTGAGTCACCACAGCCAAACACATCTCATTTTTTAACTCTGGGAGACTCTAGCCAGACATGATTGATTTGTCCTCCTACAGGCCCTTGCCCTTTTGTGGTTCTGCAGAGATGCTGGGAACTGGCAATAACTCACCACATGCCTCAGAGAACTTTCGTGGTTTTGGAAATCTCTCGGCAGTGTGACATTTACATTTATTATGGCTGATTCTGGGCATTTAAATATGAAAACAATTAAAGTATATTTGCAAAGGATATGACAAACGAGCATTTGTACTCTGGCCAATTTTTCACTGACTTTCATTCAAAAACACCATTATGTTTCAGCTTTGCCTCTCCCACTGTCTAAATGAGATGATTTCCCAGTATCTGCATCGGCAGGTTGACTGATGAGAATGCCTTTAGGGTTAAGTGTCTTTAGTATAAACTCAAAGGTCTCTTTCTTGTACAAATTCTGCCCCTGCACTCACTGCTGAAAATTCAGACCTGCCACTGAAATCCACAGAATTATTCTGGTTGCCCACCAATCTAAATGGTAGCTCCGTGGACTCTCTGAAGATCTCTCTCTTCCCTAGAAAGGTGCTTCATCTTTCCAACTCATAATTCAGTAGTAGCAGGTTGCTTTTGATTTTCATTCGACTTTAATATTCTCATCAATCTACTGCCACCAGGGAGGTGAGGATTATCCGCACCAAAGCTGAGCTGAAGCAGAGCACCTATCTCCTCATACCACGAGGTTTTATTTCCCTTAGCAGAAGGAAGGACTGAAGTAACATAGGGGATGCAAGGGAAAGAACAGCATTTTGCTCTCTTCACAAGCCTCTCACCTGTATATTAATAACAAAATTAGTTTCCATAGCTGCAATGTGCCACGGCAACGTAGCTACACATAAATAAGTGTCTCCAGTTTCCTTCAGGATGGTATTACTTAGGTTGTGGAGAGCATTCACGCTGTGCACAGCTGTGCTGGAGAAGTCTCTCAGATTTCTCTCCCTTCCTGGCATTTTCTGTCTATTACTGCTGTATGGAAGCATCATAGATACACTCCTTAAGTCCCATTAAAGACAGCCATCCAGCTGGGCTAAACTTACCACTGGAAATGGTAAGTTCAGAACTAAGGTACTCACATGAATCTTTCCATAAGTGGAGTCCTACAGCAGTAATGTTGCCCAAACACTGCGATCTGGAAGACCTTATCTTTTTATCACCTTAAAGCAGCCTTTCCATACCGAATGCCAGGACCCTGCCACCTTGCTATACAACCAAATCTCCCTCCTACTAACTCCAAACGTTCATCGAAACATGTGGAAATGCATTGAACATGTGACCTCAAATCCCCATTTTAAGACCCATCACAAAGTTTGACTAAGTTTTCAAGCTGCTGTTCAGGCAAAAACGTAAATACAGCTTTAGGGGCCTAGCACAAGGGAGCTCTGTGCTCATCAGTCCTTTAATGTACACCAAACGGTCTTTCGGGTTTGAAATAACTTCATGTGATGCTAAGCAACGCCCTCATTGCTGCCTTTGCTGACTTGCAGCAAAGCAGTGGGATGCCAGGCTGCCGCCATCAGAACATCTGCTTTATTGGACAAGTATTTCAGCAGACCTCGCCTTGTAATAAATGATGCGACCCTGGAAGGCAGGCAGCAGCACTCCTGCAGGCAAAGAGCTCACAACGCCTCAAAACCACCCGAAGCTTTGGGAGCAGCAGCATTGTTTCTGTCACCCCATCCCACCCAGGGTCTTAAGAGTTGTAATGAATAAGGGAAAAAAATAGGTCAGTGAAGCTCTCAAGACAGATCCCAGCTGATGGATTGGGAGTCTTCTACCAATGAAGAAAACAAGAAGGGAGGGAAGGAGAGGAAAGCAGAAGAGGGGATTCCAGCTGTGAAGCTTTTCACTGTGTCATTGAAAACAGAGCTACTACTGGGAGCACCACTGAGTTTGCCTCAGTTAGGATGAACTAAGGCAGCAACATGTGCCATATAAACTGTTTCAGTTATGACTCATGTTACAGAGTGCTTAAACAAACAGCTTCACCAGCACACAGATACCTGTCCATCTGAATTTACAGCCTTTCCCAGAACAGTCCCTCACCTTCTGGCTTTTATTTTTTTTTTCAGGAGTTACTAATTTTCTTTTATCTTTTAGACTCTGAATTCTCTTAAAACATAAAACCCCACTGTTTTTGTAATCTTTTTGTTCCATTCACAGCACAGTATCAACAACACTCCAGTGAAGTAAAACTGAAAAAATACAGGACAAACATTTCAATATATTATTGATGCAAACAGCATCAGAATGATCTGGGATCCTGTCTATCTACCTGTGATGTTAGTAGTCAGTGGATGTTCTGTTGCTAGTTAGAGAAAAGTCTTGCTCCTGTTGTTATTGCTATTGCCTTTTGAAGTGAAATGACAGCGGCGCTCTTTTGAATGGTAGTATTTTACAGCAATTTAACTTCCTGCCTAAAGAAGCACATTTGCATGAAAATTATCTGGAAAGCACAATCACATGCACACACAGTGTGTATATATATATATCTACCTGCCAGCATTTTCAGTACAGGTATGGCACACAGCATATCAAAGGCCAAAGGGATGAAGAGTAAATTAGTTTGCAAGATTATTTTCTACAGTAATTTCCTAGAAAAGGAACCATTTCCTAGCAGAGCCTACCATTACCCTCCAACCTCTTCTTCGATGAGCACTGCAGCTGATTTCTACCTTCATTCTTATTTACCTTCCATGAAAGCACCACTGAGGACCTAATGAAGAATGCTAGGTAATTCTGGCATTATTGGATTTTTCGTTATTTATTTATTAGACATGAGAGCTGTTATCAGCAAGCAGCCAGGTGAGTCAAATCAGATAAAACATTATCTGACTCCTGTGCTGTAAATCAAATTTTAATAGAGAAAAAAATCTGTATCCCCTTTGGGAGTGGAAAGAATATGTTTATAATGTGTTCTGAATGTGTGCTACACAACAGCAAGTATGGATAAAAAACATTTTCTCTCATTCATTTTCCACTTTCTTCTCCAAGTTCTCTCACCCATAAGATGAGAACTAAACCAAAAGTTCTGTTTGTGCCAAATGCTACCAAAGACAAGCATGGAAAAAGCATGGATACACCTTGCATTCTCACACAGACACACAAAAAATACTGAACTCTGCAATATTAAAAATATATTCAAGACACTGTTCTTTTCTCTATTGGCAGAAAAATTTACAGATCTCAGGTTTATCTAATTCAGCCACTGAAATGAGACCTTTGTAGGCCTACTCTCAACGCCAGTACAGCTTCTGTCTTGCATATTTATCCTTGCCTTTTTCTATTCAGAAGCTATTGAAATCTTGTGACAGCACCTGTAGATTAGACACAGATAACATTTGACTACCCCTTGAAGGTTTTACAAATTTTAATCAGCAGAACAGTCTAGATATACTTAGACGGAAATAGGGTGTTAAACATTGTGTTATGTGAATTTTGAGCTCCTGGAATTTTTTTTTTTAAATTATTTTTTCACCTAACACATCATGTTTGACTGTTCAGACAGAACTGAAATTCTGGAATCAGCTTACCACCCACATACTTAAACCAAACTTTTTGAGGACTTAAAAATTACTTTTTAAAACCAAACTTGTTAGACTTCATTCAATTAATTCCATAACAAATGGAAAAAAAGGCCTTTCATGTCACGTTTGGCTTAAAATTGCCATTTCTTTCATGATTTACACGTGAAAATTAATTTATAACCAAGCCATTTTATTCATTGAGGTTTATGAAGGTGTGTACTCAGTGTCATTAACAACTGAACAGGGGGCAGCTCTGGCACTGCCAGCCAGCAGCAGGCAAGCTGACATCCATGTCACATTTCAGTATCCTCTTATTCCCTTTTCTTCCCAGATGAGCCTTTGCTTCTTCATCGCAATTTGCGGGAGGACTAATGTTTTTAAAAGTAACTGCAAAACTACAGGCAGCTCAGAAGTCATTAACACAATGAAAGCTATATATGAAACTTAGATTCTCTGAATGTAAGGCTTATTTATTAGGGAAAAAGTCCAACCAAGTCACAACTGACCCCATGTTGTATTTGAGATACTGGTTTCCCTCTGGAGGGATGCAACTACACTTCAATTTGTTTTATCAGTATACAGCAATAAACTGATTTAAAATGTGTGTTTGAATGAGTAAAGGTTAGCTCTGGTTACTTGAGCACAAGACCAGTTTCAGGTTGTAATGACCTTGGCGTCTCAGATGAAACATCTTCAAGGAAGACCAGATCATTTTTATATCTGTGATGATAATACAGAGAAATAAATGAAGGAACTACAACCTGTGAGAAACAAATACTGAGACTGAAAGTGCACCTCTCCATCTGGCAGAATGAAACTAGAAACCCCTTTCTCCTTAGATTCAGCAGATCATAACTTAGTAGTAACAAAGACATGCCATTTGTGGGAGCAGACAGATCACCTGT
The DNA here is from genome assembly GCA_013396935.1 of Baryphthengus martii. Lineage (NCBI taxonomy): Eukaryota > Metazoa > Chordata > Aves > Coraciiformes > Momotidae > Baryphthengus > Baryphthengus martii. Next base: position 9,766 of record VWZK01019546.1, on the reverse strand, counting down.
AAAGTTACCATCTTTCTAATGAGTACCTTGTAAATCTGATGAAGTTTGTCACTATGCTAAAAAAAATAAAAAAATCTGATGTATCTGAAAAATAACTTTTAAAGCTAATAATCAAAACCACACGAAAGGACCGCCCCCTCTCAGCATCTACCATACACAGCAGCCTTTTGCAAAGCAACACAGGCTTCAAAGATGCTCCCTTCATTAACAAGAGGCTGGTTTGTGCTTCTTTCACCCGACTCTGGAAGGTGAGAAGCGAGCCGTCCCTCAGTGCAACGGGCCACAAAATTCACTGCACGACAGGAGGAGAGCAGATGAAGATTCAGTACCTTAGTTGCCAACTTATCAGTGCAAAGGAGAATATTTGACTCTTTCCTTCAAATGAAGAGAACGCCCCTTATACAATACATTCAGCTCTTATAATCCAGTTTAAAAGGATGAAGAAACCACTAGCCAGCTTGTCACCTGGCAAGTCTCACGTTCTGAAATGAGAGCCATATTTATATTTTTTATCGTCAGTGAGCTACTAATGCCTACCATCTCCTTAACTGCACATGCTCAAACCCTCAGTGGAACAACAGTCCCTAGAGCAGCACACGTGCTGCTGACCTCAGATGAATTTCCAAGCCAACGAAGGCAGAGCACTGCAAACTGTGAGAACCATGAGCCCTTTCTGTACAGCATGGCTCTAAAGCCTGGCCATGTAAATCAGACTGCAAGTCCAGACTGCTTCACTTAAGTTTTAATGAATCTTTAAAATATCCTTTATTTTCCTGAGTAAATACATCCTGAATCACTCCGTGTGGGAGGGGGAGGCAGAAGGATGAAGATTGTTTCAATTATTTTTTTGGCAAGAAACCTTCTTTCTCTACAGATAAATGTTCTTGTTCTAGATCAAGTGCACCTTTCCCACTTAAAAATAAGAAAAAGATCGATTAATTCAGAGCTGACAAACAGACAACTTACATGAAGTAGTTCAGGGGAAGTGAGGCAGCTTTAATAATGTGTATCACATTATTATTTGTCTGTTGTAACTTTATGGCTTATAAGCAGGAGTTTAGGCACTCACAGCTTCCCCTCCCTGGAGGGCAATGTATCTAGATGGTAATGTATCATGACCCCAACAAATGTTCTGTTTAAAGAGCACAGTGACTCCCAAATGGAAAACATTTCTGCCTGCAATATCTCAGCTTTAAATGCATTTCTCTTCTTTTTTTTTTTTTTTTTTTTTTAAAAAAAACAAACCACAAACCTTCATATCTAGGAAAAAAATGGTAAGGCTGGGGTAAATGTGTGATTTAGGGTAATGTCAAACCCCCTATCCCGGAGGTGTCTGACTTACTGAGGTTCCACTTGAGGCCTGTGGTGGTGACGCTCTCGCAGGAGTTCCCGATGGGAATGAGGCCACACCAGGCGCCTTCCAGTCCCGTGTCCACGTGCAGCTTGTGCTTGCCCTGCAAGACAGAAGGGCCTCTGAAGTTAGTCCTTGCCAGGGACCCAAATGACATTTGCCAACAAACCTTGCAAATAAAACAGAAAGTACTTAGATGGAGACAGGTTGAGAATGTCCCCCAAAGGCTCAGGAATATTTGGCTGCAGGAATTCAGGTCACTGACATTTAGAGAGGGAAGAGAGATGTGTGCTTAGGTTCCAGTCCTCAGAGCATTCATAAAGTTTGGTTTGGGGCTTTTCTAAGCAGAATCTGGCATTGCTTATTCTTCCACAGCATTTTTTGAAGAGGCACTTCTGTTAAAGCTAGGCTCTTTATTCCTGTGAAATGAAGGCTTTCTGACCCACTCATTCATTTTCTTCCTCATCTGGAAGGATGTTTCACCTGCTAAACAATGTTTGTCAAAGCACCAGGGAACTCCTTCATTATTTTGACAACATCTGTAAAACTTCATGTACTTTTCCAGGCACATACCCATCCCAGATGGAAGAATCCACCCAGAGACTGAACTAGGTGCCAGAGAAATTAACTTAAATATTTAAAAGTAATATGCTTACACTAAGAACAACACAGTCAAATCAAAACACATTTTTTTATCCACCTCAACTAAGTTCATCTTTTAACTATAAAGTTCATGGGATGCAGGAGAAGCAGCAGATATTAACGGTGACGGATTTGTGACCAAGCTCCTAATTAGTACTTACAGACCCTGTATGAATGTTTTGCATATGAATAGTTGCAAGCAAGAGTAGATAATGGAAGTCTTTTACAGAATGAAAAACAAATAAAGAAAAAGCTGAATGTTAGAGTTCTGGCACAATTTATATTCTAAGAAACTAAGAAAGTGTTTATGAAAATTAGCAAATGCAAAACAGTAACAAGATTAGTGGAGAAATCATCGTCTATTCCCTTCTACCCAGGTAATATATTCCGTCAAACAAACATTATGTCTATTTATTAATCTACCAAAATAAAAGAACTCTCTGAAACCCAATGAGTGTTCAGAAGTACTTTGTTAAGCAAGAAACCAAGGTTTTACATCAAAAGAAAAAAGAACAGTTGAACCACAAAACTCGGGCAAATGTCCCAAGCAGCAAAAATACCTTCTCACAGATTTTCCTTTGAGGAATATACTTAAGCTTTTTTCTTATGTTCTGTTCTCGCGTACGCTCATTCCAAATGCCCTTGCAAATATAAAGTCACTAGTTAGAAAGTCAAAACTGGAAGCAAAGTATCTCATTGCCGAGACGTTGACGTCTGAGGCGTTCGACAGCTTCTCCTGTTAATGCCAAATGCATTATGAAGAAACAACTTCAATACATGTCATGCTCTCAGTTAACAAATGAACCTTGGAAAAGCTGTCAATTAGGGACTATCAGATTGCACGGCTTAAGCCTGTGTGATTGTTTGCGGAGGAACAAGAAAACCATCTCTCCTCTCAGGGTGTCCAGCTTCACGTGGCGATGAGCCATGTACTTCTACTGTGGCTGTGAACGCTCGCCTGCCAAATTCAGAGGTGTAACAAATTCAGGCCTGATAACCTTTTAGCTGTGCAATATGCCGTGCTACTGCTCTCTCACAGCACAGAAGGAGGAGGGAAGGGAAAGGAGAGGCACAAGTACAGGCTCTCTTGTTATGCGATTGCAGATATTGCCTATGATGGAGCTGATGATGAAGGAGAGAACGAAGGGGTGGGGCTCTCTGTTCCCAAGGAACGTGCCTATCGCTGCTCTGAGCTACTAGAGGAGCAAACTCACTACGGTTATCGGTTAGTGAAGAAATACGAAAAAGAGAGGTAAAAGTAACTGGCCTGACAAAGAACCTGGTTTAAGTTGTGTATTCTCAAAACCTGCGTCTACCTACTATTAGGCTTGCGTTCACTATGGTATGACATTTTGGCCCAACTTTGAGATGGAGACTCAATTCAATAGAAATTTATGCAGAAAGCTGTCTTTCTGCGTTCATGAAGTAAATCTTGAAATGTGGCTACCAGAGGCTCACCAATATTCAGGATTTTATCAGCCTTTCAATGTCTGATAATTCCCTAAAATCCCAGCTCACATCCCCATGATTATGTGAGACTCAACTTTCTTCCTTAAAAGGACATTTTCAAGCCTTCAGTTGTTAAGACAAATTTCAAACTAGGAGCCCAAAGGGCTAAACCTAAGGCAGCAAATAAACAGGAACTGAAATATTAACATGGGAATTATTTTTTAAACAACCTCTCAAACGTTAAGCCAAACTCATGACTTTGGGATTGGTTCGTACATACTACACAATACAGTTTTAAAGACTTTTCTTTAAATAAATCAATAAGGGATTTTACAATTATTTGGGACAGTGGGGACAGAAAAGGGAAATGATAGTTGGGGAAAAAAAAACATCCAACCAACCCCAAGTAACTCACTCATTTTTGGCAAAAAAAATGACTAATCAGCCAAAAAAGATTAATTAGCCAATACATTTGTACAGTAAGGCTCTAAATTAAAAGCACTGTGTGTCTGCCATGGGGGAAATTAGCTGCCCAAGCTTATCTTCAAACTTTTGACTCCTGATCTTTCAACCAAGCAAGACGGAACAGCTATTTACAGGAGGAAGGGAGTATCAGAGCTTGTTATTTGCAAATACAAGTAATAATTTGTTCTATTTAAGTCTCTGTGATTAAAGGAACAACTAAATATTAGCACTTGAAATACGAAATTCTTTTCAGTTTCTGCAGAACTCAAAGTTCCAAAATTAGAATTAAAAACAAAACCAAAGTCTGACTATATCAATCCCTTAGTTTTTGGGGGGGGTTTTGGCCTTTGTAGGAGGCAACTGAAATATTTTCACATTTAATTTAAGAATCAAATATTACCATGTTTGAATGATAGCAGTGATAAAATAATGGCAAATAACACCGCTGCATTGATTTTTAGCTTATTAAGTCGGTTTTGAAAAACATTGATCAATCTTCAGCATTGATTTTTTTTCTTCATTTTGTCTCTTATGCTGGGAAATAAGATCAATCTCGAAGTTCAGCAATAAGAAGAAAATGTCAGAAGATATTTTTAAGAATGCTTCATCCATATAGGTTAAACTTTTCCTTTTGATTCTAATGTCTTGTGTTACGAGAAAGCATATAATCAGTAATGATTAATTATACACTTTCTCCTGCACTGTTGTTGAGGAAAGACCTAAAGACACATCTGATCTCTGTCTATCTCTTCACTAAAATGAAGAGAAGTCTGATTGCCAGAAACTCACATACCTAACCCTATTCAAGGCTATAAGATGCTAACATCCTCAGTGAAAAATCTGCAAGCTGAAATGCATAGGGATGATACGAAGATAAGATCTGACGGTGTCTGTGCACGTACAGATACCCCACAGGCACTTCATAAAAGTATAGAGAAAATTACTTCTCCAAGACCAACCTGGATAAATGTATTGCAATAAATGTATGCTCTAAAATAGATACCAAGTGGCAAAACGTTACGAAAGAAAGAGAATGGGGACTGATCTCCAGCACTGCATTCTGATGGGATCTGAAGGAGGGAAACCTGCAACCCGGTAGATTGAAACTGGACACAGGCATGAAGCCAGTTAACAAGATGCTAGGGAAAAATAAGGAATTGAAGTTTTAAAAAGCAAACAAAGAGAGATTTAATAAACAGATTTTGGAAAGTGCTGAAGAACTAGGACATGTGAAAGGTAACGGGGAAGGAAAAGGAATGTTATTCTAATTTTCAGGCTGCCCTGATAGTTTGTGCAGTATAAATAAATCTACTTAGCTCATAGAAGTCATTGACTTTCTAAACAGTGTACTTTACTTTCACCTGTGCTTGCCGTGAGAGCTGGAACTACAGATAAACAGGATTTCCTGAGATCTGGCCAATGGCTCTGATACCTCCTCCATTAGCTAGATCTTGTTTTCTACAATCTTGATGAAACAACTCTTTTCTATCAGCTTTATTTCAATGATTACTCCATAGATGGCAGCACACACTTGAAAACAACAACAGCAAAAACCTAAATACAGATGTCAGTGTTACCCAGGGAAAAGGCAAAAAACACAATCTGTTTTAGTGCATAAACACCTGGGTGCAGAAAATGGTACATATATAAAGGACTCTGGGAATGGGTGGAAATCAACACTATAATCAGAGACTGCAGCAGAGAAGAGGAGGAAAGGAACAAGAATGAAACCAAGCTGAGAACATTTATGTTTAAAATCAAATGTCATGATTGGCAATAAAGTAAAAACAAAGGTCCAGAAATATTTCTACTAATCATTAGTTGTGTGAGAGCTTGACTTAATAAAAGCTTTTAGGCTGAGATTCTGAGCATGATAAATACAGACAATTTTTCTAAAAGGATGTATTTAAGAAGAGCTGTTTTGTTATAACCCTAAAATATCATCAATTGTCTTTTCAAGTAAATACACACAGTGCCAAGCTGCTATTACATGAATGCTACTCAAAGAATGTTATCTGAGGAAGCAGGCTTTTTGTTGCTGAAAATAAAAGTATCCACAGTCCCAGTGAAAACTCAGTAGTCAAAAAGCTCTTGTATATCAATCATATCAATGACTGCTTAAACTCATTTGGAAAACCTAGCAAACGTACTGTACTTCAAAACAATATTTAAAAACTGTTTGACCCAATCCTGCCGATCCTTATTATCAAACATGAGCATTGCTCCTGTACTGAACAGGACAGACTTCAGTCTATCAGTTAGTTATTTGCCAGACAGAGCCCCACTAAGTCTACCCTTCAAGAGAAGCACTTCATAAAATGACGACTTTAAGGTGAATAAAATCCCAGGCAGTAGAGAAAGAATAAATTATAATCATTATTAGGTCCAATTAATGAACACATCTGCTTCAAACCAATTTATGACAAGGGTATAGAAAGAAATCCCTGTGGAGTTAAGCGCCACTAAACCCAAAAGATTTACTATACCCTGAGGTTATATATTTAACTGGTTGCTGCTGTATATCTAATGTACAAATTCTCCATAGAGAGCAAACGATCCCAGAGTTTCACACATTCACACAGGAACTTCTTCTCCAGGCCTAGTACAACCCTCTTGAGAGTACACTTCTCACACATCAATGGCGTGTTTTGCCGAGCACCGTAGGTGCAGCCCTTGCTTGCCCATCACCTGTTGCAGCACGAACAAGTAAAATAACCCTCCATCTTCTGCACTGAAGTCTGTATGACTGACCAGAAAAAACAATCATAGGTGCAAAAAACGCAGAAGCGTATTTCTCTCAGGAGACCGCAGGCAGTTAGAACCGCCAGCAGCGTAGATGCTGCCAACATGCACACAAATCAAGTGCTGAAAACACTTTATCAAGCACATAAGATAGCTGGAAATACAAAAGCTACTTTAAAAGGGAGTTTGGGTGGTTTAATTTGTTCTCACAGACACAGCTTAATGATTGACAAATGCCATAAATACTAATTCTTGTTCTACTCTGAACAGTACCCTAAAGAAAAACCTGTTCTGTTGAAGCTTCCCACTCACAAATGAAATTCTACAATGTTTTCTTCAGTCTACCACAAATCAATGTAAATACACCACTAATGCAGCGTTAAAATACGATAATCGAGAACTGGTGGGTCCTTCTCTAAATTCAAGCAAGCCTTACACTCGTTCAGCATGACATTTTATCCTTGAGCTTGTGCATTTGATACTCTAACCTCGGCAGGCCCATCATTATAAGTTTAATTAGCATTTTCAGTGATGCCTTAAAAAAAACCTTTATATCCATTTATGAGACTACAGAGTATAATAGATTGCAGATAAGAGTGAAAGGTAGACAAGCTGCTGAAGATTTCATATCGCTTGTATAATTATTATGCGATGCTGCAGTTAAATTGTCAATCTAGAGGGGCCTTTACTAAGGGCACTAATATTTTATAATGCCTGTGTGATGAAAATTACAGCATAATCTTTCTCATCATCCACTAGTTCACCACAGATTTAGTGTCAGTACTCATCCTCTTTTTGTGTATTTCTACAGGGGAAGAGTCCAGAGGATCTCTTCAACTACATTCTCTTATTTTCCTTGGTATTACAGAAGCGTGGGAGTTCATTTAAAAGACAGGATATTGTTCACTCAACTTGGGGCAAGAAACAATTTCCTCTTCATAGCACTGAATTACTAAGTACTGCTGGAAGGGACCTTTATGTTATGTAAGAATAGACAGAATTTTTGCGTGAGTATATAGTGTTAGGGTATTTTTGGTTTGTTTTTTGGAAGTACTTAGGCACTGTTGCTATATAAGAAAAAAAAGGTTGGTTATCAAGCGTGATGCATATCAGTGTTTACTAACATAAGCTATAAAATGATATTTGAAAGGTTTTTTTTCTTGCCTGGGGTTACTCTGATCAGGTTGCTTTCTGTATGCATCTTGCTTTCTCTTCCCTATTACAGCTTATCTGTCTTTCCTTTTGCATAGTGCTTCCCACCCTGTCCTGTGATGGAGTTTATCACATCATATTTAGTGAAAAAGAGATAAATTATTAATTTTTCCTTTCATCAACTACTGACCATCTGAATCTTGGCTGGATATTGCAGCAGGTGCTTCTGTGACTTCCCCTAACATTCAAATCTGTTTATCTGTTCTCAGAAGTCTTCCCAGACATCCTGGCAAATCTCCATAGCCCTCCTCCTCTAAAAATCTACTTTTCTCTACTATGTAAGAAGAATGATCAACACCTTACAGTTTGTTGTACTCCTCAATCTACATGCACATGAAGCCCTTTTTTTTTTATGTGTTATACAAGGCAGTAAATCATGAGCCCACATATCCTCTTATAAACCATTATCCTTTTAGTAGGATTGGCTTCATATTCAGGGTCTTCATAAAGCCTGGCCCCTCTAATTTCTCTGGTGCGAACAAACTGATGGACAGAATTCTTTGCACTGACTGGGAAAATCTCACAAATGCTCTTTTCTCCCTTTCATTTTTGACTGCCACTTTTACATAATTCTAAGGAAGAAAGAGAGAGACCTGAAGAAATGAAGAACAAACTTTTGAGACAATTTTCAGGACCACTTCTTGATCTCTGTTACAGGAAAGAATAATTTACTGTTATTTTAAAGCTATTCATTGACCTAGGATAAGAAACCACATCTATTTTCAGCAGACAAGGAAATAGTTTCTGCTTTATAACAGCAGTCTTTGAAGAAGTGTTATGCCCCAGATCTCGTGCTAGCAATAACTGACTGCTGCTGTCTACATCTGTGAAATTCAGAGACTTGTTGCTCAGGTCAGGAAGAGAGAATATAATTAAAGAAACTTAAAGCTGGCCATTCAAACACTGAATTTTTTCCTCCTCTTCCACCTTCTCCCCATTTTGTTGTATAGCTAAGTAGTCAGTTAGAGATTACAGCCCACTTCTCCTCTTGGAGTATGTTGTAAGGGAACAGAATTCTGTACTACCCTGAACTCTGTCATCCTCCTTTATGAATCACACTTGGCTAGGGGTGTGAAGTTCGCTTGCAATGGCCTTTTTATAATGGATATGGCTTCAGTTCCCTTGCATTTCAGTGGGAACTGCACCCACGTCATCAGTGACAGATTTGGTCCTCAGAATGCAAAGGAATATTCACAAGCACTAAAAAAATCATTCAAAGTAGGTCAACCCGAGTCCTAAATATTTGACAGTGATTTCTTACCATAAACAAACACAGTCGGCCTGGCATTTTGTCTCACAAGACTGCGAAGCTCTGAAAGCCAAACGCGTCCTTCCAATCACCACATTTGTCATCACAGTTACAACTCTGAGGGAGCATCCCAAAAGAATTATACCAGTACATTTAAAGTAACAACAAAAAGTAGAAGAAATTGCATTGCGTACCTGACAGTACAAGAACAAAATCCCCACCTGTCATTTGCTTTCTGCCTTCCTTACACCTATGTAAAGGACCTCTTATATCCCCCAAATGAGGATTCAAAATTATCGACGTGCTGATAGCACACTCAGCCTTTGCAAGACACAATTCATTTTTTTTGTGTAATGCAAAAAAAAAAAAATCATCAAAGTTGGTACCCTGGATTTCAAGAGAGCAAACTTCAAGCTACTCAGGGAGCTCCTCTCACAGTGCCCCCTGGAAATCTGCTTTCAAGGGCTCAGGGGTCCACAGGTGCTGGCCTGGTTTTAAGAATCACCTTTTAAAAGCACAGGAGCAGGCAATCCTCTTGTGTCACAAGTCAAGCAAGTAGGGCAGAAGACCAGCTTGGCTGGACAGGGAACTATGCTTGGAACTCAAGAGGGAAAAAGAAATTGTACGATCTCTGGAAGTGAGGTCAGGCTTTGCAG
>VWZK01019522.1:4587-15986 GCA_013396935.1 Baryphthengus martii | reverse complement strand
TTCTTTTTCTTTTCTTTTTTCTTTTTCCTTTTTCTTTTTTCAGTCTTCTCTCCTCTCCTTCTCCTGTCCTCTTTCTCTTCACCATCTTTGATAAAATGAGTCTACTTTCAAGTGCTTCATGCCAGATGTATCTTGTAATACTTAAATTTTCTTACACACTACTTGAAACACCAGATGCTATGTCTATCCTGTCATCAAAGTCTAACGTAAATGCACCTTCCACTTTTACACTTCTAGAGCCAAAATTATCATACTTTTTGTTGTGGTGTTTTTTTTTTTTAGATTTACCTCCCATATTTTAATAGACACTTGAGATTGTAAAAACACATTCACTTGATTTCATATAGTGTAGTATTTAACTTGTGAATATTTTCCTATGTTTTATTTTGTATAAAGCTTATAGCTAATTCTTAGGAATATTCCTTTTAGGAACACGTATTAGGTGTGATGGCACCTTTTCTCGTATCACATAGTAATTTAATTCTTAAAGTTATACAACAAAATTAATGGTAAAATATAATTTAAAAATGAGCCTCTGACCCATGGAAAATATAATTCAGAAAATATATCTGGAAAGCCAGGAATAGCTAATCATGGTTGTTGGTAAAATATGAAGTTAACATCCTGGTTCTGTAGGTTGTTTAGGCTTTTATTTAGCTGGAATTAAAATGTCTAACCAGAGTGCTGTGTGTTTCTCAGAGAAACTTAAGACTCTGCATAATGCATAAGATTCCCTTTCAGGGGACAGAGTCCATCAAGGCACTATATCCTGAAGGACAGGGTAAACAAGAACTCCTTCATTTTTAGAGGGCAGGTTCTCTTTATTGCTCTGTCTCCAGGGAACCTGATTAAAGACTGGCATACTGAAATGCAGCGTCTACAAACTGTCTCAGCGTCTTTAGAGAAGGGATCCAAAATCCTTGGTTGTCTTATGCAGAACTGAAAATGCTATTGGCACTATTGGCATTAAGCAAGAAAAATGGGGAAAGAAAAAAGAGTGAATGGCAGACACAATTGCACAGCTTCAAATGGTCTTTATATTTCTGTTGATTATTTTATAGTACCGAACTTGTACCTCATTTCTGCAGCATCCATTTACTCTGGAAAATGTAGAACCTCAAGCTAAGGAGTGACAAGAGGATGAAGGAGTAGAAGAGTGAGGTGGTTCTATGAAAGAAAGAAGTGGGGAGTAGAGCAGCACTTTAAGTGGGGCAGCTGTACTACTTGTTGATTTACATCATCTTCCAGCCCTTCCAAGAAGCTTTGCAGTATGCTCTGGTGAAAAGAGAGCACATAGGTCTTCTTGCAGTCTCCAACAATACTGTCTTTCAGATTTGTTTCATCCATCTATCTATAAATGCTACCCTAATATAAATATCAAAAGTATTTACAATTTATATTGCTTTTTTTCTGTTCATTATTTAGCTACATTTCAGAGCACTTACCTAGCAGTAAGTTAATTCTCCGGGAATACTAAGCACAGTTATGCTTTAGAATAATTGCTTATTCTTAAAACACTGAACAGAACAGAGTGAGGAAACAAAAAGAGGCACATTTAGATCTTAGGGACCAGAGGCATTTAGTTAATTGAATATACAAAGAAATAAAGTGTAATGAAGTTTGTAATTAAATGGTTATCAAATTAACTATTTAACTTACAGCTAATGGGCCACATTTGGTTCTAGTTGTGTAGGTACAAAACTGGATTCCACTGACTTAAGGAAGTTCCAAAACATTCACCTTATTCATATGAGTCTGGCTTTTTGTCATTGAAATAAGCCATGCTCTTAGCATTTCTGTTTTGTAAAGTGAAAAAGATTTGAATACAGTAATGATAAACATTTGTGGTTCTGCTATGTACCTCCAAATTAATTACATCTATTTCCAATCTGCTGACAAATTAGCCGAACATTGTCATAGTATAACACTGTAAAATTTGTCTCGGAACCATATTATCCTGATTACATGGGAGGTTCAGTTTACATCCACATATACTGATGTGATTCTTGAAAATGATAGACCATACGAACTGATGACATATATTTAATTCTGTGGACTTGGTCCTGAAACATTGAATTAGATGAAATAACTATTAATAAAAAATGTTCCCTTTGTGGTGTTTTTGCCATAGAAGATGCAACCACTTTTACTGCAGCCTCATATTTACAGTATTTTAAAATTTCGTGGAAAACTATAGACCATGTCAAACGTAATTTTCCACCCCACCCCACCCCCACCCCCCCCGTTTGGACAAATTATTATTATTGTATGTCATGACATGGTTCTGGGTAACCTTCCAAAAATATGTCTAGAGTGGGATAAGGTAAAAGGTTGAAATAGCAATTGTCTAGTTTGGTATTTCATGTAATAAAACATTTTCTTCTCATGATTTCAACAATATATCTAATTTTGTGAACATTAGATAGTCAACACCTTCTGGTAATTTTATACCAATACTGTGGCAAAGAGTTTATATTCCTATTTGGGAAAGGGAACAAAGTGTGAGATTGCTGTTGTCATAGTTATCATATCAACTTTGTTTAAAAATACTTTTAAATAAAATAGCTGGCTAAGTTAGATTCTTAAAATAAAACTTGAAAGGTTTTTAATTTCTGAAAGTAGAGTTTGATTACCAAGTAGATAATATATTTTTAACCATCTGTATTTTTACTGTATTTTTAGAAAATAAGTGTATATATATGTGTAAGTATGCATACATATGTGTATATGTATGCATAAACTTACGTTTATCTATATTTCTTTAATTAACATTGTATTTACTGCAATGTAAGAATATTCCATGTGTATTGAAAGCTTTTAGGCCTGGAATGAAGAAAAAGTGTTTCATATTAATGCTATGTCCACAGAGTGACTAGAAATTCATTCCAGTCCTACAAAACTTCAACTTGTCTAATATAGTAATAATAGTTGGTTTGAGGTTGGTAGGAACAAAAGTTCAGGCCCAAATCTAGTTTGCAACTGTCTCAATATAGATTGAGGGGCATTAATATTCCTGCATCTTAAAACTCTACCTTTTATATTTGAAGTAGTACCACACAACAGGATAAATAAACATATATCAAATGTATTTATGAAAATGAAAACAATTCTTGCAAAGCTCTATTAGATATATTAATTTAGTTAAAAATAACAAATTCATAACTGTATCTAATTATGCAGTAATTATTACTCTTCGAAGATATGTTCTCTTTCTAAAGGCTGTGCCTAGGTGAACTATTCAGTTTTTTAGTCACAACTATAATAAAGCTGGTAGTGTGAATGGAAGCTGCTTTCTGCTAAACTTGAAGCAAGTTGTTAACAGTGTTGATACTCTACAGTTATGGTACAGCTTTATCATTGTGAATTATATTTTTAAATTTATAAAATTAAACATTTTAAATGCATTTTCAGGTTGGCACTTTATTAAGTTGAATCAAGTATATCATTTATATAAAATTTATCAGTCATCCATTTTTTTTAAGTCTTTCTTAGGAGTAATTACATATTGATCAAGTGATGTGTTTATAGAAGTTTGTGTGTAGTTACATACAGCACTGCACTTTGAGTTATATTTTATCTGATAGTATATAATAAACTGAAGTATAGAGGTTACAGTATGTTTCAAATGAAGTTCAAAATTCAAGAATCTACATTTTTTGGTTTTCCAATTTGTAAGAAATGTATACATTAAGATCAAAGAGCTTGAACCGCATACTTTCAAAGAATGAATATTCTGCTGAATCATTTCTTCTCAAGTATAAATATCTTCCTTTAGTGATGATGAGAAGTGCATCAAAGGAAAAATTGGCTAATCAATATATTTGATGTTTGTGAAATGAATGAAAATTCTTCCATTGATTTTCTTTTTCAAAAGTATGGAATGTCTTTACAGTTTGTCTTATATTTTTGTCTCTTAATGTTAGACACTTCATTAGTATAGGGAAAATATCTGCTGCAAAGGAGTTTCAAATCTCCATTGGTTATAACATCTCTATCAGTTATAACTATGGCTGTTTCTAAAGGTTATTTTCTTTCTTCGGTGATTAAAATATCCTGATCCTTTAAGGATGGATATTTTTGATTTATTTCCATATAAGGAGAGCATGTAATGTAGTCAATACTGATTGTGGAAATGATTTTAAAATGCTCTATTGATGGGTTCATAAAGTTTATTATATTAATGTTTAAAAACATTCAAACTCTTTAAAACTGACTTAACAGTTGTACATTTTTAATTTTAATTTTCTTTCCTTGTCTTACTCTTTTTTTCCTACACATTACTGAATCAAACTGCTTGCCTTTGTTTTGAAGCATGCTTTTTATTATATTTTAAGCACAGAGGACAATTGTCTGCAGAAGAATCTAAGCTATTGTTCTTAAGTGCATACATTTGCTGTTACAGAAAAATATTGTGCTCTTTTAGATAGCTGTTGATTTTCCAATCAGAATCACATGGTCTACATTTCTCTCCTTCTCTCTCCATTCACTGTGAGGCAGTGAAGAGGCATAAGTGTTTGCTTTTGTAGTTATGAATAGCTGGAGTAAGACCTTAAGCAAAATCCTCATCAATGTTAAAGGAAATTATATTTTAGGTAGGGGTGTTTAAAATTTTTATCTATTTATTTATTTATTTCTAATTCTATCTATAGCACCATTAGTGTAAATCTGTAACATGAGTACATACGTGCATAAACACATAATTATATATATGTATGTCTGGATCACTAGACAGTGCAGAATGGAACTTTTTTTTGGTGGCTGATTTTTTTTAAAATTCACCTTGTCTCACAAAGCGGAACTGCCTTATAAGTGGACAGTGCTTATATAGTGAAGATTTTCAAAAGAGTAATTTAAGTGATAAAATGAACTCCCTATTGACTATTTCTGATTGGATCTGAAATGTTTCTTTTCACCTTTTTGTCATGGCAGGTAATAACTACCAACAAGTAAGTGGCAATGTACCATAATACCATGTTCAACAGTTAATCTATTAGGTTTGTTGTGCAATATATTAATTAATAAGTTTTAAGTGATGGGAGTCTACTAATGCATATTATACTAACTTGTACATGAACTCTTCCTTAACAATTTTTTTTTTCCTAAAGAATAAGAAGTTGCTACTCTTTTTGAGAAAAGTTGTTTCTATAAATATGAAAAGTAGTTAAAATAATTATTCTAAATTCACCAATTTTTAGAAATATTACTGAATGTATTTATAATGGTTAATAATTTTTCATCCATGCATAATTTTATACAATGAATGTGTTTTATAATTTTCAGTATATTTTATATACTGGATGATATATATAATTAAATATTTCTTAAGAATTCTTGGATTACTAAGAACTTTCTGTTAGATTTGGTTAGGATCAGGGGTTTAATTATAGTGTCATCTTCTCATCCTTTTGTCTTCGTGAGATTTATCTTAGGGACTATTGTCCAAATTAATCAGATTTATTTTTTTTTAATATTAAAATATGTATTAATTTTGTTTGCTATTTGAATGTTCGAGAATTATTTACTGCTCTATGTAATCATCTATGGTGAAATACCAAAAATTCTGAACTTTGACAGGACCAATAATACGTAATTTCATATTACCGTTATATAGTGAAACTATTTTGGTTTTGCATTTGTCTTACCTTTAGTTACCCTTGCCTTCTGCTCTGTGTGTTGTTGTAAGACCTCACAATGTTCATTTAATCATTCACTTAATCATTTTAAACACAAGGAAACACTTTATCACAGTGAGGGTGACAGAGAACTGGAACAGACTGCCCAGAGAGATTGTGGAGTCTCCTTCTCTGGAGACATTCAAAACACACCTGCACACATTCCTGCATGATCTGCTCTGGCAGGGGGGTTGGACTCGATGATCTTTCAAGGTCCCTTCCAGCCCCTAACATTCTGTGATTCTGTGTAAAGCTTGATATTACTTCACAACCCTAAAGGAAAGATAATTTAACACAACAATGAAGACAAAAGTTAAAAAGTAAATTTTCATTCTCTGACTACTTCCACATGTGAGTAATTTCATTGATGTGAGTAGTCTCATCAGGTTCAGTCAGAATTTTTTGTGTAACATACTTTTATGTTTGGAGAAAAGGAATTCAAATATATTTCTGACACATACAGACTTGAATCAGTCCTTAGTCTGAGTTCAGGTTTACTTGATGTGTGTATTTCTGAACATATTAGGATGATGATTACTGTTACTAAAGTCTTTTCTTCCTCCAAAAAGGGAGCTTTCTGTTTTAACTCATGTAGATAATATGTGATTATGTGTGTTTGTCAGAGAGCACTTTGATGTGCTAAGAAAAGCCTGAGGACCTTGAAATCTAATACTTGTTCAATCTCCTAAATGCTTACTTTTTATTTTCCATTATTTTATTTCCTGTATTTTCTGTATTATGTTAGTGGCTTGAAAACGTTGCTCATAATAATGTTTAAGCCTAATGGCAGAAAGGTACTGGGAGGGTTAATGAAAAGTTTTATTTGTTCAGAGATTTGAACTGTACAGCCATATGTAGAAGATAAGTTGTTATAGTTTCCGAAGTTCTTAATCTTGCCTTGTCTTCTAAAAAGAGTTAGATTTTTTTATTCAAACAGAGATTATAGTATTTGCATGAAATATAAAGTTGTTAAATAGCTGTCATCCAAAGGCTTCAATTAAGTATGGCTGTTATTATTGTTGTTGTCACTGAATTCTGAAAAATCAGGTCATGTTTACTTTTGGAACTCACTGGGTTTTTAGGAGGTGAGTGAACAATGGCTAAGAGGCCTTGCACCTCTCCATGTTGCAACTAGCTAAATGACCATGGTGATCAAATAGGAACCCTTTCTAGTGAATTTATGTTTGGGGAATATGATTGATTTATATATATCTATGCATTTTAATATCTAAAACATAAGTATTGTCAAAACTATTTCTTGATACTGAGAACAGAATAGTTATTTGCAGTGTAGAGACTCTGAAAGCAAAGGTTGCTGTTAGCAGAAGTGAAATTTTTATTTTCATTGTCCAGATGTAAAGATGCAAAAATAAAAACATGCAAAATTTAGAGTATTGAATGTTTAGAATACTACAAAATCTTAAACATGTAAGCATCCTTTTTAGATATTTACAATCTTTTAACCTTTGATCTGCGATTCTTATATTTAAAGGAAGTTTTAGCTGCGGTTACAGCAGTAGTCAGAAGAGAAGTCTATCTTATTTAATATAACCTTAGAGAAATCCCTTTGGTCACCTTAATTTTTTATTTTTAATTACACAGGAATCAAAATTCTTCATGTCAAAGTTAGAAATTATGGTGTCACAAAATGTCTCAATGTCTGGGCAAATAATCATCAGCAGCATTAAAATTGCTATAGCAAGCTGAAATCTGGAATTAAGATATGATGTTCTGTGACCATGGGAGATATTTGTGAGAGTGCATTGTTGACAACTAATTGATAATTATGGCTTGTATTCTTCTAACACCTTTCTTCCCAAAGGATCCTAAAGTGCCTTACAAAATTAGGGCCTGTTCCTGCCCTGATTGAAGTCAATGGGAGCACTGCCAATGGGAACAGCACTGGGTACTTAAGAAGCTAATAAAAGCTGCATTCAAACATCACTTCTGCCCCTGAAATGTGTAACTGTTCAGCTTACACAGCAATACTCCCCAGTGGTTTAAGACAGGAAGTGAAAATTATAATATACAATTGCAATTTTAAAAAGAAAATATAATTTTAAAGGGATACGTCATCCAAATATTACTGTTAATAGCCCAACTTTTGGTAAGAATTTCTGTTTGAGATTTCATCCAAACACGTTTTTGTATTTTTTTTTCAGAAGATTTGAACATTATTTCCGGTATTTCTAGTGATTGATATCACTTTTGTTATTCGTATGTTGTATACACGTATATTGGAGCTCAGATTTGTATATTTTTGTGCAATAATATAATTTCAGAAAAATATGTAATGGCAATACAAGAAATCTCCTATATTTATTGCATCCTTTTGCTGATTAGTTCTTCTTTGCTACCTGAGGAAAGCTTGACATTACAATCAGTATTTGGCAAATATTTCCATACTCTCATTTCACTCTTATTAAGCTGATTGCTGCGATATGTCAAGGACAGGAATTGATGTTTGCATGCCTGAGATGCCAGTTTGAAGCAAGTCTTATGCCATGTATTCTGATATTTTGTCTTTTTTTTTTTTTTTTTTAATATAAGGCATTTCATATATAATTGTCAGCTACAAAAATACTAAATTCATGCACTAATGCAAAAAACAAGTGGGAACAAATGCAGATTTTTGTAATACTATGAAAAGTCCTGATTTACTTTTTTCTTAGCAGTTTTTCCTCAATCATTCATATTGGTAAATGAGGCAAAAATTACATTATTTAACACTTTTTAAAAATTATCAAATTTTAACAAATAAAAGAGGAGAACTTTCAAGACACCAGAAAAAGTTGCTTTACTGTCAGTTTTGTTTAACCCATTAGATGCTTTAAGATGAGACTGAAAAATAAACAGCTCTAAGAGTTTATCAGAACAACTTATCTAGTAGAGTATGTAGCAACTGAAGTCTTTGAATCATATGGTGTATACATGCTGTATATTCAAAAAGAAGTTAGATAAATTCAGTACTAGTCTTACCGAATCCTTCTAGTCCTATTGAATAAATATTTATTAAATCCCCTGGCAAAATCACAGAAGATGCAGCTTTGTGCTTTTGGCATGCCCAGGATGAAAATACTCTGCATAGTTCATTGAAATACTGTATTTACCTTACTGAAAAAAAAGAAAAATAGATGTAATCCTGAATGTTCTCTTTTTCATGCTGTACCAGGATAAAATATTTACAGTGTAATTGAATTACCTTGGTCATCCCAGAACAGAAGGTTCAGAAGGTAGTTCACAAAATGGGTTTTCAGAGAAGTTGCAGCATATTGTGTGCATCTGTTATATAGATGTGACTTCCAGGTAGTTCTGAATGTGTTAGAGGAAGGCACTCTGTCAGGACTTAATTAATCAGTAGATCTAAATGTCTCTCGCTAGTAAAAACACAGTATTTTACAGCCTTTTATAACAATAAGAACCTGGAAATATACAAATTACCAAATCCATGCCAGATGAACAAATGCCACATTTCTTACTTACATTTCTGGCTAGAAAACTCACATCTTCCCCAATAAGTATTTGATGTAAGTAAGATTGTTTGACATCACTGCTCCAGAAAGCTACAGACAGATATGGATATCATCCACTGAAGTTAACAGCCAGTTCTTCTCATTTTCTTTCATTTGTGTTTTCAATAACAGTATTATATTCTTAATACTTTTAAATAAGTCATTGTTGTGTCATAAACGCTTTTTTTTTTTAGGTTATAGTATAATGAAAGACATACTAAGCTTGATATTGCACTGTCTCTTTTACACACACAGAAAAAAAGCAAGAAAGAAGTAACTATGCATGTGGTGATGATAGGCCAGGAGGAATTTAACACTTCAGTCAAAAACAGGATTAGATTTTATCCCTAGGATAGGATTAGTGTGTTATCTCGTGGTCACTTAATAGGTTTCCTATTAGATTTTCTCTGAAGTCTGGTTTTGCAGTCCTTAATCGGGCGAAACATCCAAAGAAAGCACTGCACTTTTGCTTAGGAAAGAAGTTTTCAGTCTCTTCTTTAGACTTCAAATTATTTAATTAATACACAATTATATAATAAATAAAGGGCTAAATACTCCAAAAAAATTGTCTTGCCTTTAAGGATCTGGTCCTAAATGACTACAGCAATAGTAAGATCATATATCCATCTTGTATTAGCAATAAATTAGCTATTGTCAAATTCTGCATTCTTTGCTAATTCCATCTTGTTCAGCAAAGCATTGTAGGATCTGACCTTTAAAATATTTTGTATTATATTTCTTCACTAATAAATATTTTGTAAGATTTTACTGGGCACTACAATACTTCTAAGTTTTCATTAATTTCCATTAAACATGTTTGTATTGGCATATCTGTAACCATTATTGGAACTTCTAATTAGAAAGTGAGGTGAAAATTACACTTTTCCTTTTATTTTTTCTTTTTTGTCATACTCAATGTAAAAAAACAACCCACACCTCTTTCTTGAGAAAGTACTGTTTATTTTCAAATATATTTTAGAATTTGTTACATAAAACTCTTCCTGACAAAAAAAAACCAAAACAAAACAAAACACCATGACTTTGCCTAAAACAAAAGCAAACTCAAGTATTCAAATTACCTAGTTTTATTTTGAATGACAACTTTTTTAAAATGTGAATATTGATCAATATTTGGACATGTATCACCAGTCTGGCCCCCTCAAAAAACCAGCAAAACTTGTCAGTAAACAATGAGTTGATCTAAACTGCTAGATACAGATGCATTCAGCTGTCTTAACAAATGTATTGCTTTATACTCTTAAGTCTAATTTTTGTACCATAGTAATTAAGAATATAAAATGCATATTTTCCTAGAGAGTCATCTTATAATTGCAGACTATAATAATGGATTTTTATCAATGTATGATGTTGGTTAGACTTCAAAAATACTTTAATTAATTAATAATTAATTAATCCTTTGAGATTTGTTTTAATAAATCTTTAAAAAGCCATACTCAAAACCCCGAAAAGCTGTTTTATTTCACAGGATGACTTTAAGTGTTACTGTCAAATAGAATGTATGTTTGAAGTGCCATTCTATAACAAAAATAACACTTCTAATAATTAATATATTGCTGATATTTAGACTTACATGCTCTGAATCATATGAGTAATTTTACTTTCAGAAATTTAATAATATCAACTAGACCTACTTACAGGAATAAAATTGTTTATATGTCTAAGCATTTCCAGGAGTGAGACTCCATTTTTTGATTGTTTGATCAATTGAAACAAAAGTTTACTGAGTATTCACTGGAGCTTTTGGCCTTATAAAATTTGTTCATGTATTTTTGTCTGACACTTTGCACATTATTGTTCAGTGAACAGTAAAGAAAGCAAATATCAAATAATGATAATACCTCAGTAATGCAGTGATATACTTAACAGAACAATCCAAGACTATTTATAATATTTATGATTATAGCATTAAACATTAAGCATTGCAAACATTAGAGAACATCATATAGACATAATTTTATAACATATTTCTATGTATGTTATTAATTTTCATTTATATGGTATCATAGGTGCACATTATATCTATGTGTGCTCATTTATTTATACAAAAGCCTCATGTATGTTAAGGCACATTAGACCTAAATTGTACATCAAAGTTCCACCTTAATTTATCTGACAATTTAACTGAATTCTGTTGCAATGTTAGTTTATTAAATGATATCAAACAGTTGTATTGTTAGTGGTAAATTTCTGGAAA
>VWZK01019497.1:257-11801 GCA_013396935.1 Baryphthengus martii | reverse complement strand
CAGGCTGCCATGTAAAACTTTTTAAAAGGGGAAAAGAAAAAACCTTAAATGCAGACCATCCTTTTTTGCATGCTTAGAGGGTTAGAACATTCAATGTAACAAACTAAAGTTGCATGTTAAAATGTTTAGGTTTTTGTTTTGTTCTGTTTTTATTTTGCGTTCAGTTTTTTGTGAATTTGCTTATTGTGCTGTTTTAATGGTTGTTAGTAGGATTAAATGCACCGGTGAGACAAGCATAGTGCCAACAGAAGGTAATTTTCCAGTTGTATGTGTCATACAGCATTTGAAGGGACCATGTATTCTGTTAAAGTAAAAGAATAAAATCGCAGGTGATTAGTAAAACACTACATTTTTCTTTTTTCTTTTGAGTGCCAAACCCTAAACTATGTTGGGAGGAGACTGTGGGGAAAACCCTTTTTATTGCAACTCTAGAAGCCTTCTTTAAGTGAATTATGTAGAAATGGAGGCTTTATCTTGACATAGAATTGGCTTAGTTGTTTCAGGAAAAAAGAATTACGGTAAAAACAGTTTCTGGTTCCTTGAAAATGCTGTGCTTTTTGTATTTTACATCATTAGTGCAATTTGGATGGTTCTTGGTATGTGTATAGTTCAAAGGTCTTCGTGTTCACATTTTAAAGTTAGGTAATGACTTCATCTTTAGAGCTTGGTTTCATTATTTTTATTTTATTTTGAACAATGTAGACAGTTCCCTGTTCTCTGCATTTAGAAGTATAAACACTTTAAATCTGTTACTTAATTCTGTAAGTAATTTTTATAATTATGATGTAACTCTATCCTTAAAACATTTAAAATAAACCCTTTATGTGCAACTTACGACTGTAAACTTTGTTCTCACGAGGAAAATGTAGTGATGTGATTTAAGATTACAAACAAGCAGTTTCTTCAGTTTTCAAATGAAAAGGGATTTATTATTTTAATGCTGACACATACATGCTGGTATAATTGTCCTGTGAAGTGAGTTTACTCACAAAGCCAAGTCTTCATTTTTCCAAGTAAGTATAAATGCTGATAAGATGGAACTTGGCCTCAGTAAAAGCTGCTCAAACTGTATTTTACCACACACAGAAAAACTCCTCTCTGGGGTATTGTGCAGGTCTGTAAAGGAGTCTCTATTTTCAGAACACAGAAAATATTTAAGCAGTGGGGAAACAGCAGAAGCATTTGACAGTGTTTAGGTGATACATTTGTCTGCTTTAAATTAATAAAATTCAGTTAAGCACACTTTCTTGATGTTTAAAAAGTGAAGTTGATCCAAATTAGAAGTGATGAGCAGAAAAGACAACATCAGCATGCTGCACATTTTTTAAAGTCATGTAAGTTGTCATGATTAATGCATGAAGACTGAATTATGATGTTCAGTTACTAAGACAGACTTTCAATACAGACCAGTTTTTCTTCATTCCTACCCCTTTTCTGATAACAAAAGGGAAAGTCTTATATGGGTACCCCAAAATACGCTTTTTGGCACCAAGCTCGTTAGAGGTATACTGAAGATCTTGGAGCATGCCACTATGCTGTTGGGATGAATATCGAAGCCTCTTCTACTCCCTTAATTCAGTGTCCTGTTTATTCTATCCTCTTGCCCAAGAGACTGGTCCCAGTGAAGATTTATGTTGTGTACATCTGCCGATTAGGGAGAGACTTCGGGTTAGCCAGAGTATTGCATCCAAAAAGCAGATGTTAATCTGTTTGACCTGGTTACATTAAATTATAGTTTAAAAATAGATACACTCACATTTTATGACTAATTCCTGAACCTTTTCTGTGTTAACAGCTGTTAATGAACCAACCTCAGTTTTGTAGCATCTCTTCATGTAGAGGAGAGAGCCTTCTAAAAACAGCTAAAAACAGAGCTGGCTTTGTGTTCTGTGTTACTGCAGTCATGAAAGTGCTGGTGAAAGCTGGTTACTTACGACTGGTTTACAAGCAGCGTGAATGTCGATGCTTTGAAGACAGTAACGTCCCACAGATTTAGGAGGGTGGAGGTAGGAGTCCTTCCTACCTAGAGCTACAGCTTTAACGCTACTGTAGTCTATTTTCACATCTGTCAGGTTCTTCGTAGTGCATATGAACAAGCTATATTTTCAGATAAAAGTAGCTTTTCCTTAGTTATTTATTTGGAGAATATATATATATATATAATATTTGTGCTGTAAGCAGTTGAGCCACTGATGACTTCAGTGGACTTCATTGTAGGATAAGGTTTAGTAAGGATATTTTGGAGGAGGTTGGGCTTCTGCAATTTGAGGTTATTAAGTCCTAAAAGGAGGAGTAAGGATGAGTCAAGAAAATGACAGTATGTTGTTCGTTCATTATCATTTTATCAATAAAGATAAAAAAACATTTCCGCTTTTTTAATACACTTGGAAGCATTTATTTCAATGTAAGTAATTTCTTTTTTGGTACATTCTCTGCCTCAGTGTTTTACATCACTTACCTCTTTTCTCTGCCAGTATCAATACCTTACCATTTAAATTAATTTCAGGATTGACACCCTGGGAAAGTTACTAGGCCACTAAACATATTTTTTTTCAGGCTTTGCTATTCCTTTTTTAATGATTTACCGCCCTGTGAATTCCTTGATTTCTCTTCGAAATTCAGGGGTCCAAGTTCTCTTCTCCATATGCAGAGCCACATATGCGCAACAGAAAACCAGCTGGGGTCTCAGTGGTGTAAGTAAGTTGGTGTCTACTCAATGCTTCCCTATTATTTTAATTTATTAATATATTAGTTACAGATTTCTGCACATTATTTTTCTGGAGTCCGTTATGATTTGCATAACTTCACTAGCACGCAATTTGTGTAGATGGTTTTGCAGCCTGAGAGCTAAAAAACCTACATGCTTGGCACTACTTCCACCCATCCCACCCCCATGCAATTAACACTTAAATTTATTCAATGGAGTCTGACTTTTACAAGTTCTCTTCTAGCGTTTTCATGCATTTAGGTGCCACATTGTTCCTCAGGTTTCTGCACTAAAGACTGATCTGTTCAAAGCTGATTTTAGTAATGAACACAGACATGTCCGTGTTTCCTTTGATTTGAGCAGACTTTTTTTGTTATTTCTTAAGAATGTTGCACCTAGACTTGACATTTGAGAGGCATAATTTTGTTAAATTAAAATGATCAACACAACTTTACTTTAAATGTACATTCATGTTAAAGCGATTCATATAAACAGCCATCATTTGAGGAGCAAAAGAGGGCTGGATTTTTTTTTTTTTCTTATATTTGCATGAAAGATGGCTTAGTGATAGGGCAGCTAGTCCTTTATGCGAAAGGAAGCCAAGATCCTTACATGTTTCACTCAACTGGATTTTGGGCTGATTTTTAGTCTTGCACTAACTAACTACACAGGATGTTATATACTCATATTTGAACTGGAATGTGAGATGACAAAATATCTATCACTGGAGTTGTACACAGAACACAAGTTGTCATGCTTTCCACAAAAATTCCACCAAATTTGATTTTACAACACTGTTTACTAACTACTAGGCATTTTAAACTTACAGAAGCAGATGTCTAACTTCAACTCCTGTGAATTTAATGTAGTAAAAATTAAATTTAATTTAAAAATTAAAAGTAACATTTTAAACTAAGAATAAAACTGAATTACACTAGTAGCAGAAGACTTAGAGAAGAAGTCAATAATGATTCAAAAGCTATTTGCAAAAGTGTAAAAAGAATAGCAACAGCAAGTTTTAAAAGTAACTTTTTTCTACATTACTACACATTTTATTATGTAAGGTTAAAATTGTGTCCTGCTGGGAATCCTCATTAATGCCCAGCTTTTTTTCACTCATTCTCAATTTTCTGTCTTAAAAGGATGTTCTTTCTGCCTGACAAAAATTCTGCCGTTGGTTCAGTGTATTTCTACTCAGAAGCTGGCAGATAGAATAAAATGAAAAAGTTGAGTTACAGTGCCGTTCTCAAAAAAAAAAAAAAAGTGAGGTAGAAAAGGTAACTACTCTTAATTCAGAATTTCTGATAATAGAGGTAAAAAAACAAATGGGCCCAGAATCTACTGATCATGAGCTAAGAAGAGTTCATTCCAAAAGACTGAAAGTAAGACTAACCAAGAGCATGCTCATAGTATGTAATGAACACACAACATGTTAGGTTTTACGGAGAAGAAAAGAAAACTGAGATTAATTATTGCCTAGGATAGGCAGTACTTTCTAATTCTGTAAATCCTAGCATCATTATCCTGTTCTTTAACTTGATATTACAAGGCTAGCAGTGTACATGGGAGAAGATTCATAGCATTTTGGCTTCTACAGAATGAGTTTAACACATAGAAATTCTATTTAAATCATGTATGGAAATTCTCATATTTAGAACATAAATGATGCAGGCAAATGGTTCAAATTAACATCATATGTGCTCTAATTCTGCTTTTTTTAGTTCAACAAATAACACTTTAGCAGTAATTTTGTAATCTGCAGATTATTACTAACCCATCATACTCTTACAGATAATCTGAAAGTGTGAAAAGGAAGAGCTGAATTGCTTGAGACTTTTATAGAATAGTCATGTGTGAAAGAAAATGCTTGAAGAGTGCTAAAAACTTTCTCGTACTTTCTCCCCCTATTCTGTTGAGGAGGGGGACTGAGAAAGCAGCTGGGTGGGCATCAGGCAGCCAGGCAAGATTAACCTGTCACAATAGCATAGAGATTTATTTTATTCAACAACTTTATGTGTCAAGGTTTTTTGTTTTGATGTTTGGTTTGTTTTGTTTTTTTTCGTCCCCCCTTGACTAGGATAATTGAAAATGATGTGATTATATGAAAATTAAAGTTCATGGGGCAGAGAGGCTAGCAGGTTGACATCTTGAGTCTTTGACCTCTTTCATTCTCTGAAGTTAAATGTCATTTCAGAGCTCTAAAATACAGTCACTGTTTTCTTAATCCATGTTCAACCAAAGGAACAGATCTACTTTCCCTAGGCTTTTTCTTTCAACCTATGCCAGTTTTCTGGTGATGCACTTGCTTTCTCACTGAAAAAAAAACCAAACACACCATGTTTTAACTGTCTTAGCTCCTAATTATTTCTCTCTTTCTAATGGTTTTAAAACTAGAGGGCTTGAGACTAAGGGCTAGGGGATGTTACGTATTCTGGGTACGTCTGTGCAAGGGGAAGATCTTTGAGATTTTATAGTAGTTAGATAAAGCATGTACAATATAAATCACAATGAGTCTCAGCCTTAGAACAACATTCCCTTTATGCTAACAGCAAAGCCAGAGATTTCTTACAAAACTGAGTATACTAGACATAAAACTGTCTACGGAGACTATCTGCAGACCCCTGAGATAAGTGACTTCACTGAGGTCAGTGTGCTCTGCCAAAACTCCTGTTAAGAGTTCCTGCTAGCAGCTGCAACATAGCTGTATTGGCATCTTGATAATTTCAAGAAAAGTATTCTAGCTTTCAGCCCTGTAGCATGTGGGGTTTTTTTTGGTTGTTTTCTTTTCTTTTTATTTGCCAATGAAGAAAGGTATTCAGTGGGAAAATGGAATGAGGACAATGCAAAATATATCTGAGTACTCAAAGCATGCTCTGTCTGTGTTGGTCTTGCACATTATGAATCTGTAATAAATGTAACAATCTAATGAAACAATGGGTTATTTCAAGTATTTATTTTAAAGACGAAGCTAGGAAAAATATTTTCAGACTGAAATGATGCCACAACGAGCTTTTTCGTAGTGTCATCTCCTCTTCTCTAAATAAGAACATAATCTTTTTTTTTTTTTTTCTGTAAAATATAACTCTTTCAGCTCATCAGAACTAATGTTGTGAATGATCACCTAAAATCATTGGATTAATTAAATCACTCAAAGTAAAGCAAGCTAGAATAGAGGCCGCTAAAGAGATTGGTGGGAGTAGATGTAGGCTGTCCCCCTCCATGACAGAAACCTCTTACTCTAGTTCTGCCAGAAGAGGATGTATTTATATCCAAGAGGCCATTAATTTTCATTATGTGTCTATCAAATTACTTAAAGCAACTGAAACTACCACCAAAACTCTGCAGTCTTTCCTTGTGACAAGAGTTCCTTTGACAATCAGGCCTCCTTCCATCAAAAGCTCTGGAAACAAATGAGCTTAGGTGATGGTTGCCTGTGACTGTAGACGACTGTGTTGGATTCTACAGCGTCTCACACAGCCTCACGCGTCTCATATGGCACAGAAATGCAAGATCTAATGTTGGATGATTCTGACCTTGAAAGAGATGGTTCTCATCACAAATAATAAATGTCTACTTAATTACAATAAACTGCCAAAAGGCTGAAGAATGAAGAGGAAAGAGTATGAACTTGAGCAGAACTTTATTACAGTATTTTTCTGCTGCTGCAGGCACAAATATTTTTCCTTGTTGCCATGCTGCTGCTGAATTAGATAACTCTGAATTGCTTCCCTGTTGTACATATTTGGAAAAGAGAAATGCTGCAGCACTGATACTTGGGCTATCGAACACTCATTGCTAGTTTGATAAACACTAACCAGGATAAAGTTAGATGCAAAGGATGGTTGAATCGGGCTTTTCATGCTGCAAGGAGAAACTTGCTTACCTTTGCTATTTTCCCAGTGTTCAGCACTGCCATTATTTTGAAGTCAGGGAATAATGCAAAGAATGTAGCCCTAGTAGTTGCACAATATTCTTTGCAATCTCTCAAATCCAGCTAATTTTATAAGTCTTTGTAATGGCATTCTTTCCTCCTTGCTGTATCTGCTCTTGCTTATTTATGCCAAAAATGCATAGTAAGCTGGAACCCAGGGGTATGTTCCAAATCCTAGTATAACAATCATTATCTATAATAAATATTATCTCTTATTTGAAACAATCTGATGCTTAAAAAAAAAAAAGGGAGAAGGTCCTTGCCTAAACAGTGTTTTCAGTACTAAAATGTTTTGGTTAATTGGTAGCTGTTGCAACTCTTATTCAGTCCTGACTTAATGCTGGGTCTCTTTCTTGTAAGAATTCTAAGCTGCACCCCAGTACCTCTCTTACCCAGGTAAAGCAAGATTCCCTTACAGCTAGCATTTGATGTCTGCAGTATGTTGTTAAGCACTAGACAGTCTGAATAACAGTCGTAAAATTGTAATTTAAAGGACCTATACACTACTTATTTGGTTGATTTTTCTAGTTGAAAAAACAAATAGTTACTTGTTTTGTGTTTGGAGGTTACAGAGGCGAAGTGCATTCAGGAACAGCCACGAAGGAACATTCACAAAGTTTTTGTATTACTGCTGACTGTGTAATAATGTCCCATGTGTCTGGGTCTCTTCATCCCAGCTGAGGAAACACGGTACCAGATGTGTTCTTTTAAGGAGTGCTATGAATATTCAGTGATAACTTTAGTTGGCAGATTGTTTACGGTAAGATTGGGGTTTTTTTTATCTTGGAATTTCTCCATGCACTTACCTCTTTTCACAGTTCATTGGATAATGTATTGGGTTGAGACTAAGAAGCTCTCTTTCACTTTTTTTTTTTTCCACTGGATACACTGTGGAAAGTAATTCTACCTGTTTTCTCATTAGTAATTCAGAGTACAATAACTCTCCTGTAAAGCATAATGATAAATACTGTAAAATTGAATTAAAACTAAACTATTTCCTCTAGTCATATCAATGATTGCTGTATATTTAACTCCTTAATCCACTGATATGTTTCCTTTACTCTGTGTGTGTTCCGTCCCTTGATGTCTCCTTTGGGATCTGATTTTCTGACTGGCTAGTATTCACATACAATGGGATTCTCCAAGGTCGGTTTCTAATCTTCATCAGGGACTGCACTCCATATAGTTTTGCTCAACCAAAGTTCATCTCGATGTCCTGAGTTTGACTTGGATAGGATTAATTTTCACCACAAGCTGGGAGGGGGCCACAGCCAGGACGGAAACAGCTAATGAGCTATTTGATATCTCAATATCATACCAACTGTATGGGGGGAGTTGGCCAGGGCCAGCACATGGGTTTTGAGCATGATAGTTGCTTGAGAACTAGGTAGTCAGTCAGTGAGCATTGCATTTTATATCACTCCCTTTATATATTGTTTCATTAGTAGTATTGGTTTTGCTGTTGTTTCTTCTCTCTTTGTCTTCATCTCTCTATTAAAGTCTCCTTATCTCAGCCCAAGAAGTTCTGCCTTTTGCTCCCAATTCTCCTCATCCCACTAGGGTGGGGGAAGAGTGAGTGAGTGAGCAAGTAATGAAGTGGCTGTGTGGTGCTCACTTGCTGGCTGGGCCTAAACCATGACCCTTGATTAGGTTTGTCACTTCTATTTTTAAAGTAGACGATAATTAAGGACACAGTGTGCTGCTGCTGAAATTGAATGTAGGTCCAACAAGTCCTCATGCTGGTACCAATCTACTTGAGTAAATTTAGTCAGTGTTTGCCTATGGCTTCACTGGACATACATACGGCTTGTGAGTGTCGACTGTATTACACAATGAAGCATTTTCTACAGACCACTTGAGAATTATAAGCTGATTGAAACCTTGCTTTTAATACCTTTTCACTTAATCCAACATTGTGCATATACTGCAAGTTATAAGAGACTGTTTGTTGCAAATGCTTATGGAATCAAATCCTTTACTACTCAGAACACTGCTGGCTATGGAAAAGGTAGAAGAAGGAGAGAGTGAAGGATGTGTACATCAAAGATCTGAACAGGCTTTCAGAACCTTCTCCTGGTTTAACTTGTATTTAGCCTATAGAGACATTAGTTCTGCCACCAGAGGTAAATGGAATTATACTGCCCAGAGCACTGATTGTATTACATAAGACTTAGCAAGTTCGAACATTTTTTTTTTTACTTCCATTTAATTTATTCTGTCTCTTTCTCAGCATGCAGCCCTATGTCATTGGAAACATTTTATGGATGCAAGCTTGTAATATATTGTTTTTAATTCTCATTTACTTGTCAAAACGTGGATATGTAATTAACTTCAATGTTAACTGAAGCAAAACACACTAGGGAAGTAGGATTATTTTTGTAATGTGAGCACAAATATACAGAAAGTCTTTTAAATTAACAGACAGAACTAACTACTGGTACATTAAAATAATAAATTCAGTAATAAAAAGCTTGTTTTGTAGCAAAATCAGAAATGCAATATTTTGCAGTGAGAAATTTTAAACTCTGTTATTTTACCCTGGGATTCACAAAAGGCTTCCACTGGATGAATGTTGTTTACAAGCTTTCTGAGAGTGTCACCTTGGAGTTAATTCACTCCCTTGAGAAAGGACAACAGGTCCTGTAAAAAAAGCTCCATTATCATCAGTCCAAGTGGAGGGACTTGGGGATGCAATAGATAGCAATATTGTTACCACCTCCAATGAGAATAGTCCTAGAAAACATTTGTAGCCAAAAGAGGCTCTAGCCTCCTTGGTGTAAATCATAAAATGAAACTTTACATATTGGCCCATTCTAGTGTCATAGAGAAGTGTCTTTGTAGTGAAATCAAGATAAGACATTCTGTGACTCACAACATTTTCAGTAAATCTGTGATGTCCTGACAGAGTTGATATCCTTAAGCTTCTTGAGGATGGTATCTGCTTTCTCACGCGAGGTAGCTATTCCTTCTAGTTTCAAAAACTTTAATCACTGTCATTGAGACTTATGATCTGGAGCACATCAACCAATAATGTATAATTTCCTTATAAGCGAGTACGTGTGCTTGTGCCTGCCTTCTGTATAGACAAAGTGTGGCTCAAGCCATACAGTCTTCTGCACATGTTTTAGACTTTTGTTCTGTCTTGTGTTGTTTGTATGCTTAGGGAAGGAGGAAGGGTACCCAAACTAAAACATTTTGTGAAAAGTAGTCCTGTTATCTTCTCATATACAGGATCATGGTTTTTACTAGCTACAAGAATTACCAGAATTAAAAAAAAAACCAACAAAACAAACCAGAATTTCAGCAAGTTACACATAGAGGAAGCAGCAAAGCACTGTGCTGGTTACCACTATTACTCCCTGTCAGCTTGGACTCCTTCTTTGCTTGTTTCTTCCTACAGACAGTTACAAGTTCAAACTTTGTGCACCTTGTACACCCAGGTGTCTCTACCTGCGGAGTTGTAGGTAGCTGGGAATTTTCCCCTGCATGCCCAGAGGCCTCAAAGACCAATGTTGAGACATCCTTTTCCCATGGAATAGTTCCATATGTGACTAACCAGCTTTCTAAACTGTAGAGGTGGGATGGTTGCAAGTTCCTTGCATCACTGCTTCAGTTCATAATATCTGAGAAAATGTGCTTTCACTGGCTGAAGGAAAAATCAGCAGGAATATCAATAGTGAACCTAGGGTAGCCTGAACTTATATGGAAACTTATTTCCATTTTTTTCTTTCTCAGGCTCCAAAGGCTCCAACTCCATCCTGTTTCACGCATTGTCTGACAAAGACAGATAGTATGGCAAATAAAGTTTCAGGTGTGCTGAAGTTCCCATCTATGCTGTTTTAAAAACAGGCAACCTTTCACAGCTCCTTTTGTCTTCTACTTCTGACATCGGTGGAAGTATGAAGGGCAGAACTACCCAAAACAGCATTCAAATCTTGGAGAAAGGATTGATGGGAGATGTGAGAGAGGGGAAATAGATATTATGAAAAATGTCTTCACTGAAAGAGTGGTGAAGCATTGGAATAGGCTGCCCAGGGAAGTTGTGGAATCACTGTCCCTGAAGGTATTCAAAAAACAGTTAGAGGTGGTGCTTCTGGAGATGGTTTAGAGGCTACAGAAGTGTAGGGCTATCAGTTGGACTTGATGATCTTTACAGTCTTCTCCAACTGTGTCAGTTCTATTATTCTATTCTAAGATTACATAGGTTTAAATGTCACTTCTTTTTGGAAACAGATACTTGGATTTGTAAACAACATAGCTTAACAGTCCATGAAAATGGAGAAATTTTGCGTTTGAATACAAAACAATTTCCAAACACCTAAGTATTTTTTTTCCCCAGTAAAATATCAGAATACTAATTACAAATTAGTCAGATATACTAGGACATAAATAAACTAGCCTGATTTGCAAATATTAATTTGCATATAAACGAATATTTTGGAAAATAATAACAATGGCTAAATTCATCCTTTTTTAAAGTTGTGAGCTTTTGCACAGGAAACAAGTGGTATTTAACTAGCAATGTCTGCATAATAAAAGGAAAAAAAGGGTAAGAAAAAGGGCAGGTGAATGCATCTCCCATATCAAACTAATCACAGAATCATCAGGGTTGGAAGGGACCTTGAAGATCATCGAGTTCCAACTCCCCGGCAATGGGACACCTCCCACTAGATCAGGTTGCCCAGAGACCCATCCAAGCTGGCCTTAAAAACTTCTGGGGATGAGGCTTCCACCACATCGCTGGGCAACCTGTTCCAGTGTCTCACCACCTTCATGGGAAAGAACGTCTTCCTAACATCCAATCTAAATCTCCCCTCCTCTAGTTTGAATCCATTCCCCCTTGTCCTATCACTACCCCACATCCTAAGAAGTCCCTCACCAGCTTTCTTGTAGGCCCCCTTCAGAT
>VWZK01019464.1:9070-26363 GCA_013396935.1 Baryphthengus martii | reverse complement strand
GGGCTTTTGCCTGGTGTGTCACCTTCTCTGCTAGCCGTTGTCGAGCACCGGCGATAAGGCGGCTCGGCTTTACATTTTGTGTTGTTTGGTAATGGTCAAGTGCTTCCTCAGAGTCAGAAGGAAAGAGCTGTTACCTAATTACAGGGACCTGTTTCCTAGTTTCTCTTTGAAACGGTTTCCAGTCAGGACAGGGTTGACGGGAAGGCATCAGAAGGATATGAGGCATTAAGTAGCGTAGTTTGTTGACAGAACTTGTTTTTCATGTGAAAGGGCAAGTACTGGCCTTCATTAAAGGTGGTTACTTTCTTCCTACAGGTTGAAGAACAGCAGTTACTGGAGAGCAGATTCTTCCGTAACTCCAAGGCAGGGTGAGTGCAGCAGTGGTGAGTTATTTCTCATTTGTCACCTTAGGAGACAACAACATGCACAAAATGCAAGAAGATGGCTCTAAATACAGTGCTGGTAGTACTTCTAGCTTCCGTTTCAGTATGCTTTGCTTCCCATGTCTCATAGATGAAGTGGCGTCGGTAACATGCTTGTATTTGCTGTGGCTTTCGAATTAGCATTCACAGTGTGTGAGATCTACCGCAGTCTTTACAAATAGTGTGCTCCTCATGGGTTTTGGTTTCGTGACACTTCATTTCACTGATGATTTTTTGCAGACTTATGTCTTAGTTTCAGTGTCACGTTTTTGTAAAAATAAATTTCTAGAAGTTCTGTTCTTCTCCTTCTGTCAATAGCAGGGAATAAAAACCCTGTAACTCTTTCTTACTGAGACGTTTTTATTGGTGGTCTTTACAGTGGCCTAAATTGGGCAAAGGACAGACAGCCTCGTTCATTTGTAAAGAAGAATCAATATGTCGGTTTTTAAAAATCTTGGTGATGCCCAACATTAATCACTGTCGTAATTGTGGTCCTTAGCGTAGCTGGTTAGTGGTTTTAAGTAGTACCTTGAATAGTTGGGATACTGGTAGTTCTTTTGGTTTTGCTGCTTGGTAGAAATACTAACGTGTGACATGACTGATACATATATTATATGTATACGCTATAATGTTAGAATATATGCTATAGTATATACTATAATGTTAGAAAAGAGACTCGGGGGAAAGTTTATAGAACGCTGGAGAGAGATTGATGTAACTACCAACTATTCCTGAAATTGGCAGCATCCTTAAAAGCATTGCTAATACGCCAATGTCAGTATCGCTATGAATGCTGCCACTTGTATCGCTTGTTTCAGAAGGTGACCCAGAAGTGGTTCTTGGGGCTTTACAGAGCGGAATCTCTGCTTTTCCTGTTTTCCTTAAAACAAATTTGCTGGAAAAGACAGTCTTAAATTTTTGTTTGAACCTCCCAAGCAGCGGTTTGTAGCTTTTTAGTTATTAGTTATATAATCTGCTGACGGGCGGTGTGTGGCTCCGTCCTCTCTGTAAGCGCCCTTCAGGAGCTTAGTTGTGTTTATGAAGTCTTCCCTTAGCTTCCACTTTACTAAACAAGTCCTCAACTGCTCCTTATAGGCAATTTTCTTTAGTCTCCAGACCATTTTACTAGCTCTGGCCTCTCTCCGATTTCTACAATTCTTTCTTGAACTGGGGAAAGGGACAACTATGATGACAAAACTGAAGACTGTGTTCTAGAAGCAACTGTGGATACCGCTGAGGAAAGGAGGGCAACGACACCCCTAGAGCTGCTTACTGCCTTCCTCTTAAAGTGGTCCAGTATGGATTTACGTTATTGTCAGTGAGAATGCACTGGGAGGTGCATTTTGGGAGGTATTTTGGGAGGTATATTTGCCACTTTGTCTCCTTCTGATTATATAGAATCTTACCTGAATCCATTCTTGCACCTCATTGCAGTGGAAAAGATTTTATTGAATTCTTAACAAAAGACAGCAAAAAATGTATGGGATTAATTGCTTGGATCTGAGTGCGTTGCTGCACTGCATTCTTTGAAGTCCAGGAAAAGGGAAGTGTGGACGCATCTACTGATGAAATCCTTTGTTTTGTGCTGGTGCAGGTGTATAGCCGTCCTTGTTTGATTTTTATAACTGACATGTGATTTCAAAATTGGGATGTATTTCAGTGTTGTGGGAAGTGTACCTGGATACTTTTTTTGCGAGTATCAAAAGGATTAACTACTCAGGAAAAGCATTAAGCCAGCGTGGTAGAAATGGAATGTTCTCTGAAGTAAAACTGTGTATGCGGATGTTTAGAAAGGGAATTAAAGAATGAAGAGTAGAGTGAGTCTGGGATTTTTGCCAGTGAAAGGAGATGAAGGAGTTACGGAGTGGGAATGGAAGTGCAGGACATTCTATGGTAATGATGAGGACTGATATAGGTATTTGTGGTTTCTGAAGATCCCATTTTATTGTGCTGAGGGGTAACGGTCAATGTGTTGTTTATCTTCTAGGTGTAACAATTTGTTTTTTTCTCTCTGTCAGCTGACATATGCTGTGTCTCAGTTTTGTGCATATTTGGTGGTATCTTGGAAAGTGTTTTTTCCTTGTTGTGTGTTTAGGCTCTTTCTCTCGTACAAGAAGAAATTCAGGCATGGCAATAGAGCCATGCTAGGGTTTGCAGCTGGTGCTGTTGGGCACTTTCTAATGGAAGGGATTTCTTTTCCTTCCACCCTCACCTGTAGCGATGGGTACAAACCACAGAAAAGCAACAGAAAGCAGGGAACGCTCCTGAAATTGTTTGGTATTTACTGTGAAGACACAGTCTGAGATTAGTAAGTATAGGTCGGAAATGCTAACCTTACTCAGTGATCAAACTTGGAAATTCTGTCTGTTGTAACTTTAAGCCGCAGATCCTGCCTTCTTTCCCAGAGAAAGTGACTTACTGGCAGACATTACCAGCATTTCTATACATGCCTCACGGCTGTGAATGTACCCAGAGGATGGCAGCTATTTAATACTCATCTCCTGCATTTGTTCTCTGAGACAGTCCTGTAGAACTTGTTCAGCAGTGAGTTAAGCTCTAGAAGTACCCAACCGACTGTGGAGAAAATACTTGTCCCTGTTATGTAACCTGTGTCCCTGACTTTGCTGTGCAACAGCAAAGCCTGATTTGTGAGAGGGGAAAATTGCCTTTATCCCACAGTACTGGAGGCAGTATTCAGGGCCATTTGCTGTTTTGTGGGTCTAATCACTTTTGTGTGTACTCTGAGTAAATTATGATCTAAAAAGTCCCTGATGCATCAGTTAAAAAAAAAAAAAAAAAAAAAAAGGAAATAGGGAACACAACAAATTAAGATTGGAGAGGTCTGAGTTTAAACCGCAAAAGTACAGCTGTGTTTGATCTGCAGGAATTGATTTCACAAAGGCATCTCTACACTGCAGTAATTAAAACTCTGTTTTGAGAGGATCCCATTAACAGGAGGTATGAGACAATGTCCTCATTGAGTCAATCATCTTGACAGTGAAAGCAGGGGATAAGTTCCCAACAGAAATCCTGTTAGTGAGAGGGGAGTGCGAGGAGAGACTTTGTCAGAATTTAAATTGCGTGTTAGGACCTGAGCACGTAATGGCTGGACACGGTTGGAAGTTCCATATTCCTCATCCAAAAGACACAAGTCCATCTGTTGAGCTATGGTGAAGCTACATGTGTCTACTCCGGCTGCTTTTTATGCCTAGAACACTTAACTTGTATAGTAGCGTGGTGTGGAAGTGATTGCAGAGATTTACGCAAACAAGCCAATGCCTCTTCCCTGTTCCCTCCAGCGTCAGGTATTTAAGGGGTGCAGGGACAAGCAGATGGTCGTACTGTTTATTTTGGTGACCAAACCTCTTTGTATCATCTTAACTTAGTTGTAGCTAACTTAAACTGCAAATTTCAGTTCAGTGCATTAAGGATTGATTTCAAATAGTTCGGTGGTTGTCTGTGGTTTTTTTTCTTTTCAGAAAAAAGGAAAACAATTGTAAAAATAAGGCTCTAATGACTTTCCTAAAGAAAATATGTACTGTTGCGGGAAATTTCTTAAATGTAAAAGCAGTAAACAGCTTCTTGTTCTGTTCTGTGTGGCTTCTGATGGTAAGTTTGCAAAGGACTTTGCAAAATCCCAACCATAATGCATAATTGCCATTCGTGTATCTTGTTGTTTGTATTTGCTATTTTTTTTGCCATCCAAATCATGCAGAATATACTGCTTTCTTAAATGTATTAAATCGTTTATAAATTTTATGTAAAAGTTGCCCCATCTGCAGAGAGATCATTATCCTTGTTTTTGTTATTTTGCTTGTGACAGCCTCATACAATGTTGTGTGAGGACTGTTTTTTACATGGGGTCAAAAAGCAACTGTATGAGTTCATGGAAAACTAAATCTCTTGAAGGCTATTACATTTAAATTCCCCACCTCTTAACTAGGAAATCCTTGAATCACTGTTTTCTGGAGGATGAAAGAATGTTATTCAGAAGCACTGCTAAAAGGTTGTCCTGAGCTGGGCATCCGCTATGGCCTTTGACGGAGATAGATTACTGGGTTAAACTAATTTTTGTTCTGACCTGCTAAGGTTGCTTTGGTTTGACTTGAGTTGTTTTTCAGAGCAGCAATAGCTGCTCCCATTTTTAAATGAATATACCAATGTTTTCAAGAGTGAGAAGCGTTAATAAAAAAGCTGTGTGAATATTCCTCTTTGTTTTTTTTGTTTGTTTGTTTTTTTTCAGTTGTTTTGTTTAGATCTGCCAGGTAATTATTTTTTAACATCACAGAATAAAACTAGGCTTCCTGGTTTTGTGTTTGTACTGTACTAATTTCGATAAGTAAGTCTTGTAATGAGAACTGTTCTAGATAAAGTATAAATTTTTAGAAGTAATGTTCCCTTGTGTGGAAGACCTCCTTTTCAGATTTGAATGTATCTGAGAAAAATTTTCATTTAGCTGACAGTTTTGTAGTGCAAAATCAGTTGTTATATGAATGCTTTATAATCCTTTTTTTTTCGCTGAGCATGTCCATACAATGAATATTTAGGAAATATCTGGGTATGTGCTGCCAATTCACTGTTGCTGCACGTGCTGTTTTCCTGTGGCAGCTCATTATGTGGAGAACAGTGTTTAGCAAAAGGCCTAAAATCAGTTTCTCTGAAGTTGAATAAGTTATTTACCATTTCATTTACGTGCACGTGCTCTGCTGACTTACAAGTTTTCTGGAGTTCGCTCTTTTTGGTTGTCATGTGGTAATTAAACTGATGGTCTGCTATTTTTTTTAATTAGGTAGGCATTTCAGAATTATACTTTATCAGGTCTTGTTTGATAGTGTAAGACAATACTCTATTTATTTTGACTTGAATGGAAATAAATGAAATCACTTCATAACATAAAGCATAGTTTTAATCTTGCAGCAGTTGAGCTATGATTTCCTCCTCAGTGTGAACTCTACACATACTTCTGTTACATTTTTTCTCGTATCCTTCTTTTCTTTTCTCCCTTTCCTGCTCTACTATTTCTAAGTGGTCTGAAATTCCATTATCTGTACTAGGTGCTTCAGTGCTATGTTGCTTAGACCAGAAAAATTTGAACGCATCTTTTATTGCTGCCTTTCCTTTATGTGCTTATTGTACTCAGGTTCTTCGTACTGTGAATGTGGAGTTCCTGTTGTGATCCTTACAAATAAACCCAGTGTTTTCCAGTGTTGTCATGACATTGCTGCTTCACGGCCAGTTTTGGCTGTGCAGTGATGAAGGCAGCCTCAGGTACTCAAGATGTCAAAATACCTGCGAAAAAGAAGAAAGTTAGAGATATTGCAGCTAAAGACCTCTTTTTACTGCCTGTCCTGTCAACAGCATTATGTACAAAGTTATTATTTCATTGTTATTTTTGGTGGGTTATTTTTTATGTCATTTGACATTGATTGACATTGGTTTGTTGTACATGTTCTACATGTATTCCATGTAGAATAAAGCAGTACCAATTGGATTTCATAGTCTAAATCGGGGTCATGGTTCCCTGGAAGTTAATGGTCTTCTGAGAAGTGAACAGAGAATTTGAATGTTTAAGTTCATTATGCAAAGGTCTCGTAATTGCAGGAAGATTTCAGAGAATCTGCAGATTGATAAAGGTTGAAATGACTGATACAAGTAGATATGAAGGAATAGAAGGCACAGTAGTCTTGCAGGGTCAGACTTTGGTTGCCAGGTGCCCATCGAGCCATTCTGTCACTCTTGGCTTCTTTACCTCTGGAGCAGCACAGCAGGACAAGGAGTGGGGGTTGTGGTCAGTCCATCATGTGTTCTCTCTGCTGCTCCTTCCTCATCACACTTGTCCCCTGCTCCATCATGGGGTCCCACCAACGGGTTGCAGTTTTTAACAAAATTCTCCAGCGTGGGGTCCCTCACACAGGTGGGAGATCTTCACTTACTGCTCCAGCATGGATCCTTTCCACAGAGTACAGTCCTTCATGAACAGACTGCTCTAATGTGGGTCCCTCATGGGGTGACAAGTTCTGCCAGCAAACCTGCTCTAGCATGGGCTTCTCTCTCTGGCCACAGGTCCTGCCTGGAGCCTGCTCCAGTGTGAGCTTCCTAGAGGGTCACAGCCTCCTTCAGATGTATTCACCTTCTCTGGCATGGGGTCCTCCAAGGGCTGCAGGTGGATATCTGCTCCACCATTAACCTCCATGGGCCACAGAGGGGCACAGCCTGCATTGCTGTGGTCTTTGCCATGGTCTTTGCCGTAGTCTTCACCATGGGCTGTGGGGGAATCTCTGCCCTGGCACCTGGAGCACATCCTCCCTCTCTTTCTTCACTGGCCTTGGTGACTGCAGAGGTATTTCCTTCACATATTTGCTCCTCTCTTCAGCTGATGTTGTATAGCAGTTTTTTCCCCTTCTTAAATGTTTTATCACAGAGGTTCTACCACAGTCACTGATGGGCTCAGCTTTGGCCACTGGAGAGTCCCATCTTGTAGCCAGCTGGCTTTGGCCCTGTCAGACACAGGGAAAGATACTGGTATCTTCTTACAAAGCTACCCCTGTAGCCCCCCTGCTACTAAAACCTTGCCAGGTAAACCAAATACACAGGGCAGTTAAAAGCAGAGAGGTGAAAAGACGCATCACGTGGGCAGTAGAAAGCAGAGGTTGAGTTACTTGTTCTGTTCAGTTATTGCTATAAAGAGTAGACTTTCTTTAACCTTAGGACCTTCTATTTTGCATCTTTGTTGAGCATGATTGAAGACTTACATATTGAGAGTTCTTAGATTTTATTTATTTTTTTTTTTAAATTGTGCAGGGCTATTACTTGTATAAAAGGTCTTTAATCTTGTTGCTAGTTTTGTTAAGGTGGTGGTTTTCTCAACGAATCGAAAGTTTAAACCCATGTCAGAATAATATTTCATTTCTCAAGCTTTCTTACCGTCACTGTAACAATTTTACACCTTTTTTTTTTGTCTTTTATTGAAGCTTGGAAAAATAAAATCTTTTTTTTTAGCATTAAAAAAAGGCAGATTCTCAAGCCTGTTGAAGAGACACTGCTGGTTGTTGTTTTTATTTTTAGAAAATTTAAGTATATAAATATTTAACATACATCTGTATTACAAAAAGTTTACATAGATTATAATCAGAAGTTTTAGTAGACAGAAAATCAATTTTAATTGCCAGACTTCATGGTTCTTTTTATGTAAGTTTCTCTTTAATTTATTGTAATACTTTTTCTGCAGTCATGGATCATCGTAAATGTAATCTGTTGACAAAATATTACTCTCCAGACTTTATAGGGTGTAAGAAGGTGTTTATATTGGAAATTAGACTATTGGCTTTCTAATTGGTATGCTAAATAGAAGGTGAAGGAATGCAAATACCTTGAGGAAATTTCAGTTTTGTTTAGGACTAATTACAAAGCTGTAATTAATCTTTTTAATCAATATAAAATGTTTAGATCAATTTGAATTGTAGAATTTATCTAAAATGGATAATCTGTTTGGGGGAAAAATATTCAGAAAATACAGAAAATGTTAATACTCTGCATCTTTGCCTTTTTCAGACAACCTCATGATTTACTCTGCCTACAGCTGAAATCGTCACTAGTTGTGGGTTTACTCTTAGTTTGCTGTGCTTCACAGGAGAGGTAATTGGTTCAAAATCAAAATATTTCCTGTAATTCTTCAAATGTATTAAATATGCTTCTACTGATAGACTTCATGCTTGCTTTTTCTGCTGAGAGATTTTTGAAAGCAAAAATTTAATTACCATACCTTGGTGCTGCCTGTGAGTGGGTGTAATGCTGTCTAACACAGTGTAGTCTGAAAAACTGACATGGAGTGTTTTAGATAGTAGGAATAGAAAATACATGTCTATATTTGTTGTCCTTTTTTTTTTTTTTTTCCTAAAGTGTTTTTCTTCCTTTTTCAATTTCCTCAGATTTTCATGGATCTCAATAGTGCTAGCACTGTTGTTTTACAAGTCCTAACACAAGCTACTAGTCAAGATACTGCAGTGTTGAAGCCAGCTGAGGAACAACTGAAGCAGTGGGAGACACAACCAGGTTTTTATTCAGTCTTGCTGGTAAGATACAGTGTAAAAGTAAACTTTGAGTAATTTTCAATCTGTCTCTCTGAAATACTGTTGAACTATGACCTTTGGCTGAGAGAAGCTTTGAGTCAATACGGTCCATTTACTAGTACCCTTATGCTGTGCCGTGGTAGGCATTGTCATCACTGTGTCTCAAAGCAGGCTCTTTTACCAGGCACTCAGGAGGAAGTCCAGCCTCTAGTGATGTGAGGGGCTGGGCTCTAGTGCTAAACCTGTAGTTGGGCTATTGTGAATTGTAGCTAGTAAAAGGCCAAGACTTCCAGAGGGATTAGCTGACAGCGCTGGTACTAAGGTTCCTGCAATGGGACAGGTGAATACTTCTAAAGATACTATGACCATTGATGAAATAGATGCATTAATATGGTGCAAGGTTATGAAAGCATAGTCAAAGACAGAGACCCATCTGTTTTGGAGAAGACACTCAGAAGTTAACAGTGTTATTCTTTGTTTCTTATATGTATAATAGTCGTAGAAACACAGATAAAGTGCCGTTCCTACAAACATCTATCTTCAGTGCACAGAACAAATGTTTCAGAGTTGTGGAATGACATGTTCCGTTCTCAGTAGACCCCCTGTTTCGTTTATCTGGGAAGTTGAAATCAAGTCGAGATTTAGGAAAAAAGGGGTAAACCATCTGACTTTTGGGCTGTCAAATGGCATTTTAGCCGCTGCCTTTGCCATAGTGTTTCTGTGGTAGTAAAGAATCTTGATAGAAAACAGCAGGAATTGCCACTGACTGGGCATTACTTATTTCCTGGGTGTTTGCTGTGAGAGTTTACAGCTCAGATTGTAGACAAATTGTTGCACTCACAGATGTAACTGAAGTTGATGTGAGCTAGTTTTAAATATAAGGGCTAAAAATCCAGGCTTTAAAAAGATCAAGTGCTGTTAATTCTATTAACGTAATTAAGTAGCCCTGGAGCACATCAGCCCATCAGTTTGGGACACACGAGCCTTCCTTCACATGAGAGGTGTAGACAGAAATCTTTCAATAGAAGATTAGAAAGATTGCTCTTTGTTTAACTTGATTATGATAGGGCAGCTGACTGGCAGAGAGGGTTGTTGGCATCTTCTTGGTGGAGCAGAAGAGGATGAGGGGAAGCAGGTGGATTATAATGGAAAGCTCGTAACAGTTAATCTCAGTGGAATGTGGGAATATATTTCCTGTCATATACATTCGCTGCTGGGATGATCAGGATAGAGAAAATTAGAAGGCATCATGAAACACGCATCTTTGAACCTACAATTTTTAACATC
Organism: Baryphthengus martii; assembly: GCA_013396935.1. NCBI lineage: Eukaryota > Metazoa > Chordata > Aves > Coraciiformes > Momotidae > Baryphthengus > Baryphthengus martii. The sequence continues at coordinate 16,585 of VWZK01019464.1, read as the reverse complement.
TCATGGAATTACTAACTTTCTTTCCTGTGGTTCTCTTACGAAGATGTTACATACCTCTTTTGAAGAACAGAGCTGAAAAGTCAGAGATAGAGCACCTGTTTTTGAAAGAATCTCAGTCCTTTTCTGGTTGTACTAGTTTATTTATTGATAAGCTTCATTTCTATGACAGCATTACTGTGTTATATGAAGTACTTTTCTCTAGGACGCTCTTATATAAATAGAGAGCATATAGAGAGGTTTCAGTCGTTCTTGTGTAGATACCTTGGCATTCTTTTTTGCAGCTTTTATTCAGGCCCAGTGTGATCTTACGGTATTTTTATCTGAGGAAGCTTTGCTTCTGAAAAATATTTTAGCAAGGAGAGGAGTGATAACTGGATGACTCGATGGGAGTTTCAGAAGAAGTTTTGGTTTTGTTTTTTTTTCCGTGTTTCATTTGTTTTGCATCACTTTTCATGAGTATGAGGCTAACATAATGTTTGAGGTTTACTCCTTGTATTGTAAAATGCTTAAGTTGCGTATGGGAGACATCAGATCTTTCAGAGATTCAATCCCTCTTCCTAAATGAGCTTGAGCAAAGGAAGATGTATTACATACAGATTCTTTTCAGGTTTTGTGGTGGTTCTCAGCAGGCTACAACCTTTTTGATGTTTTTCTAAAGATCAGTAGTTTTGGAGTAGGTCTCTGTTGCCATTTACGTCTGTTTGCTTTCTAGTGACTGGAGTTTGTTTGTGAGGGATTTTTTGTTGTTGTTATTGCTTGTTATATTTAGAAAGACAATAATATAACAGAAATAGCGTTTGAGAGAAGGTTAATTTTTTAATTCATGGTGAAAACACTTGATGAGGTCCCAGGTTAAAATACTGCTGAGTTCTTTGAAGGTTTTGTTTTATAGTTCTTCAGACATGACATACAAAAGTAGCAGAATGCTTCTTGACCTGAATCTCTGCAATTTTCATATCCCTTCTTATTGGGCTTCTAAAAACAATTGATACAAGTGGTGCACTCGTTTTCTACAGGGCACTGTATAACAACACCACTGAGCTCACACCTGTTTATTCCCTAAAGGAGGAAGTAATGTCTCAGCCTCCTCAAAGGATCCATCTGATGTAGGGGAAAACAGGAGGCGAGCTGCTCTTCAGAGTTATTACCTGTATTGAGATTCAGTAGCCTACCTGTATTTTAGTTTTTCCTAGTTGGTTAATGTCACAATGTTACTGTATAACATAATCCCTTTGTGTTTTTCTGTATTTACATTTTGGTACATAAAAGTGTATATAGATAGATACAGATATGTATATAGATAACACAGCTTTTTTTAGTAGTAGGAACTTATTTCCTAAAACAAGTACAGGCAAGTTTAAGAGTTGCTGTCCTGCCAGGTCACTGTTTTGCAATCAACATCGGTAGTCAGGATGGTTCCTGGCACATGTCAACGTAAGGAAGAAATCTCCTGAAAGTGAGATTCTGACTAGAATAGGAAATGATTCCATATTGTGCGGTGGTGCAAACTTATGAGAGCTACATCATTTAAGAGTGTAATAACTGATTGGTGGTAGTAATTATTAGCCTTCTATTGGCTGCTCAGTCAGTTGAATTTAGCTATACATTTCCCAATATCTTGTGGGTTTTTTTAAGAAATCAAGTATTAGGAATAATGATTAATATTTTTTGAATCTTTAAAAAAATCGTATTTAACACATTTCTTGGAGCATTGGATTTGTCTGTCCAATGCCATCTAATGTGTTTTGTTCACATACACCTGTACTACAGAGATACATGTATTTATGCATATGCCAGTTCATGTGTTGATACGGTTTCTATCCTGTCTGTGCTGCATTGAGCAGTTTTTGACTTAATATCTTTTTTTTTCAACAGAATATCTTTACAAATCATACACTGGATGTGAATGTAAGATGGTTGGCTGTGCTGTATTTTAAAAATGGAATTGATCGCTACTGGAGACGGGTTGCACCACAGTAAGTCCTGATTTTCTTCCACTTAACCTTCTACAGCAGGTTTTGTTAGGGTTGCCAAACTGCAAAACAGCGAATTCCTTGATTGATAGAAGATGCTTTTGAATTCATGGTGAAACCGATAAAATGTTTCAACATTAGGACTCGCTCATGGACTGTTCAGGTTTTGTATTACTTCTTAAACTGTGTTGGTGCTTTACTTCTGAAAACTGAGCTAGAAGGCTCTTTCATAGGTACCAGATTTTGAAGTGATGTCATAAATACTATAATGTTAACACCTGGGCTTTCTGGTAGTGGCAGACACGAAAGGTAGGAGGTCTCTTGGAAAAAGTTATTAGGGAGACATTTCACTGAAGCTGATTCATAATGCATTCATTGCTGAATGTATACATGGGAAAGAGGCAATAGCTATCATAACAGCACATTCCAGTCTTCATTTTTTTGTTCTTCTCCTGAGGACTTTGATAATGCATGACTTCTTGTTCTCCAAAGAAGCTAAAAATCTGACCAGTATTCTTGAGTACTGTTTACTTAGATAATAACATCACTATTTGTAAATTGTAACACCTGTAGAACTGTATACTTGTCAGTGTTCTTTGTGAGGTTTTTTCTTTTTCCTTTAAAAAGGTAGGTGTGATTTCAAAAAGAGTTTCAATTTTTGTGTCACTGTTTTCAGAGACTCAAAGACCTGGAACTACTCAGTTTGTCTCTTAAATGCTAGTAATATAAACAGGTGAAACATTACTGTCAGGTCATACAGGGTGTAAATTGGAATTCCGGGTCCATTTTTATGGATTGTGAATCTAAGCTAGTTCACAAAGTATGGCATGGTTTTCATTGTTGTTTGAAGTAGTCCAGTGTATTCTGCCTTACATTGTAAGCTTTTCTGAAGATCTACCGGAAGAGGGAAAAGTGGTGGAATTCTGCACCTGCAAGACGTTTTAAATAGTGTGGTGCTTCATTATTACGTTAAGTACTAGGGGTTTTGTATACATGGATTAGTGTGCCATTATACCAAGAACAGTGAGAAAATAAGTCTAAATATTAATTAATAGTTGTTTTTAATCGAAAAGTAAATACTGTTCTAATAAATATATCCTAACAGTGCTCTTTCTGAAGAAGAAAAAGCTACATTGCGTGCTGGACTTATCACCAACTTTAATGAGCCAGTGAATCAGGTTAGTGGTGAACCGTTACTACTCTCCCAGCAAATGCTTGAACTGGTATATAATTTGGTTTCTCTAGTTACAAAGTGTTTAGAAATAATAGTAAAGTTGAAAAGTTGCAATTTGCATGTTGCCTTTTAGACAGATCTTTATGATGAATGAAGTGAGATCTTTTCCCGTAGAGCACAATTCATAGAGCCGTTTAGGTTGGAAACAGCAAGTTTTGTCTCTTTGGTTTGCTTTTTGTTGCAGTTTGTGTTGTCTCTCGCTGTGCGTGTAATTGTTTGGTGAAATGATTCAGAGAATGGGTGTAATTATAAAAATAACCTTTGCCTGAGTGATTTTTTTCTGCTTTCAGCTGTATCTGATCTGACTCCCAGTGTAGCTGTACAAGGAAGAATGATGGTGATGTAGCAGGAATGGGCTGTTGAGAATGCTGCTGCATAAACCCACCTAGGCAGTATTGCTGTCACAAGTCTAATCATAGCATTAGTGAATTTAAATAGGTATAATGAAGCTTCAATATGATATTGTCTTGTTCGAGTGATTGATGTTAAGCTACTACTTTGAATAGAATCAGCATTTGTTGTAAATCGAGAGAGTGCTGATGTTAGGGACTCAGAATAGGCATGTGCTAGATGATGAATCAGTCTTCCTTCTACTAATTTACTCTTGCTCATCTGAGTATGAGATTCTGCAAAGAGGTATTGGATGGTATTTTAAGCTAGGTCTTAAAGAACTGTTTCAAGAAAACACAGAAGTTATTTGCATGAGGTAAAGCTTAGAAAGAAGAGGTATAGCAAACAGGCTTTCATTCTGCAGACAGTTCATTTTCGATTTCTCAGAATTCCTCAATGGGATTAGTGCTGTTTGTGGGGTTAGAGCAGTGTATCAAAATTAGGGTAATTTTAGTCTTCGTAGAAGACCTTTGTGCGTTGACAATATTGACTAGAATTTAAAGTTTTTATTTCAATGGCAATTTTTAAAAATACAGTTAAACATATAAGTACCTTCAGATTTATAGTGCAAATACAGTTTTAATATATATAAAAAAAATGACCAAATATTACATGTTTCTTTATTTCAACCAAAAAGAACCATGAAGTATGTCGTGTTGGAACATAAAGTGCATGTTGGAACAAGTTGCTCAGAGAGGTGGTGGAAGCCCCATCCGTGGAAGTTTTTAAGGCCAGGTTAGATGCGGGGACTCTGAACAACCTGATCTAGTGGAAAGTGTCCCTGCCTGTGGCAGGGGGGTTGGAACTAGATGATCTTTAAGGTCTCTTCCAACCCTGACAATTCTATGATTCTATGTCATTTATGCTACTACTAAATAGTATCAAATTTATAAAATACTTAATTTTGAAGTGGTTATATGGTGTTTACATTCCTAAAAACTGATGCTGTCTGTTTTAAATTGAATTGTAAATTTACAATTTGCAATTGAATTGTAAAACAAATCACATTTTTTATCGATAGCTTTTCTATATCTCCATTAGTATTTAATCCATTTGCCTGCTAAAACAGTAGTACAGTATATTTTATAGTTACAGATTCCACTGCTGATGACCTGTTCTGAAGTTCTGAGACTGGAGGTACACACTGAGATTGGAACCTTTTCAACTGACATTTTAAAGACTAGCAACTCTATACATTTATCTGTGCATCCTTATGGTATTTTTGGGATGTAGTTTTTCAAGATCTGGAGGGTATTTGGAGCAGTCTGCTTCTAAACAATTGCCCAAAGAATTGTTGTGATGTTGAATTATGTTTGCAAGTCCATCTCCTCTTTTTTTTTCTCCTTTGTTCCCCAACCTGTATTTTATGTATCTTGAGGTTTCCATACAGAGGCACTTTTCATTCAGTCGCCAGTCTCTCCTAGACACACCTGAGTTTTGGTATCTCTTATTCCTGATGAGTACTCTTTCCCAGTTGCAGATACTTCATAACACAGTTGCTGTCTGCTTGTGAGTTTTGTATCGTTCAAGATGGATATGTTACGACCCCTGTATTTATAAAAAGAAAAAAAACCAACCCAAAATTATAAGAATTAGACATAGTATTGAGATGTGATGATAAGAGCTGACTTCTAGGGGAGGGGGAGAACAGGATATACATATGTTGGAAGTGTAATTTCCATGCCCTCTGAAAGTCTTTACCTTATGGAGGGAACAAAGGAACAGAATACGCCTTGGAATGTATGGCATCAGATTTGTTTTTTTTTTACGGTTAAAAGGCCAGTCCTCAAGGAAAAAGTACTTGTGGAATCCCTGGAGAAGTTGCTCCTTGTATCATATGTGGGGAAGAGTTTATTTGCTCCCTTCTATCAGATGGCATCCCTTGATTCGAAAGTAAAATAACACTCCCAGCTCTTCCTTGCAAATGTTGGCGTAATTTTTCTGCAACGATTATTCTCCCTGAGCAAGCGGGTAGGATTGAATGTTGTAGGAAGTTTTGCAGGATGATCGGACTTCAGATGAAACAGCTTTAAGGAAGCAGTAAGGGAGGTTATGGCTATTCCCTCTTACACCTGTAAGTCGCTAGGATTTCTTTTGATAGCATAAGAAGTTGACTTTTCCCTAGGTTAGAAGTGTGGTGGTAGTTTTAAGGATGTGTTGAAGGTGAGAACGTCTGCTTCATTAATCCAGTCAAGGATGTTTTCAATGAAAATGGGGTAAGAACGAGGAAATAAGAACCCGAAGTTTTTGGATATTTGAGGTGGGGTTATGAAGAAGTATACAAAATTTCTTAAGGAGTATGTAGGGGAAGGGAGTTGTGGAGCAGCGAAGAGTGGAATAGACAGAAAGAGGATTTAAAAACGACCAGTCATGTAAACCGTCAGTACCCATGTCTGAGCAAGCGCTCTGCTTAATCGCCGCCATCTGTCCTGTTTTTTGATTGAATTGCTTTATCTTCCTGTGTAATCTCACTCTGTTCATCATGTCTATGTACTGCAAGGGCTAGGTGCAAGCTACTGGCAAGACTGGTGTGAGTGGGATTTGGTGCCAGCCACGAAAGTCAGACGGTGAGGATGGTGTAGGTGCTCTGTCCTGTGGCGTGAGGATCTGGAGCGAGAGCCTCAGCGTTAGCCACTTGGACAGGACTGTGGCTTACAGGCATGTGTGCCTGAGGGGAGGAAATGTCTCTGTCTGAAAGTTAAAACACAGGTACAGCAGAAATAAGGGTAATATGTATTCAGCAGTTGATGTTTGTAGAACGCAGTAGAAAAGATCAAAGTATTTCCCAAATATTTGTTCTGGAAAACACATAAAGGAAGAAAGATAAATTTAGTGGTCTTTATATAAAATTCAAACAAGATTGCCAGCTTAGTATTTTATGTAAATATTTAAACATAAAATAGAAGACTTTCCTTCCTCCACACTTACTTGCCTTCAGCAAACTTAAAAATAGTTTGAGAAAAAAACACACAAAAATCTAGCAATCCACGCTAGAGTTTTTTGTTTTGTTTTGTTTTTTTTATTCAGGTTTTATTTGGCTGTTAATTTCTGCGTTGTACATGTCCTAAATGATTTTTGACTCTGTGGATCTGTGTTTTGCTCTGTTTTTTGCAGATAGCAACTCAGATCTCTGTACTGATTGCTAAAGTTGCCAGAGTGGACTGCCCAAGGCAATGGCCGGAACTTATACCCACTCTTCTAGAATCTGTGAAGGTCCAGGATGATCTTCGACAACACAGAGCACTACTTACTTTTTATCATGTTACAAAGACCCTGGCATCCAAACGGCTGGCTGCAGATCGGAAACTTTTCTATGATGTAAGTAAAGTGATGCAATATCACAGAGCACGCAAACTACATGTTGTACATGCTTGCCACCTTACCGTGGTTAGCTAGCCCTGCATTAGTGGTGGGTATGTTGACATTAATGTCTGCCTTTGAAACAGAAGTGCTTATGCTTTGGTGGGTATATGTATGGTATGTATAATAATAACAAACTCAGTTTCTAAGTGAAATGTTTTTGAGATCTTAATTAGTTTTGCATGAAGTTTGAGTGTTGTTATAATAACTTCTGTTAAGAAGCAGAGCTTTGTCTACAGAGCAGTGTCTGTATAAGCCTTGCATTATCATGCCGTACACGGTACAGGGTTCATATTTAAGGATTCAGTTTTTTTTAATAATGGCAAAATTGAGCGATTTCGAAGTCTGCTTCTTCAGTCCTCTGGTAAAGAGATTTCACATCTATTGAGTGATGTGACTTCTTGGACAGTCAAAAAACCTTTCTTATGGAATGGAGCGATTTGAAGCTAAAAGTTCTAAAAGCTTAAGTAACAGATTGTAAGCTTTCTTGATAGTTTCAGGTAAGTAGTTACAGTTTCAACATTTTTTTTTTTTTTTTTTTTTTTTTATTACAGTTTT
>VWZK01019453.1:585-21800 GCA_013396935.1 Baryphthengus martii | reverse complement strand
AAGACAAAAATCACTCCAAGACAACAGTCTATGTACTGCTCTGCCCTTAGAGAGACACACTATTTCAATGCTTTCAAAGATGAGTTATTCTCTAAATAGCAGGATTCAGTCCTGTACAAACGCCTTACCCATCTGTGCACACTACCTCCTTCATGTTGTTGCTTCGCGAGAAGCAATTAATTCCTGTTGATAGGAATTTGTCCCTATTACAAGCAAAAATGCTAGATTTAATCATGTACATTTCAGTAAAAAGCTACGCTTTGGAGTTCTTGACCACAAACAGAGAAGGAAAAAAAGTGACAAAAAAAGGAAAGTAGAGAAATGAGACATAGTCTTTCAGGATACGTGACATTTAAGTCTTTCCTTGTGTATCACCACGAGCCCTTCAGGTAGGATCTAATGACCAAGCTGTTGCTGTCCACCAGGTACTTTCTCTCAGAGCTTTTGATGGTGATCTCAGCTTTGTTCCTTTCAGGGCACCTCACTGTTTTCAGGTGTTTCAAGGAAAGTGAAACTTCAAAGTAATGTGTCAATAATATATCCACTCAATTAGTATCTAATTTATAGACCTTATTGTACTGAAATTTTCTTCATCTTTTTGGACTCAGAGGGTGCAAATGAAGCATCTGAGAATGATTCTCCTTAGATGTTTTCATGTTGCATACAGTGTTAGATAAATTTGGTAAGAGATGAATCCCCTTGCATTCCAGCCGTTCCTCAGAGATTAGAGGGGCTGGAGTGGCTGGACTTATCTCTCAATAGGTATGCCAATGTAATGTTTGTGTCTGTAGCTCTGACACCAAATTCGTGAGCAGCCCATCCACTATAGATCCGGTTACATTCACAAGAAGCAGTCGGATGCATGAATAGTACAGTTTATTTACACTTGCAACACGCACAGATTCCTTAAGATTGCCAGTGATAAATGCACTAAGCCTCAGAATTGCTATATAGCTTCAAAGTACACAATCGTAATCATAATTGGAATCTCCCGGGGAGATTCTCAGCATAACTGAGGCTGCAAATCTTACCAAAAGGCATCCCTTCTGGGGAGGGCGAACAGAACAAAACCATCAATCTGTTCCTATGACTTGGTGTTGAATACTCGTCCCACCAATTAGATCTGAAATAGGAATAATATTTATACCTTGTTCACTACTACTGAGCACTCCTCTGTGCCGTGAGAACACAGACCACTGGATCTTCACCCAGTCTCCATGTCTATCGTAGTCACCAGATGTTTATCAGCAGTGTTGAGCTTTGCAGTTTCAATTGTTTTGTGCTTCCAACAAACACCACGGGAAAAGAACCCGGGAAGAAAAATAGGTATGAGGCTGACAGATGTACACAAAGAATGTTTATTCATGTTTATCTTTTTGCTCAGGAAGTCATTTCAATTCCAGCTGTAGACTTACATCAGAAACTTTTCTGAGTTTATATCAGATTACTCAGCAAATTATCTCTGTACAGAAAAATGTCTAGACACCAAACAAGCACTATAATAAAAGAAATACCGAAGCTATGGACGCAATATTCAGAGGAAGGAAATTCTGTTCCCCCCATTCTTATCCATAACAGGGACTGTGAAACATCGTGACAAATCAAATAATATTAGTTATAAGGACAAGAACAGTAGTCCTAGACACTTAAACAGAATACAGTCTTCTCTGTTTCTATTAGATACTGCTTTTAACAGTGAAAGCGTATCTTACGCATACCTTTTTTTGGCCTTGCACTGATCAGAAGTGATGGAGATAGTGCATTATTTGCTCTGCAAACATGCTGAAGGGAATGTGAGGGCATTCTTATTCTGTTTCTTTGAAAAATTCCTCACCCAAGATATGAGCTAATCAAAAAGTATATTTCCCCCCTCTCAAATATTCCTGAAACTGCTGTACCTCTTTGCACTCTCAGTCATAGTAAGTACCTTCTCTCATTACTGTGATAATTAGATTTCTGATCCACAGCTTCCCACACAAAGGGTAAAATTTACTCTTGCTCACATCACTGACCGAAGACTTAAGTGTCTGCAAGTACTATGCTGAACACTGAAGTGAAGGACCGGTCCTGTGTTAGTCTTCTCAGAGCAGTGAATTTCACCGTTCAGTACTTCGCAGAACCCAGAGAAGTCACTTACATTGGCTGGTAATGGCAAAGGTTTGCGAGACTATCCCAGCAACCGTAATAAATATAGCTTGAGTTAATTTTCCTATGTGTCAAACTGCTACACTGCACAACAAAAAAACATTTCATGCATATTAATCAAACAAAATAAAAGTAATGCAGAGTCATTCTGTTATAACCTTGATGATTCTAACATCTGAGAGGTGTCAAATGCCATTCTCTCTGCATGCTTTTTACACTGCTACAGCTCCTCACAGAAAATAAGCTATATTTGCTGTAAATGCATAAAAAAATCAGTATGCAAGCCTTTTGATGTTGCTACTGTGTTGAACTACAAGTGAGAAAGAAGGTTTACAATTTTATATTACTTTTTTTAACCAAAGTAGTTAAGACAGCAAAATACTTTAAGTAGCAGACATGCCTGAGATGAAAAGAGAAGACACACTGTAAAAAAATTCTGTTATGTAGAAAAACAATCTTTCTTATGATATTGTGCTTGATAATCAAATGGCTGTTAAAGGACTATTTGGAGAAGAGTAGTTTATAGAAGCAGAAAGCTCTGCAGACTCATAAAAATTACTAATATAAGAAATAAAGTCTACGTGAGATAAACACTAAAATATCTAAAATTAAAGACATACTAATTCTAAATTAGTTACCATTATTTTACAGGATGTCAAATCTCTTACATGGACACTGAATCAGTAGCAGGCAAATGACTGATTTATAACAGCCTTCCTGAAGGTCTCAGGAACATTTAATTTATGTTTTTTTCTCTGTCTTTATGGCAGGCCTGTGATAATTTAAGTCCCTTATTTGCATGGATGGATTATTCTGTAGCTTTGCTTCTAATGAGAGTTGGTCCCAGGCAAATGGTAAGAAAAAAACCCAATCTGTGGCTTTCATTTAAAGCACAACAGCGTGTAGGGGTGCACAGGAATATTCATGATTCTGTCTTATAATTATGTGTGTTTAGTGTTTTAGTATGTATACTTGTGGTTTTGAATAGTGGCCTTGGTTTTGTAGGCTAAAAGGTACACTTGTAGGAAGAGTCTCATTTGAAGTAATGCTGAGCACCCACAGATCCATACACAAACCACTTCTGAGGAACAATTATGGCAAAGCTTTGAAATCTTTCTACAAAACTAGACTAAATAGAGTCAGAATTCCTCCTGTTAAAGTCCGTCTTCATTCCCTGCCCTGTACAGAATAAAATTCAAGCCTTTAACAATAGCTTTTAAAGATTCACAAATGTGCTTCCCTACCTTTTCTGCTCTTTTTGGAGCTACTAAATAACAGCGATAATAAAATGGCCTCTGGCACTCCCTTGAAAGTTCTTGCCATTTAGTGTCAAAATCAAATTTCCTACTGTCCTTCTCATTTAGATTCATAAACTTAAATATGCAAGTCCTTCATTCACTCTCTAGGTATATGAAATTTAAGTGAGTTCTTTAAAAAAAAACAACAACCTAACTGAAAGGTATGTTGAGATATACGCCAACATCTGTGCTGTGACAATTGAAGTTTGAATATATTACGTTTATTTTTATCCAAACCTTCCGTGTTTGCTTCTCTTCTTCCACTGTTTCTGTATGTGCTTTCTATTCCTTTCACTCATTAGTCCTCAATTGAGATTTTTCCTTTCTTCCATTTTGCTCCATGGAAAAGTCCACAAAATTTAAAATATTACCTTTCTTTAATTATTTAGTAGAAGTAGGAGATAATTCATAACTCAGCTACATAATTACAGAGGAAGAATTTGGAATATATTTAAATAAAGAAGTCCACTTGCTATTCAGATATGTTTGTTTAGTTTAGTTTTGGTTTAAGTATGTAATTTCATTTAATCTCTCTTTAACTCCATGGAAACTTTTCCTTTAGGTGGTTCTTTGTCCATACTTATACACAAACAGAAAGTTCTACATAGTAGGTTTTACATTTCAGTCATATTTTAAAATGGCAAGTGTTTTTTGTTAAGATAGCTTTTCTCTTTGTCATAAAATTTGACCTATAAGATATGATTCATGCTTATCCTTTCAGTCCATTGAAGCCAAGTCTCTTATTTTATTCTATTTCAATTACTTAGATCTATTGACTATGGTGCATTGTCCTTCACTTCTAATTAGGGAGCTAGAATCATCTCTGAAAGCCAGGCTGGCATCTATTCAATATTTTATATATTTAGCAAATACTATGCTTATTTTTTTTCCCTAGCATTTTCATTCCTGCTCACTTGCCTGCACTGGCTGTAAACAATTTTAAAGCCTCTCTGGAACTCAATTTCCTGTTTCTGCCATTATACAGCAGCTTCTGCCTGTGAGAAGGCTCTGTGTGAACATGGAGAAGGGCCCTGCTGGATCAGGAAGCAACGCTAGAAGAGATTGGTGATGAAATGTGATTCTTGAGCACCTTAACTTAATGTTAGAGGAGAACAAAGCACGTAAGGTAGAACAAAGTTATCATACCTCACTAAACAAATGTCCTTCCAGCCTCCCTTCTTCATCTGCTCATATATCTTAAAATGCTTTTGATCATGTAGTTTTAATGTCCATAGCTGCATTTTTTTTCTGCTGGCCAGTCAGAGCATTGACATGGTTTCAATGGCTGCTCTGAGCAGTATTTTAATAAAAAAAACACCCAAAATTTATACGTTTTGATTAAATCCAAGATGGAAGTTAAATTCCATATATCATCTTTATTTCTCTTTGAAATCGCTTGAAAGATATCAATCCAGGAACGCTTATTCTGAAGGTATGTATTTTTGCAAGTGAATGAAGACGTGTAAGAAATCCAAGAATGTATTGACGAGGAAATTCAGGAAGTGATTGTTGAAATTGCTGGGATATGAATACTTTCCAGAGAGCTTGCTTAATTGATTTATGAAGAATTCCTGAAAACTTCCTTATATTTATTTCCCACCCTTCTATGTCTTGATTTGTGCTTCCTCTGTATCTTTCACAAATGTATCTGTGAGAATCTGCACCAAATTAAAATAATTCTGTCTAGATTCTTCATTAAATATCATTTATTACTACCTTCCTGCCTAAGAAAATGACATATACTCATTGGAAGAATTCAACAAGTCCAGCTAAAATAAGAAATGTTTTGTGGAGCCATGTAAAGTGACTTATATCTAGTTATCTGTCAGACTCCAGAATGACATTGGCTATTACAGATGACAAAACTGTTAAACTTAAAATAATTATTGTACTCTTTGCATGGAGATTTTGGTGAGCAAGTTGGTATAACTATGTGGCCTCATTCTCCAGCCAGAGATTGACTGTGCCTAAACAGTGCTTTGGGAAGAATTAAGGTAGATTCTGCATCCAGACTGTGCACCCTTTGATCTATTAGTCCTTTCATCCAACAACAAGAATATGAAAGTTGTATGCAAAATAAAGTAAAATAAAATAAACCAAAATAAAATAACATAAAATGAAATGTTAAATTGATGTAGCCTATACTTTTCTGCTTGGGTACATTTTCATTTTTGTAGTTGTCTTTCACATGTCGCTAGCAATGGATTGCACGTTTCCTTGGGCAGGAGGCAATGCTTAAAGGCTGCTTTCATTGTTATAGTTAGGCTAAATACAAGCCAATAAACAGAGAATTAGACTGTGGAGCACATTTCTAATGAAGAAAGTTTTATTTATTTTGATTGTTTCTTTACTTGATCACTTGATTAATTACTTTGCACGTATATTCATGGACCACCGGGAAATTCCAAGATAAGTAGGAGGTATGGATGGGCAAAGCCATGCTATCACTGAGCAGATATCACAGTCTAGTTTGTGTTAACTGAGTGTTCTGTAGGGCTGTGCACAGGTAGGACTACTGGTGGCTTGTCACAAGGACTGAAGACTGCTTCAAGATCTCAAGTGCAGTCTCTCATCCATATGCCTCTCTTCCAAACATCTTTCACAAAGGAAAATGAAAAGCTTAATATGCTGCTGACTGACCTTATGTGTAGTCCTATGAATCTTGAGGAAATTAAAAGACCTCAGCATGCAAGTTTAATTATAATTTTTAGAATCNAATTATTGTACTCTTTGCATGGAGATTTTGGTGAGCAAGTTGGTATAACTATGTGGCCTCATTCTCCAGCCAGAGATTGACTGTGCCTAAACAGTGCTTTGGGAAGAATTAAGGTAGATTCTGCATCCAGACTGTGCACCCTTTGATCTATTAGTCCTTTCATCCAACAACAAGAATATGAAAGTTGTATGCAAAATAAAGTAAAATAAAATAAACCAAAATAAAATAACATAAAATGAAATGTTAAATTGATGTAGCCTATACTTTTCTGCTTGGGTACATTTTCATTTTTGTAGTTGTCTTTCACATGTCGCTAGCAATGGATTGCACGTTTCCTTGGGCAGGAGGCAATGCTTAAAGGCTGCTTTCATTGTTATAGTTAGGCTAAATACAAGCCAATAAACAGAGAATTAGACTGTGGAGCACATTTCTAATGAAGAAAGTTTTATTTATTTTGATTGTTTCTTTACTTGATCACTTGATTAATTACTTTGCACGTATATTCATGGACCACCGGGAAATTCCAAGATAAGTAGGAGGTATGGATGGGCAAAGCCATGCTATCACTGAGCAGATATCACAGTCTAGTTTGTGTTAACTGAGTGTTCTGTAGGGCTGTGCACAGGTAGGACTACTGGTGGCTTGTCACAAGGACTGAAGACTGCTTCAAGATCTCAAGTGCAGTCTCTCATCCATATGCCTCTCTTCCAAACATCTTTCACAAAGGAAAATGAAAAGCTTAATATGCTGCTGACTGACCTTATGTGTAGTCCTATGAATCTTGAGGAAATTAAAAGACCTCAGCATGCAAGTTTAATTATAATTTTTAGAATCATAGAGTGGTTTGTGTTGGAAGGGGTCTTTAAGATCTCCTAGTTTCAACACCTTGTCATGGACAGTGACACCTCGCACTAGATGAGGTGGTTCAAAAGCCTCATCCAAACTAGTCTTGAACACTTTTTTCAATAGAGCATCCATAACTTCCTTGGGCAACCTGTTCCCATGACTCAGGACTCTCATAGTGAAAAATGTCCTCATAATTTCTAACCTACATCTACTCTCTTCCAGTTGAAAGTCATTATCCCTCATCCTACCACTACAAGTCCTTGTAAAATGTCGCTCCCCAGATTTCCTATAGGCCCCCTTCAGATACTGGAAGGCCTCTATAAGGTCTTCTCAGAACCTTCTCTTCTCCAGGCTGAACAATCCCAATTCTTTCAGCCTGTCCTCGTAGGAGAGGTGTTCCAGCCCTCTTATCACTTTTGTGGCCTCCTCTGAACCTGCTCTAACAGGTCCATGTCTTTATTATGCTGAAGACCTCAAAGCTGGACACAGTACTCCAGTACGGGTGTCACAAAAGCCAAGTAACAAGGGACACTCATCTCTCTTGACATGCTGGCCATGCTTCTCTTGATGCAGCCCAGGATACGGTTGGTTTTCTGGGCTGCCCTTGCACATTATTGGCTCACACTGAACTTTTCATCAGCCAGCACCCCCAAGTCTTTCTCCTCAGGACTGCTCTCTATCCAAACTCCACCCAGCCTGTATTTGTGCTTGGGACTGCCCTGACCCAGATGCAGGACCTTGCACTCGGCCTAATTGAAATTCATGAGGTTGGCATGGGCCTACCTCTTCAGCCTGGCCAGGTCCCTCTGGATGGCATCTCTTCCCTCCAGCATGTCTGCTGCACCACAGAGCTTGGTGTCATCAGCAAATTTGCTGAGGGTATACTCCATTCCACTGTCCATGTCACTGACAACGATGTTAAACAACACTGACCCCAGTACCAATCCCTGGGGAACTCTACTCATCAGGGGTCTCCACTTGGACATCAAGCCACATGCAAGTCTGTGAGTGTCATCACCCAGTCAACTCCTCATTCAATGAGTGGTCCATCAATCAAATCCATCTCTCTAATTTGGAGACTGGAATGTCATGTGGAAGTGTCAAATACTTTGCACAAATCCAGGTAGATGATTCAGTTATTCTTCCCTTATCCACTGATGCTGTAACTGCATTGTAAAATGCTACCAAATTTCTCAGGCACGATTTGACCTTGGTGAAGGCATATTGGTTACCACTCACCACTCCTTCTTTTTCCATATGTTCCTTAGCAGAGTTTTCAGGAGGATCTGCTCAATGAGCTTGCCAGGCACAGAGGTGACAGAGAGGTGGTTTTCTTTAGTTTACTTTTTTTGTTTACTTGTTAAGCATCCCAGGAAGAAAGCAACATACAAATACAATTGCTTACCAATACAACAGGAAGATAAAGGCTGTTAATTTCTTCATTGCTTTCTTGTTGCACAAACCCCACTTCAAATACAAAATACAAGCAGGAAAGCAATCAAGCTTCTTGAAACCAGTGAAATACTCAAGTTTTCAAAAAGAAGAGTGTTGGGATTTTTTTAGGTTTTGGTTTGTATTTTTTTTATTATTATTTGTTTGCTTATTTTGTTGTTGTTGCTTATTGCATTTGCTTCTGCTCTTGAGGGTGTGTGTGACTTTAAGTTTGCACTCCTGTTCTGACCATATGATTTCTGGCAGAGTATAGCGTGAAAATAAGGTGCACATTTGCAAGAGACTAAAATGAAATCTGTTAATAATTGATTTGTGTTGAATTGTAATGGAAGGCATGATGCTGCCAACAGTAAGTGGACAATTTGTGCAGATGGTGGTTCAGGGATGCCACAATCCCCATGTGCAACAGGTTCATGGCAGCAGATGTCGGAGACCAAGGCACATCATCAGGTGCAACTTAGTTCTTTTCCCCATGCATTACTTTGTAAATCCAAGCTGTACTTTGTGCTCATGTGGTTTGGTGGTTTTCAACAAGTCTAACATTAATGACAGTGCACTTTGTTCTGACAATGGATGGCTTTTAGAGGCAAAGTTATTTTGTGTAAGTACACAGGTGAAGTTTTCATAATTTGCATTCTCTTACAGGAAAAAAAAGGCCTTGTGATGAAATGTGAGAGACAGCAAACTTCCTCATGTTACCACAGAGAAGGTAATGTCATTTGAATGGCAGCAAGGACTACTTATACAAAGTCTACTAGGCTTCTGGAAAGATCTGAAAGTACAAATACCATATGAACATGCTATTTATTGTATGTTGTGCTAGCAAACAGGGACACTTCTGCAAGGTCATTTTACTGGCAAAAATAAGTGCTTGTTTGGTTTTTAATTGGATAGTTCAACATAATGCCTTTCTTAAATTTTAAATTCTTTTGGTTTTATTAACACGTAGACTGTCCCCCTTGCATCTCCTGAAAAAATGGGGAAAAAAGCTTGAACCCTAAAAGCTGTGTTAAAAGCTATGTTAACCCAAATATTTCCTTGGACAACAGAGAGGGGCGTATTAGAGCATTATTAAATCTTTAAAGGTATATTTTACTTTGGTTACATGGGCTTGGTTTCCAGATACCTGAATTTTCTGCATCATCCAGCAAGCCTGTTTTGGTTGAGTTTGTCTGGGACATTAAAGCAAGCAAATAAGCACAAAACTTGCTTTGTGTTTTCTGAACTAGTGAGCACAACACAATGGGCTTTCTTAAGGAGTCAAGTCTATTTTTCTGATGGTCGTGCCCATGTAATAATTCATCCTCTACAAAGTACAGGATACTTTCTGTCAGCAGAAACTGTCAAGTGCTTTCCTTACAGGCAATTGCATTTGAAAGTTTTCTTCTCTGTATTTCTCATTAAACTGAAGTGACGATAAAGTTTTTTAACAGCAAGAATAGCATCACTTTAAATTAGGAACGAATATCATTGACTCCTGGAGTGAATGCATAAATATATGTATGTATGCATACACAGATATATGCATAAAAATAAGTAGAGCGGAGATATGTAATTTGAAGAAGGATGTTAGTAAACAACTATGTCAATGGCATTTCAGAATTTACAAAGGTGCTGTCAGTTAGCCAACATGCTGTTATTTTTCCATATGTGTTTCAGTGAAGATTAAAAAATTAATCCCATAACAAGGATTAGATGCTAAACCACTGAAATGAAAAGAGAGGAGGAAATAATCCGGAATGGACTTTTTTATGTAGATGAGATAACAAGTTGCCTCCCTACCTTTAGGTCTGACCTTCTGTTGGTCGCTGGACAAGCTGCATCACATTGCCAGCTTGTTGTTTCATCTGGTTTATTAAGTGGCTAGAGATTTCTTAGGTGGAAATTCTTTGTGTTACCAAGTTTTCTGATTCAGCTTAGGCCATTACCTCCTTTGCATTAGAATCACCACTGCAGTACAGTATGACCTCAGGATACTAGGGGAATATATTCTGGAGAGAGGGAGGTAAATGATGAAAACCTGTGTCCTCCATACTCTTTACCTCAACGAGTTCAAAATTTTAACTTCCATTCCCTGAAGGATTCACTTCCTATATTTCATATGGTTTGTATGGGCTTGTAATGTGCCCTCTTCATTCTCCCCTTCTCTCAGAGAAAGGAAACTTTTTCACATACTTTCCTTTCTAGCATGGTCTTTCATTTGTTCTGCTTCCTAATTAGATTTTCTGTAACTAAAGCTACATCTTTACAAAGAATCATATTTGAGAACATTTAGAACTTCTTGCCTTCATGTTGAAAACTTCATTACTGTCAGAATTCTTCTAAAGAATAAGAAATGTACTGATAACATTACCAGCATCTTTATGACAAATAGCTTGAGAAGGTACTCCAGTCACATATTGGCGAAACACTATGGCCAGATGGAGCTTATACCTTTATTGAGAGAAGACAAAGGCATACCAAAGAGCTTTGGCCCTCTTAAAGAGGTTACAGCTCCCTCATGGACTGGGCAAATGAAGCAACAGAATATTGCTAGTCATTCATTTAAAAGTCTGTCGTTTGCACACCACTGGGGAACACCATCATTGCAAGGAGGTGTGTAAGCAAGGTGAATATATATCTGCTAACTGTGGAAATCAGTGCAGCTGTATGTGCACCAGGTAATAAAATAAGATTAGAGGCACAGCAGAGGTATTGGCAGTGTCACTTGGAACGGTGCTATACCCCGTTCTGAGATGAAAGGCATTAGTGGGCCAGTACGTACATTTAAAACACAGAGACTGCCATAGACTTTATTAAAACAATTGATTGTGGCAAGCACAGGCCCTGAGGGTCAAGAGAAATTGTGATCAAGCCTCTCTAGGCATAAACAAGTTATTGAAGATAATAGTTCGAGTTGCCTAAAGCCTGGTAGGTCAGAGCTAACACAGTACATTAAGCAAAGATTTTCCTCTACACAGGACAGAGAAGCTGTTAGTTGGAATTTATGTTTGTTAGAAAATAAAAGTGAGAATTGAGAACTGCGAGTGAGAGCTTCAAAGGATTCTTATTTATTTATTTACTTATAAACTAGAATAATTTCTCCACAGAAAACATTTTATGAATAGATTCTAAAGTGGATAGATTCTGAAGTGTTCTCCATGGTCAGTGTGTACATTTCAGTCTCACAGATATTATTAGGTGACTATGGAATAAGCCAGGGATAATTTTTTTTAACTTTTTTTCCCTGTTTGTCCTTCAGGAAGCGGGCAGGAGTTTTGGTATGTGTGCTGGTAGAAATGGGCTGGTTGTTGGAGCGTATGATCAATTTACTTAATTTTTCATGACTTGCTTTGATACTCCAGCTGCAGTGTTCCATCTTTCAGGAGAGCAGGCATCTCTGAGTAATTCAGTTATCACATAGGTACTACTGAGATTTAAGCATACTCCCTAGACGTGTATGTGCATGTTTTTTTATGAAGTACTCAATACTGATAACAGTGATGTGGCAGTGATGTCATTAGTAAATAACTAAGAAAGCTACTCTTACACCTATGGCAAAAGTACACACCCATAACAGACAGATTAAACACATTTTCAAACCAGAAAATATGGTAAGCCACAGAACTCTCTTTGTTACTTTGCCATTGATTTCTTAGGGAAGAACCTCAGACACTTTCCTAATGGTGACAGCATAAAGCCTTAAAGACGCACATTTTGAAGGCTGCTCTGATGATATTGATTTTAATATTTAAGCCTGTCATTTGGGCCATTAATAAAGTGCAGTTGTTGAAAACAGACCAGGCAGGGGTCACTAAAAAGCCTGCTTTAAAATAATTCATGGGCTTTGTTTGATTTTAAAATTCATCCACAGCAGATGCAGGTGGGCTGCCTTTCAACATTCCTTGGTAGATGGAAAAAGATGGTGTTACCAGGAGCATTTCGTTGAAGATATTCACAATCATCATCTTTTTGAGAATTTACTTAATTAAAGCATATTTAAGTTTGTGAAAATTAGCTTTGCAAGAAGACAAAACTGGTCAAATCAGTCTTCTGTTTCAGTAACCAGCACTTCCCAAGCCTTTGAGTGAGGTCCATTTTCTATCTACGAACAGTGCTATTGTGTCTCCTGCTATGGACAGTGAAATGTGTTCAACAGTGTCCCTGGGCCAATGAAGGAAATGCAGCTCTTCTCTACCACACTCTAACTTGCTGTGGAGTGAAAATTTTATCTTATTAGAAAATATATTCATTCCATGTGTTTCCATCCCACCTGACAAACTGTGAGAGCCAGTGCACTGTTTAGGAGGAGAAAAATATATTTTACTTTTTCTAAGGGTTGTGTCTGTTGTCTCTTTTATCAGTGGCAAGTAGCAGGAGATAGAGCCTTTATTTACTCTGGCATTTTTGTTTGTTTGGTTGGGTTTTTTTTGTTGTTGTTTTTTTGTTTGTTTGTTTGTTTGTTTTGTTTTTGTTGTTTGTTTTTTTTAAATGGTTATAGCTTCAGGTACTGGTCTGCTTTCTTCTTATAACTCCTTTTTCTTCAGAGCCAGCCTCAGAAGTCAGACTCATACCTCCATTACTTTGTGCCAGTTTGAAGAGAGAAACTGCTATGAAATACCCTAGAGAAATAATGGTACCTATCACAGAGAGGTTTAAAAGAAATTTTTTACTTTTACTAATTTACTTTTTGATCCATTTTGATCCGTAAATTAACAATTACAATTAATTTATTTTTTTAAGGTATCCAACAAATCATCTGTTAAAGGGCTTTAATAACCTGGATAGACCTTACAGATGACTCACTTGGGAAAGAAAATAGTTGTAAACTTCTGTTTATTTAGGAAACATTTAAGGATAGCAACAGTTTTTCCCTTTCCAGGATAAAGGGATTACAGGTTGTTAAAAGCCACAGAATCAAATTTTAATCTTTAAGTTGTTCAGCTTTCTTGTAAGTAGCCAGACAATGTATATTTGCTTTGTTGAAAGTCTCTAATAGGCCATGTTTTTGGTATTAGGCACTGAATTAATGCCTAAAAACAGACAGCCTGGTCCTGAGGAGTTGTTGTGATTTAATCTCAGCTGGCAATTAAACACCACACAGCTGCTCAATTACTACCCTCCACAGTGGGATAGGAGAGAGAATTGAAAGTGAGCAAACTCATGTGTTGAGATAAGAACAGTTTAATATTTGATATAAACTAAATTAACCTGAGTTAAAAATAATAATAATAAAAAAGTAAAGAAAAAGAAATTATCAAAAATAGAAATAAATCTGAAGAAAAATGATGCAAATGAAAAACAGTTGCTCCCCACCAACCGATGCCCAGCCTATTCCTGGGCAGTGCCCCCTGAGCCAATTTTCTCCCTGTTTTATATGCTGTGCATGTCATATGGTATGGAATATCCCTTTGGCCAGCTTGGGTCAACTGTCTAGGCTGGGTCTCCTCCCCAGCAACAGGTACTGCAGCTACTCCAAGCCCTGCAACAGGAGTTTATTGACTTTGGCTTTACAGTAGAAAAGAAAAAGAAGAAGATGAACAGTGTTATTTTTGCTTTACACCACAAGGGACTGAGGCGGAGAATGTAANGAAGCCCCACCCCTGGAAGTTTTTAAGGCCAGGTTGGATGGGTCTCTGAGAAACCTGATCCAATGGGAGATGTCCCTGCCTGTGGTAGGGGGTTTGGATCTAGATAATCTTAAAGGTCCCTTCCAACCCTGATGATTCTCTGTTCAAGGAACTTCGGCTTTTACTCTGGGCAACACTCCTGTTACAAAGAAGCGTGCTGAGAAAGTAAACATTTCAGCAATATTGGTACGTAACTCTGATTAAGATTATAAGAATAGCTAAAGAAATTAATTTGGTTAATAAACCTCCCATGCTGAAGCTTATACATCCTGCTATTTGTGCTTTATACTCACTTTTCTTTTTTTTTTTTTTTTTAAAATTGCTTTGTAAGACTTAAAATGACCACCTATTTCTGTTATTTTTAACTTTCCACTTCNAGTAAAGAAAAAGAAATTATCAAAAATAGAAATAAATCTGAAGAAAAATGATGCAAATGAAAAACAGTTGCTCCCCACCAACCGATGCCCAGCCTATTCCTGGGCAGTGCCCCCTGAGCCAATTTTCTCCCTGTTTTATATGCTGTGCATGTCATATGGTATGGAATATCCCTTTGGCCAGCTTGGGTCAACTGTCTAGGCTGGGTCTCCTCCCCAGCAACAGGTACTGCAGCTACTCCAAGCCCTGCAACAGGAGTTTATTGACTTTGGCTTTACAGTAGAAAAGAAAAAGAAGAAGATGAACAGTGTTATTTTTGCTTTACACCACAAGGGACTGAGGCGGAGAATGTAAGCATCTTCTTGGCATATAGACTCAGTTAATACTCTTCTGCAGAGGTCACATCTCCTGTCTGGCTTCTTTCAAACAGCATGTGCCAGGTGGAACAGAAACCATGGGCTCCTTCCAGGCAACTGCTAATCAGGCTCCAAGGAGATTCACTAAGCAAATTCACCAGTAATGGCTTCTTAACCTTTAAACTTTGATCTGTTTGTCAAAGTGTTTTTAAAAGTTGGAGCTCAGTGAATAAAACAGAAAACAGAGATGTGATTGTCCCTTTATTATTTTCAAAGATAAGTCTAAAAGTCCACAGGCTTCAAAGAACCCTTACTTTCTTACAGATTCCTCAANTTATACTCACTTTTCTTTTTTTTTTTTTTTGTAAAATTGCTTTGTAAGACTTAACATGACCACCTATTTCTGTTATTTTTAACTTTCCACTTCTGCAAATCTCTTTTTGTTTGTTATGACATTACTACCCAAACCTGAGCTTTCTCACACAATTGCATCATTGCTTTACAGCACAGTAATGTAGAATTTAGAGCAGAAAAAAACACTTTTGAAACAGAAGCAGAAATGATGATGTAGAACCAGTTTGCTGCTACCCTGCAGCCTATTTAATTAACAGAATCGATCACTTCTTGGAAAGGATAGACTGATTTGATAGAATTCAGGGAGAAAACAGCTCCTTTTCAGGGCAGAGATAGTTCCTTTCTGACACTCCTACTGCTTTTATAAATTACTCTCTGATGATCCCCACAGAGGAGAGAAAAAATGATTATACTTTTTTTAAAAAAATATGTTTAGAATCTTAGAGTCTCCAGAATGATAACTAACTTTATGGTAGATTCCTCTCACAGGACAAGGTCTTCTTTATCATACTACTAGTAAATGCTAAAATGAATTAATTAGTTCAGTATGGTAAACACATGCTGTTTCAAAATACATTTTAAATGCAAATTCTTCACCCTTATACATGCGCACATACCTGTAGACATTATAAGCATTTTTAAAGCAGATTTTCCATGTTAGAAATATGGTATCTATTTTTATATACAACCCACCTAGTTTGTGACTCAGAAGAGTTTTGGATTAAAAAATGTAGATGGCACGAAACCCATGTATATTCTATTTCAAATAATAAAGGCGGTGGCCAGTTTCTGGAAAGTGCTTAGCACCTTCTGAAATAAATGAACACTGGACCTTAAAGACAACTCCAAAGCTATTGCTCTTCCTGGATTTGTGGAACTGGATGTGGACACCTGTCATTACATGCAACACAGTTTGTCTTGTTGTTCGTTGTTTCAAAAATAAAGGGCCCCTAAAACTGTATATAGAGTATCACTCCTAATTTTCTAGAAACTTAAACAACGCTAGAGAATTAAAAATGAAGAACAATTGCAGAAGTTTAGTTATATTCCTTTGCATAAATGATGTATTTCCTACCAACTATTTTCAGAAAACAATGTTAACTTCATTGCAGAGATATGTATATATACTCTTCAGACTTTCCGCCCCCCCCAGAATGGACAGGTACGCTTGTCTGCTCTGATATAACACAGAAATCTACCAACCACTTCAGCAGTGAGATGAATAAACTCAGCCTCGTTTTCTGATCTATGCAATACTAAAGCAGTCACTTTTCTTCATAAACCAAAATATTGCCAGCAGCAGGCCTGTATTGTTGTGGGGTTTGCCAGGAGGCAGAATATTAAAAAGTTCTTTGTGTCTAACAATCACACTTGCAGAAGAACCTTTAGAAATGGCAAAATTAAATCAACACAATCTTTTCCAGGCAATCTGTTTCAACAGGGATATTTGACATTTTTGAGATTTGCCACCTGAAAATATAGCAAAATTCCAAAAACACCGGTGTCAGGAACAAAATTAGAGTGGCTCTAAACAAGTGGGCTCATACACGGTTAGTATGACTGGGTGGAATCATGGCCAAGCTCATACCTGCTGCATGCACTCAGGTGCTGCCAGCTTCTGTGCTCTCAGTCACCTCCCTTGGGGGTTGTCGCCTTCTGCAGGTTGCCCATGGTCTGAACTTAGAGGAGTTACAACAAGGTTCCCAAGTATTCAACGCTCTTGTTAAGTGCACTCCTGAAGGTTGCTTGGAATGACTTTTCTCCGAACATCAGTCACATTTGTTGTGTCTTAGTGCCTGCTGACATGAGCAGGCTGCTCACTCAGTTTATGGTGATATTTCCACGTCTGATGGGGCAGACTGGAGATGCGATGATCCGCCATTGTTCTAGATGAGCATCACAGAAAAGGGCACACAGCATCTCTTTCTGCTAGATCTACTTTGTAGTTTTTACGTTAGTCTGGGGAGGTTCAGGCTTCCAGGAAGATGACCCAGAACACTTCTTCCCACCCAGGCCATAATACCACATTGTGCAGCTTGCAGGAAGGTTTCAAAGAGGAGCTATTTGCAGACAGTGATCAGTGAGCAGCCTGTCACATTGCCTACAGGAGGTCTCTGACATTTATAAAACAGTAGAATTAATGAAGTTCTAATGCACTACATTTTTAGCTCTGGAAAATCTGGTTCTAGCTCTGTAGGCTTGTATGACCACTCACTCCATGGAGAAGAATAAGAAGAAAAAGAAAAAATCTGTGCAGATTTGTGTATTGTCCTGTGGGACAATAACAAAAATCTTCAGTTGTGAAAACAGGACTCAGGTGTTTTTTGTCACATAGTTTATAATATTGATAAAATCAGTCCTTTCAGTACACAGATATTCGCAGACATGATAGTTTTCTCCCAACCATGGCCTGATTTCTTTTTTCCCTTGTCTTGTTTTTCTTATCTCTCTCTTTTCATCTTGTTTTACTGTAAGTAGCTTGTTGATTCTATTTAAAGATTAATCCCAACATCTGGTGAACTTTGAAATCTCAGAGGCTGCTGGTTTCCAGTGTCATATCTTGTGCCAGCACTTCTGAAAGTGAGTATGAAGAGGCATCCCACATTTCCAGGAGACTTGCAAGTGTTTCCTTTGTTCTTCTGCTTTACCTTAATGCACAACAGGGGCAGCAGAGGTACAAATAGTTTCATGAGGTGTATGACAATGATTAATGGAGCTCTAGTTCACCAGGCTGCAGATGTCCAGCTAATTAAATTTCTTCAAAGACTTCTTTGCTATTTTATTCCCAAATTTGCCAGCTGTGTGATATACTTTGCACTCTACGTGTTGTACGAGATAGCCATTAACTACAGTGACTTATGAAAAGTGAATATGTGTCCTATGCACCATGACTAGCATCCTTTGCCCTTACTTGGTTTCTGTCTTTGATCTGTGCTTAAAGGAGAGGAAAACTGTCATGTTTAGCTGGAAAGCAAATTTCTCACAACCTGCTGTTATATCCAGTCCAAGGCATTGTGGATCTGATAATATCATTAATATTTCTGAATAACTGTTTAGAGAAAGTTTAGGGAAACCATGTTCTACTGTGCTCTAATCGTAGTCCAAAATTGGGTTAATTTCCCTTGAATATTAATTCAGAAAAAAACCCAACACTCAAAGGTTAAAGCAATGTCAGAGACTTGTTTGTTCAGTTTTCAAGTGACATACTTCTTTTTAAATTGCCATTTCAAAGTTACCGTTAATTTCACTTGAATATTTCATCTTATTAAAGTACACTTTTAAAAAGTAAGATGAAACTCTGCCATGCAAAATCTAAGTAGCAATTGTTGATTAAAAAAACATTTGTTTAGTGAGTTTGAAAAGTTATCTATTTCTCTGCTTGTAAGAGCCCTTCATGAAAATGACACTTGCTGTCCCTTTTGCTGAGTCTTAGGTAGTATTTTTTTTCAGTTTCTGTGAGTAGTTTTTTTAGGACAGGAACACAATAACTGCAGCATTATTGTGAATGAGCTCTGCCATCTAAAAGAGCTTCCATTCAGTTTCCATTTGATCTTCAGATGCTGAGCTGCAAAGATAAAGAATAAGAGAATTTGAGTACACATTTCAGAATTGACCTGCTTGTAGAGAAGACAGGTAAATTTGAAAAAAAAGAAAAAAAAAAAGAGACACGACAAAAGAGAATACAGCTACCCATTTTGTTTTCCACAGAGAAAGCAATACCTTCCTCATGTAAGAATAATCCTACATACAAAAAGGGACTCAGCACTGAACTGCAATGTGATAGCAGAAAGATGCTTGTAAAGCTAGCACAGAACTTGAATTTTCAAAATGTACTGTTAAGATCAACTCTACGAAAACATGACCAGAAGAACAAAGCAAAGAGTTTGCAAGAATCTATATCCACCAAAGGATTTATAATTGAGCTAATAAAAATGATTTATCTGCAGCAAATCGATCCAAAACCATCCTGAATGTTTGACCTTTAGAAAAAGGGTATTAAGGAAATTTGACGTTGGAGTCCCATTGAGCTCTTCTCTAATTCAGTTAAGCTTGACTTTTTACCCTTATTGTTTGACTAAACAATATCCTGTTAGCTCTGTTCTTTGAATGGGCAGAAAGTTGTCTGGTTTTGTAATCATTCTCCAAGGCTTGCTTTCTGCCTGCTGTTAAGACCATTTGCTGCAGCTGTAGATGTAGTTGTGTGTGTGTTAAAAAGCACAGCCCTCATATTTTGCAAAATAAAAGGGACAATACACCAAATAACTTCAATCTTGTATTAATTTATCAGGATCCTAGTCCATAGAGATTTTTGGTGTAGAAAAACTATGAGGCTTCATTTTTAAGAGCAAAGAGAAAAATGATTTACTCAAGTGTGAACTTCCTTTCGTTTTAAAGAGGGCATTTCAAATCAGTCAATTGACTTTAAAGTAAAATGAATATCAGAGGAAAATTAAGATTCTAGTTTTCTTTTTTAACAAAAGAAACTGTATTAAGACCAGGTAATTTAAACCAAGACAACTTACATCCGCATAATAGGACAGATAGAACAAATACTATCTATCACAGTAATAAATATATGTAACCATAAACTGTTAACTAAGAATGCTGAATGCATTGAAAAGTGTTGGCATAAGAAGAGATTGTACAATATCCCCTTCTTTACTTTATACGTAATAATAAAGCGAAAATTCAGTCCTGCAAAAAAAATGAAATAGAACTATGAGACTTTTTTTAGGTGAAGTACATCTAAATATCTCCAGTGGTTGTTCCATTGTGGATTATCTCTGGAAGTTTCAAGTCTAAAAGCAAAATAACATAATTTTTAATTGTCTTTTTTTTTTAGTATCAGGAGCACAGACTTTCTGAAAACTTAGAAGGCTTACAGTTGTATTTTATTTCAGAATTTCAATATTACTTACTGGAATTTATTTTTTTTTAGGCACATTTTTTCCACTTAAATTGGAGAATTTGTCTGAACTTAATTCAACCTAGAGATAATGAAATCAGCAGCAATGAATATTTACCACATGATCATAAACAGAAAATCATGGAATCACAAAATTGTCAGGGTTGGAAGGGACCTTAAAGATCATCTAGTTCCAAACCCCCTACCACAGGCAGGGACATCTCCCATTGGATCAGGTTTCTCAGACCCATCCAACCTGGCCTTAAAAACTTCCAGGGGTGGGGCTTCTACCACCTCTCTGGACAACCCATTCGTGTCTCACCACCTTCATGGGGAAGAACTTCTTCCTAACATCCAATCTGAATCTGTCCTCCTCTAGCTTTAATCCATTCCCCTTTGTCCTATCACTACCCGACATCCTAAAAAGTCCCTCCCCAGCTTTCTTGTAGGCCCCCTTCAGATACTGGAAGGCCACAATAATGTCTCCTTGCAGCCTTCTGTTCTCCAAAGTGAACAACTCCAACTCTCTCAGCCTGTCTTCATAGGAGAGGTGCTCCAGCCCTCTGATTATCCTCATAGCCTGTCTCTGGACACGTTCCAGCAACATCCATGTCTTTCTTGTAACAGGGGCTCAACAACTGGATGCAGTACTCCAGGTGGGGTCTCAGGAGAGTGGAGTAGAGGGGTAGAATCACCTCCCTCGACCTGCTGGCCACGCTTCTCTTGATGCAGCCAAGGATAGGGTTGGCTTTCTGGGCTACAAGCGTGCACCGAGGGATCACATTGATCTTCTTGTCCACCAGTAGCCCCAAGTCCTTCTCTTCAGGGTTGCTCTCAAGCCAGTCACTGCCCAGCCTGTGTCAGTGCTTGGGATTGCCCTGACCCAGATGCGGGACCTTGCACTTGGTTTATTGAACTTCGTGAGGTTGACATAGGCCCACTTCTCCAGCCTGTCCAGGTCCCTCTGATTGGCATCCCTTCCCTCCAGCATGTCAGCTGTACCACACAGCTTGGTGTCATTGGCAAACTTGCTGAGGGTGCGCTCGATGCCACTGTCCATGTTGCTGACAAAGATGTTAAACAAGACCAGTCCCAGTACTGATCCTTGAGGGACTCCACTTGTCACTGGCCTCCACTTGGACATGGACCCATTGACAG
>VWZK01019451.1:0-33204 GCA_013396935.1 Baryphthengus martii | reverse complement strand
ACATTTTATGAAATCCCTGAAACTTCGGTGTGCGTCCCTCAGGGACAGAGTGGAGTAGATGGTGAAAAAGCTGTAAGCAAAATGGCTGCCTTTGCATGATGACTATTTTATACAGGTGTGTAGATGAGTCTATATATTATGAACAATGGCTTTGCACCCTAAGGTTTAAGCAATCATACTTCTCCTTACTCTTGTCTCTTCACAAGGTTCATCCCACTGCCAAAAAAAACCCCAAACATTTCACTCTCCCTCCAGAAATAAGACCTCACAATCATCAGTGATGCAGGTCTTTAAGGTGCTGAGAGGAGATGTCAAAAAAGGTCAAAAAGATTTATCCATCGCAAGCAATAAACACGACTTCCTTGATGAGTGCCGAGGCTATGAATGCGACTCGGAGTTTCTGTTCTGTGATTAATTGTTTACATGTGGTTCAGTGTTAAGCACTAGACAACACATTATTCTTAGTGTTATGACAATATTCCCTGTTGACATCTTTTAGCTGCCTACACTTCTTGCAGCAGACTTGCCAAACATTTCTCGAATAGCTAATGTTTGCTCACTCCTTCTGAGTACAATGTTAAAAATTTAGTTGGGTGAGATTGTCAGATCCCATTTTTGTAGCACGCTTGTTACTCCTCTTGCAGTGCTCTACATTATTAATTTCAGATTAATTTTACCCTCTGGCTGTACGCATTTAATGGAACTCCCTGTGCAAATACCTCAAGCAAACTGCTGCATTTACAGTACTTTCCAGGCACATGTATCTAAATTGACAAAAATCAAAAGAACGCTATTGAAATCTAGGCATTTGTCAGTGAAATATTGAAACATCTTTTTAAAAAAGAAAAATGTCAAACGTACACATTACGTTTCTGTGATGCAGCTTGTTTCATTGAATGCAGACAATTAGATTTGCTGCTTACCTAGAGCAGGATTGACTTGTCTGTCTGAAACATCATAACAAGTCAAGTACTTTTCCACTTACCTTCTGAGCATTTTCCCAGTGTGCAATATCCAAGTACAATGGAACTAATATCACATTCAAAGCAAAATCAGTCCTGACCTTTCTTACACCTCTCAGTTCTTTCCCCCTATCCTACTCAGGCTGCTTTACACCAGGGAGTGGAGGAGAAACAAGCTCTCTGGGCAGCTGTTTACACATTCAGTGGACGTGCCACTGGCTCACAGACTTTCTTATCTATAAATGGTGACTATCTTTTTCTTCAAAGAAAAATAAAGCAGCCCAGGGAACTGTTGTCTTGTCATTTACTCTGAAATAACACAGGGCATGTGCAGAGCACAACAGTTAAATGTCGGGGTCCATGTGAGAACCTGGTGTAAACAGAAATGAGATCTACTGTGATAAATTATGGCCAAGGAATGAGCTCCTGGCCCTTTTTTTCATAAAAGCTGACAATTTTTTCAGCTTATTTATTTGACAAGAAAAGAATATCTGCCATCTGCTAAGATGCTACTTCCATCAATCAGGTGCTCAGATGGAATGGCAAAGAAGGGGAAGAACCAAATAGGTGTGCCTGAAGGCTCTTACTAATGCTAGATGCTACAGTGCAGACACAAAGGAGCCAAGACAGAAGCTGTCCAGGACCAGCTCTCTCTCCACACCAAGACTAGGCCCAAATCTTCACTATGATAACAAGATACTACTGAAGTATTGATACCAACTGGTGATGGGTGGCAGGAAAACCGTCAGAAGACTGGTGATGTCAAGATTTTTTTGGCTTCAGAGACATGTAATACAGCAGTATGATCACCCCAGGGTCTACACGGGCCTTGGGAAGTGAAGAGCAAAAGAAGGCTGGCACCACCATCCCTGCCGTCACACCCTCGTTCCTATGAGGGAAAGAAAGAGTGTGTATTTGGAAAGAGAACAGAGATTCATCTGAGATGGGACAAAATAACGGAGTTTGCAGAGAAGACATAGGCATGTACATGCTCTCTAACAACATCCAGTTTCCCAGTTAACATCAATATATCCCAGAGAACCTCATTTGAAAGATAAAGTGTTTCTATGAAAGAAAAACATCTCTATTACAACCTTACCCTAAAGAATGTGGATGCCTACTAAAACTGGGTTAAAGAAATGAGGATATCACTATGTGCAAGTAGCCTTGCTAGGCGAAGAGAAATAAAAGAAGTGATTGAGACAGTTTTATTTTGGGGAAGATACTGAAAAATTCCACTGCTTACAAATCCTACAAGATAATTTTCCAAATTCAGTCATTTATGAATGACGAAATTGGCTGCAATATTTCTTCTTGACATTATAACTCTGCTCCTAAATAATATACTGACAGATCTGATTTCATAACACTAAATAAGATGAGAAAGATTCAATGTTCAGAAAGCTCATTTATGGAAATCAACAGATTGAGTTCCTGGTCAGCTTTCTGTTCAGGAACTGCCCTTCCCCAGCTCACAGGAAGTTTACATTCCTTACGTCAAGAGACACCAGAGAAACTTGTAGGTCTTATTCACACAAATCCACAAGTTCTATCCTGCTGTTTTCAGGTAGGCAGATTAAATAATAATTGTATTAACTGCAGGATTCTCATTCCAATTCTGATGCCCAGGTAATTTCTGCATTTATGCCACTCTGTGTAACATATGAAAATGATAGAAAACCATCTTGAAGAACAGTAGTACAAATTATGTGCTAAGCACTTCTACTTCTGCAATATTTTAAGGAGTTGTTTTCCCCCATAAAGCAGGTTTAGCATTCAGGGCAAAGCAAGTCAGCTGGATTCAGACACCTGAGCAGCTTTTTCTCCAGCCTCCTAACTGGCAAGAAGGCTCTGTTAGGGAGTCTGAGACCACAGTCATACGGGCAGCAACGACATTCTGCTCACTGTCATCTTCCTACATTATTCTGAAACATATGAAGGATTTTATAACAATTATCTGAACACTGTCAGTTAAATAATATACATGCTGCATAAGTGAGAGAAAAACCAGCATCCTTTATATATCATTTTGTTTCTCTTCGGAATACTGCAAGGTTCAATACCTAAGTATAACTCCATGGCTACTATTCTTTTCTGACAGTGAAATATGAAAGGGTATATTTTCCTCCATACAGATGCAGATTTCAAGGGCAGTGAATTTCATGCTTTTCTTTGCCAGGAAATTGTTGTGATCTGAATACATTTTAAGAAAAATTACCACGCAAGCAAGTGATTAAGAAAGAAAACATCATATATTGGCAGCAAACAAATGAAAAGCAAATAATAAAGATGGGTAGAAAAGCAACTCAAAGAAGAATTTTAATTCCCTTCTAAATTAAATAATCCAAAAAAGTAAATGCCTAGGGAGAGGGGGAAAAAAAAAAAAAAGAAGGTGAAATGTAGTCTGTGCTGGCCTCTTGCCCCCACCTACAACATAATTCAATTTACTGCCTCAAAGTTACTCCGGACTTATCGAGGTGCAAACAAGATCAGAATGAATCTTTGAGCATCTGCCTCAGGGTGAACTCTCAGCCACTGAAAGATTAAGAGGAGGAGTTGCAGCAATCCTCTGTGTCCTCTGCAGCAGCACTGAATAAAGCAGCCATGAACCTCTTGAATAATCAATTTACGAGTGGCTATACCCCCTATTTGAGAGCTGTGAGAGTACAGCTGTAGCACTCCACCCAGTTTGGGCACCCAAGCACAAGACAAACAGACCTTGCCTTAAAGTTGGCCCTGCTTCGATCAGTTTGTTGGTCCAAATGGTGTCACTATCAACACAAATTGTATCTATGACTAACAGTTGTATTTTCCTGGGTGGCTTATTGTCTCCTCACATTGATTGTATGTGCTTGAGTACTGCTAATGGCTTTTATCACTTCATCAGCACAATCTCTTCTCCATTTTCCTATAAAACCAGCAGTGGCTGGAGCCACATCTCACTGGCTCCCTTTCTTTCCTCATTGACCTTACAGCCACTGTTACATCTTGTGTGGCAAAACAATGTCCAGCAGGTCACATTAATGTTTATGTCAAACAGGGAAAGTTTTGGACTGAATAGCTGAGATGATGCTGACAAACAACACATTCTGAGTCACAAACACCTCCTTGCTCCAACTCTTCTTCCTCATAGAATGTAAAATAGTCAATCTGAGTTGTATTACTTCAGAATGTTTTATACAAGGAACGGTTTAAATGGAACAATGCAATTTCTACACCACTTTGTTGTACCACATGTACAAGATGGTGACTGTGATCGGTAAAGAACTGATCTGAGAGGCAGGAGATGCAGATTAGAGTCTCTGCTCTATCAGCTTGTACTGCAGATACTGGTCTGGCTGCCAGACAGCATTCACACTGGAGTCCAGTTTGGAACAGAACTAGTCATTTTCCTAGATACCTACCTGGGGCTTCTGTATGCACACACACCCTTGAGAGTGCACATGTACACTCTCCTGCACCTGCAATTGTGAAGGACACACAGAAACAGACGTGTTACACAGCCAGCAGTATCACTCTGCTTCCGAATGATACCTCTCAGCAAAACCATTCCTGTTTGGCGGTGTGGACAACACCATCATTCAGTATGTATCCTGACTGGAATGTCGATAGCCAGGGAGTTTGGTCTAGTTTCTCATCAGTGCAGCACAATCAAATTTAGTGTGATTGCAGAATGGAGGCCCTTAGAGAGGTTATTTCACTGGAACCTGCATCTGTAACTACAAAGCTTGTGTTACCTTGTTGTGTCCTGGAACCTGAACAACTCCACCGTCACATGTACACACAAACAGGACGATGACTTTGAGAAGGTCACTCTCAGGCTGAGAATTCAGCATGGTCATAACTAAGCTAAAGACATAACGTGTAGAACTTCAGTGAGATTCCAGTGGAGTGTGCTTCACCAGGATCTGGGTTTTCTCCTTCATTTACGTTGAATTTTTGTCCTTTATAAGCACCACATTAAGAAGTATAACACAGTTCTTGCTCCTGAACAATTCCAATGCAAGACAGCAACTGGGTATTCCTGGCTGAAGGGCTCAGACCTTGAAGGAATAACCTCCTGAGAAGCTGTCCTAGCTTGCTCACAGCCCACTACACAGACAGAAAACCCTCCAGGTATACACAAAATTCCAACCACACACTGCAAAACACATCTAGCTCAGGAAGTAAATTTCTATCTTCCTTTTGCAACAAGCGATCCCCCAAAACAACCTAGAGGGAAATGTCCTTTCATTTTCCGCCTGTTCTTGTTTCCTATTGACTGAATACTTTCTGAAAGAGAGGTCTGCCTAAGCACTCACTTAACAGCTTTCCTAATTCAAGAAACAGCGTTTGTATAAAAGCCAGAATGGCACCAAAAAGGCCACATGGTCTCTAGATCACTTCTCTCTTTTACTGGTAGGAACTGGAATTTCCATTCTACAGGAGAGTTCTCATTATGAAAAGTATTTTTAATACCAATGATGTAAACATAACATATTTCTATTTGGCACAAAATCTTAACAATCTCATCACTATACAGGAAGACAAGGGGAACTGTAAGAGGCCAGGCAAGGAAGGAACCAGACGGTAAATCAGCCAGTTTGGGATTTACCTATTTATCTTCAGACTGCAGGTATCTTAAAATACCCCCCAGGACACTGAAAAGCACAGAACTGCTAACGAAGGTCCCAGCCAGCCTGCTTACCTTCCAGGCTGCTGTCTGGCAAGAACCCAGCTCTGGAAATCTGCCTTTTATCTATGCTAAATCTAAAGTGTCAATACGATTCATACAGTTCCATTTAGTCGAACGACCATTTTCCAATCTAGATGGAAAATGAACTAGATGATCTTTAAAGTTCCCTTCCAATCCAAACCATTCTAAAATTTCCCTCCAGGTCTTCTTAACTGCTTGGAATTGTTAGCCTGGAGCTCATGGAGTACTAGTGCCACACTTGGACCCTTCGTAAAAATCTTTTTGAAACAAGTGGTTCTCCCTTTTCTTACTAGCAAGTCATTTCTGAGAAGGCAGTTTCATTATATCAGGCTCAGATACATATAAGGAGAAGTGTGAACTACTCTAAACTTGACTTTTTAAATTACTTTTTATTCCATTTTCTTTCCAATATTCAAGCAATGAGCTTATTTTAAATGGCGTAGCTTATTACACTGCCCAGGACAGAAATAACATTAAGATGATATAAAGGTGAAATGTAATACGATAATCCACCCTAAGTAAGCTACTGCGAGATCATTTAAACTAGGTGATGTTTTACTTTTTAAATTAATTATAAAAATATTATTTTTGCAGCACTAAGTTTTCACTGCAGGTAAGAACTACGGCACACTAAAATCAGATTGTGTTTAATAATCAGAGCTCGGGCTAAAATCTGCAGTCCTTGCTGAGGCAAAACATGCAGCCTTTACGCCCAAGAAGCCATGTCTTCCTGTGGAAACCAGCATACCAATTTGGCCTGAAACTGTTTTTTTAACTACATGCTGTAAATAGCATGTGAAACAGACTTAAATAATCAAGAGGACCCCAGGATTAAAAGAAATTATTTCACTCTGCTTATCAAAATAATGTTCTTGGAGATAGATGGCAACTGTAGAAAAAAGAGTATTTTAATAGGTCTATTTCCCTCACCCACAGAACAGATTTCTATTTCCTCCTCAAACGAGAGTGATAATTTCATAGCACTTCCAAAACAAAAAGCCAGGGTATAGTTTTCACTTTCTGAGTAACAAATATGAATGTTGGCACCAGAGAGTCACGGGCCTCAGAAAGGGCTGTCGCTTGGAAGATGTCATTTTAAAACACTTCATTCACTTTCACCTTCTGGAGTTGCAATTGAAACGTAAATTCCCAGTTTCACTCTCCACAGATAAGAAGTAGTACCTTCCTGGAAAATGAATGGAGCCTTGTGCAAATACAAGGGTGGTGTAGTTCCAGGGGTGAGCCTTGCTCAGAGTGAAGCCACGTGGTGCTGCAGCATCAACACGCACCGTCCCGTGGTTAGAGGTGCCACCTACCCGGGCTTCCCTTCAGCACAATACGTCTCTGCTCCGGGACCTGTGGACTTTGACACTCAGATTCAGGGCAGCTGCTGGATTTTCAGGTTAGCAAAGCAGAGACAAGCTCCTTTCTACTGTGCCCCATGAATGAATTGTAATTTGCCTCGAATTCCAAGGAGAGCTAAGAGATGCCTCTATTATTTGCTAGATGGAAAGCTGTGACTTTCTATTATCTTAATATGCCTTACACATGTTTCATTTCTCTGACCCTCAAGGTACACAGAAATTGCCTCAAATAACAGGAAGAAAAGCAAAGCAAATGCATGTCATGATGACTTGATGTTGCCTTTTGCCTAAAGCAATTTGATATAATTAGCCATCTCACAAGTAAAACCTTTATATTTTATTATTTCATCCTTTTAAAAGAAAAACTGTACGTTGGCATTGGTAGCTTGTCATTTTAATAGACTTTGATGTTTGCAAGCTTTGAAATACCATGTTCAAATTTGTATGCAAATCTGTGTTTCCAATTACATCCTCATTAGTTCTTCTGGAACTTCATCTTAATATTCGCAAAATGTTTATGGCTTCCTCTGTTGTCTTCCTGAATTGCTTTAGAATGAAATCCAGTATATAAAAAAACAAATGAAGAAATCCATTACCACTCAGTAGCTTTCTTAAACATCACATTTAATTTCTATGGATGTTGCAATTTGTCACTTCAGAAAGTGCAAACATCTACGCACACCCCATCTGATAGCATATTAAAAATCAGAGGGAAATGGCTTTGTGCCTATAGCATTGTCAGCCTCCAGAAAGGCCCACCTCTACTGCCTGCTCACTTGAAAAGCCTGTTACCTTTATCACTGTCTTTATTGAATTTTTTGGTGCACACCAAATACTGTTTCACATCCTTCGATGGAGTGAAATTGGGATTACTGCCTAGGCTTCAGTGGAAGAAAGCAAATTTACAGCAATTATGAATCTAGTCAATTTTTGTTTAGTTATCCACTTCCATTGAAAACAGGAATAACATTTTAAACTTGAATGAAGTAACAGCTACACTGTTAAAAAAAAAAAAAAAAAATAAAAAAAGCACAAATCCCCATTGCCAGAAAGATCAACTTTTGGATGAAACCTGGAGCTCATTAGTACATAAAATGCAGAGCTGGTGGAATGACAGGAAAGAAGGGCTGGGAGAGAGCATTAGGTCATCTGGTACCTGACACCAAGCTGCCCAGAAGAGGTGCTATGGAAATGTACCCAGACAGATACTTGTCCAGCCTGTTCCCACAAATGTCCCTTTTTGGAGGCTTTGCAATTCCCCCAGGCTATCTGTCACTAACAGATTTTTCCTAATGTCCACTTTATAAACATTATTTCTAGACATGATGTGTCAGGGCCTGAAATCACTAAACATAACAATGGAAATCTCCAACCAAGAATGTGTCAGTGTTCTGTTTAAGAGGAAAAAATTGGGAAGGCATCCACTAGAAATAATGTGAACAATTAAGACTGAGCCTGTGCTATACCAGTGGATGCAGGAGAACCTGGGCAGGACAAGCTAGAGAGGCAGGGCTTTCCCTCTTCTTGCATCATTGGGCTCCGTAGAAATGCTGACTTTTTCAGCTTTTTGCTACAACTTGCAGTCAAGAAAACAGCAGAGAAACAACAAAGACAGAGGCTAACTCCATCAGAAGAAAAGTTGGTCAGGTTTCATACCCATTATACATTTCTGATGTCAGCAAAAAATACTATAAGGAAAGATAACCTTGGTTCCTATGTCACTATCCATGTTAGCAGGCTGAAACAACGAACAAGCTTTTTAGCGCTAATAAATCTACAACAATATGTTAAGGGTTTTTTAATGACTTTAAATTAACACTGATCTTCTTAATTAAACTTTTTTTTCATTAGGAAGTAAATCTGTGCATGAACCAGCTCAATTTATTCTAGCATGCCAGCAGCATACAAGATGGGTGTTACAGAAACACTAGCAATGCCGATCTGCATCTTGCTCCAGCAGAGCTCCTTCTCTTCCCACAGGCGCTCAATGGTAATTGCAGTGCAGAGAGTGGAGCAAGTCAGATAAAATGTGTAGCGTGACCTCACAGTTCAACATTTGAAATGTGCGATGCTGGGCAGAAATCAAAGAGTTAATTTTGCAGGATTTTAAAAATAAGATACTAGAAATTTCTCCCTTGCTCTGAAAGCAATATCTTAAGGCAAGTCGTTATCTAGAAGAGTGGGACACAGTGACTGTCCAGAGGACTACTCTATGAAAGCATAAACAAAAATATTTATCAGTGGTAACTTCAAAACAAAAGACAGAAACCAATTTGAAAGACTTCCTGGATTCTCCCACTTCTAAGCGTTTTCTGTCTGGTGAAAGCAACTACACACAGGAATTATCAGCAATTTCAACATAAAGCAGAGGGATAAAAATGCTTTTGACAAATTAAGTACTAGCAAATCCCATGACTTCAGAAGTGGATGTTTGTGTGTAATGAAGTAAGGTATTTTCTTGCACTGCCTTTCTTCCCAACTGGTGAAGAGCATGAAGACTGCAGGTGACAGCCACAAATCAGACACGTGCACGGGCACCACAGGGGTACTGCTTCATTTCCAGTTTGCTTAAGCCAAAGAAGAACCAAACAGCAACTGTGAATTCCCAGCGGGCTCTAGGGCCAGCTTGCAGGCCCGTGTCCCAGTACTACCACTCAGAGTCAGCTCTCTGGGGAGCAATTGGCTTGGACCAGCAGTGGGAGCGTGTTCCAAATTCACTGTAAGTAGAGACAGATGCCTGCACAACAAAAATGTTATTGGAGCTGGTTAAAAGATGCCTATTCTCCTGGTCCAAACCAGAGCCTTGGAGATGAGAGCACGCAGGTCCTCGCCCAGTCTCGCGACTGCATTCTTTCATTTGCTTCAGCCAGAATTTCTCTCCAACTAAAGCTCGTTCTTAAAAGGGGAGATCTCTATAACTTGCCATATCAAAGAGGTGTTTATATTTGAAGACAAAATCTGAATAATTCTGATCTATGAACAATGCCAGCCTTCTGCCATAGTTACAAAGTCCATTGTGTTTTTCAAAAGACATAGGCTTTTTACTAGTGCTAGTCTGCTCAATTTACTGCAAATAGAAGCCAAATGATTGCACAGGTTACACTTTGTGCCAGTGGTATTTTAAATCCCAACTTCCTCAGAAATTGGCTTTGACAAGGGAGGGGTAGGTTTATAAATAGGCAGAGGAGGCTAGAGCCTGGAGTACTCCCACACGTCCTGGGCACCTAGGAGCATGCCATCTGGGACAAGGGCTTCCAAGGCTTTTTGCACCTCGGGTTTCAAAGCTCTGCTTTGGAAAATCCAAAATCATCTTAAAGATAAATGAAAGGAGATCGCAGTATCAAACCAAATTTGTAAGCTATTCACCAGTGAATTCACCAGGTTATCTGACAGACAGGTATCTTAGACAAAAGAAGGAACATTTGTGTCTATTTGGTCATATTAACACAGAATTCAGAGAGACACCCAAGGACCAGAGGTGGCAAATTCTAAGTGAAGTCTGAAGGAAGGAAAAGCCTTTGAAGAGATTTTCATTTTTAAAAAACCTTTTGGATAAATGTCAATAAACACCACCAATAAGGAATTGGCAGAGAGGGGTGTGTTCTGTAATAACGATGGTATTAATTGCCCAACTGTGCAGCAAGCAACAAATGTTAAATTTAAATTAAAGTTCAGTGGTGATTCCCAGTGATTTTGGTAGCTCTCCGAATCTCAGGATTATGTGAAGATGCATTATCACTCCTTTCCAAAAGAAGATAATTTACAAATAGTTTCTTTCTAGGAGAGACAGAGAATGTTAGATATTTACCATCTTAGGGGGCAAATCTGAGAGGTCGTCAAGCTCTTTAAAGACATCCCATAAATTGTGAATATTTGTCCATGGCTACCAAGCAGCGGGAGCAATACACCTTGAGAAATTAGGTTAGAGCTACCTTGGCTAGTAGCACAACTATGAGAGCAACAGGACTACTCACAGATAAAACAGCCACTCCTGTCGCAGTAAGCTCCCTGTGATCACCAAAAATTTAATCAGGGATTCTTTCTGAGAGGAGGTCCAATAACCCACCCTGCTGAGTAGGTGGGTCATTCCACCAAAGGTGAATAGAGGGGAAGGATCCCCTCCCTCAACCTGCTGGCTACTCTATTCCTAATGCAGCCCAGGAGGCTGTCGGGCTGCTCTGCTACAAGAGCCCATCACTG
Organism: Baryphthengus martii; assembly: GCA_013396935.1. Lineage (NCBI taxonomy): Eukaryota > Metazoa > Chordata > Aves > Coraciiformes > Momotidae > Baryphthengus > Baryphthengus martii. Next base: position 21,982 of record VWZK01019451.1, on the reverse strand, counting down.
GCTGGTGGTCAGCTTGGTGTCCACCACAACCCACAGGTCCTTTTCTGCAAAGCCATTTCCCAGCCATTTAAGCCACAACTTGTACTGGGGCTTGAGGTTATTGCTTCCCAGGTGCAGGGCTTGGCTTTTCCCTTTGTTGAACTTCAGGAGGTTCATGTCAGCCCGTTTCGTACACATCAGAACTCACTGGCATCTCTCAGGCCAGAAAGAAAGAGAAGAAATAAATTACCAGTTCACAGCAGCAGCCCTCTGGGATTAGAACCATGACTGCCAATGGGGCATAAAAACTTCTTTGCAATAGGTTTGAGCTCACATAATCCAGCACTGTCTGATCTTCTTATCTTTAAGTTACCTGTTAGCTTTAATTTTGCTCTGCTAAATAAAGCCAAGAAAAGTTCATCTACTCATTATTGATTAATGCAGGGAAAAACCCAAAGGGTTATTCCTACAGTATTATCTAACCTGTACATGGTTTAGCTGAGAGTGTGTATTGACAGAGCAGCATGTCTATTTTTTTTCTACTAAAAAGAAATCGGTCAGCAGAGTTAAAATAGCATTCAGTGGCATAACCTGTCCCAGAGGACAGAGTATTGTTCAGAATCCTATGTTATACCTTTTAATTCTGAACACAGTCAGGGCAACCAAAAGAGTGGGCCAGGTCTGGGAGAAGGGGATACTCAGAAGCAAGGCCTGAGTGGTGTCTGCCGCACAAGAACTCGGCACACTATCATTGCTCCCTGTTATTCCTGTTCTCACTCATGCATGGGTCTTACATCATCATAAACTTCTGGACGACTGATTTACCTGTCCTACTGGAACTGGCTTACTTGTCAGGAGCTTGGCAGATGATCCGCCACTAACCTTGTCTGAAAAGTTATTGTGTCACTCACATAGTTACAGTTTTTGCACTAAAATAATAAGGGGTAGGGAGGTACATCCTTCCTGCTGCAGGTATCAGTTAAGGGATACACTGACTCGCAAGACTGGCAAAACAATTCTGATAAAGGAATAATACTTCCAAATATTCATCAAAACCACAACCCCAAGGTCAAAAATAGTCTGATAATTGTCTAACAAAACCTATCACGGCCCTCCTCCTAAGTGCCTTTAATTGACCTACAGTGATTTGAGACTTCTCCCCCAAGTCAGTGAGCCCTCCTAGCTGAATCTCAAACTCCTTCTCTGAGCATGCTGTGGGTTTCCTTGTGCTTTTGCTGTTGGAGGGATGGCACGATGGAGGAAGGAGCAAGTGAATCCTACAGCAATGAGAGGTTACTAGAGCCGTTTCCCTACACTTGATTGGTCTTTTCTCTCAGTTCCATTAAGGGCATTTCTCTTTCTCTGTAAATTATCTGCCAGACTACAGCCTCTCCTGGATCTCAGCATACATTCAGAGCCACTCCTGCTTTTGGTAGCACTGATTTATGAAGCCCTTATTGGGATAGACTTAATCTATCACAGGAATTGGTTTTTTCCTCTAAGAAGCCAGCACAGCAGATGTGATAAAGCACCTGTGTAATGGGCTTTCTCTGCTGCCGCTGCCTGCGGATGTGGTTTACCACACTCTCTGTGAATTATGGTTTACATTCGGAGCTTAAGTAAGCCTCTGCAGGGTGAATGAATTACAAAAGTGAAGCGTGGAGATGACAAACACATGGAATACAGTGGCTCAAGCTCTGGCCGAAAGAAATGAATTGGATTTTGACAGGAGAAAGCAGAAGATACTGTTTGTGTTAGACTGTCCAAAGCAAATAGTCCAGTGAAACAAAACAGCAAGGCAGAGACCAGGTGCCTTTTCAAAAAGACCTGCTTGTAATTATTGTTTCTCTTCCCACCTTGTCAGGTAAGTATGGGAATAGTTGCTTCTGGGTTTATAGAGCTGCATTGCTTTATTTAGTCTCCAAGGCACTTTGCCCATGAAAAACTATTAAAATTTACCTATGTGAAAATCCAAGGACAGAATTTGACTCTGTATTGAATACTGGATTATTTGGCCACAGATGAAATATGTACCGCTTAAAATATGTTAATATTCCGAGATTCGGCAGCACATAATTACGTTTTTTTAAGATTCAATTGAATAACATCAACAAATGGTTTAGGCACATTGTTTCTACCAATTTGCCTTCAAGAGGCAAGTAGAGTTTTTATTTCAGGAAGATATGCGTCATTGTCTCATGAAAAGAAAGAGACACAAGAGAAGTTAATTTTTTGATAGTTCATCAGGTAATTTAATTTGAAATACTTGATCATTGAGGAATAACCTACTTAGAGATTTAGAGTGCTGCTTCTCGTACATGTCCCCGTTTAAGGCTCAGGGCAAACCCCACAGAGCAGGATTCTTACTGGCCCTCTCTCCCCCTCCCCCCTTCCCTCCCAAGGGAGGATAAAAAGGGGAATGAGGAAGGAAGTGCCTTACATGAAATTGGAAGTTAAGCCTATGAACAAAATTCGATAAGTAACAGAGATAAACAGGGAAAAGGAAATATGAAGGGAAGAAGGATATACAAATATATACCAAACCCGTTCTGGGATGGGGATGGATTGTGCAGAGCACGTGGAGCCAGGCCTGGCAGAGCTAGATTGCAGTCCCAGCAGCAGCACAGGCCGAGGGAGAAAGAAAAAGAGAATCAAACTCAAACTTCCTGTCCTTTTATAGAGTGTGGCAGGGGAGGGGAGGGAATACCAGCTGCCCTCTGACCCCTCAGGGGCCCAGAGTTACCACGTGTCAGTCCCCCCTCAATTTGGTAACTCTTAAACCACAACAGTACCGAACAGGCGTTCCACTGCACTTGCAACAACAATGTATTAAACCCCATAATTGGCTTGTTTTCAGTTATACAACTGATAAATAAGACAGCATTTAGGACAGATTAATTTGCAAATCTGCCTCCAAAGAAGATTTTTTTCAAAATATTCAAAAACACATTTGAGAATCACTCTGCTTCCTATCAAGAGATGACTGTGGAGTTCTGTGTGCTCCTGGAGTTAAGGCATGGTTCAGAGCTTTCAGTCATACACAAAGAACTGAAAAATCAAGACCAAATGTGTCTCCATGAGCAATGGGAAACAAACTGCTGCTAAATTCAACTGAAACATCAGACTTTGTGGGAAGAGAAGGAAGTTTTGCATTTACTACCTTTCACCTGTACCCTGGGCCTTGTGCTAGTTCAGGCAATAGTAACAACTTTGATTCACTTTCACTAAAAAAATCCAGCACAGATGGCAACTTCTTCCTATACATTTTCTAAAATTCTGCATCCGTTTAACTTTACACTTACGGAACGAGACCCGGCAGTTTTGAAAACAAATACAGCCTGAAAAAGGCACATTTTGCAATTTTATGCAATTTATTGGGTATCTCTATCTGCAATGATTACCTTAAAAACTCAAGAGACTCCCCAGAAGACTTCCTATTTATTACAACCATTAAGATTATATAAACTGATACAAAACTATGTAATCTTTTCTACGTGGCACAAAGCACATGAAAATGTGGGAACAGCACTAAGGAAACAGTATATATTTGGTATGTTGTGGAGAAACAACCAAAGAAAGTGGATTTGGTGGCTGAAAGCCTAGAGCAGAGTCAGATCCATTAATAGCTTCAGTTCATTTGTTTGGGAGGAACGTAATTGGCTTGAATGAGATTCAAATATATCTGATCTTTTACCCATTAAAAGAAAAAAAAAACAAAACAAAACAGATGAGCTTAATTGGAGACTTACGCAGATTTCATGGCTTATCAAACTCAAGGGATAATAAGATTTTAAAAAGCTTAAAATCTTAACTCAGCTAATTGGTTTTCCAAATACATACATTATTTTTAAGAAGCTGCTGCTAAGACAACTACTTCTAAGATAAGCTTTCAGAAGTACCCAAAGTGAGCATTTAAATGGGACATCACTGGTGGTGGAGCCTTTTCTGGTTTTATTTTCAAATAACCTGAACTTTAGTTGATGTATTTTTAAGTCACTATCGCTCAGTAGTTTGGCATGGCTGAGCACAGGCTGCAGGGCAATGATGTATGTCCTAGCTGGTTCTTTCTTGAGATAGGACTCTTGTTTCCCTCCTCTGACAGATCTTTAAATCAACACAGGATTTTTCAATCAAGATGGAAGAGAAAGCACATGAAAATCTGGTAGCATCTGTGCTAGGCAATACAGGTTTATCTAAAGATGTATAGTGTGCCAGCAAGGAAAGAGAAGAAAGTAGCATTATAAAAAAAAATAAAATTCTTCATGTTTTTAACCTGTTGGTTCAAGGACCATGGGAAATGCCCATTGCACTTCACAAGCAGAATCAACTTTTCATTTGATTATCTTTTTTTTTTTTCCTTAACATGTTCAAAGGAACTCATGTATCTGCACCAGCTCATTAAAAATCCACAGAAAGGCCGGCAATGCCTTTCAAACACAAAACCCCCTCAAACTACCAAAGCCTTTGAAGTTGTTCCTCTGCCCAAGGTATTCAAAGCCCTTGGTAGTGGAGAAGAGGATTTCCTGGTAGGAAGCTCTGTGTTTCTTTGTAATACACAGGCTAGATAGATAAAAACTTGACCTTAGAGATGAAGGAGGAAGAGTTTGGCTCTGTGGGGAAACAAAGTGAATCCCAGCTTAGCCAGAGGCGAGTATTTGTAATCAGTTAGACCTGAGAGAGCCGTGAGGCAAATACAAAGCCCAAGGCCTAGCTGAAGGTGCACCCTTGGTTCCTTTTCGCTCTCTTCCCTGCACACTGCATTTGTACAAAGATTTAAATGACACATGGTTATGAAGATATCATTTGATAACAGGTGTGCCATTTGCCTGGACACAGCTTCTAGAGCAAAATCTCTCACAAGAGACCGCAGCACTGGTTCTTCTTGAGAAAAATGCATCAGTAGACTCCCTAGCTGAGACTCACAGAATTGCAAATAGTATTCTGAAATCTGTGGGAGCAGAGGCCTTCCTTGCAAAGATATTCTTGAGAAAGACTGAAAAGAGCCAGTGTGGCTACACCTGCTGCTATGACATTGCTAAAATACATGGAAGTTTTCCTTTCACTATTGCTTAAATCTGGTCTAGGTAGCAAAGTAAGGCTATCCAAAAAATCTAAGTGTATTTGGGGACTTCAAATTACCAGATGTCTTCTGAAAGTACAACACAATAGAAAGGGAACAGTCCAGGAGGCTTCTGGAATGTGTGGATGACAACTCCCTGGTGCAGCTGGTAAGCGAGCCTACCAGGGGTAGTGCCCCGCTAGACCTACTCTTTACAAACAGGGAAGAGCTGGTGGAAGATGTGGTGGTCGGAGGTCGTCTGGGGCACAGCGACCATGATATGATAGAAATTTCCATCTGTGGTGAAGTTAGGAGGGCTGTCAACAAAACCTCTACCTTGGACTTGTGGAGGGCTGACTTTGGTCCATTCAGGACGCTGGTTCAGAGAGTCCCTTGGGAAGCAGCCCTCACAAACAAAGGGGCCCGGGAAGGCTGGGCGTACTTTAAGAATGAAATTATCAAGGTGCAGAAACAGGCTGTCCCTATGTGCCAAAAAAATGAGCCGGCGGGGCGGAAGACCGGCCTGGTTGAGCAGGGAGCTTTTGCAAGAACTCAGGAAAAAAAAAAAAGAGCGTATCAACTTTGGAAAGAGGGGCAGGTGAACCAGGAAGCATTTAAGGATATTGTAAGGTCATGTAAGAAAGAGAATTAGAGATGCCAACGCTCAGTTAGAACTTTATCTGGCCAATTCTGTTAAGGATAATAAAAAGTACTTTTATAAATACATTAATAACAAAAGAAGGGCCAGGGAAAATCTTCATTCCTTATTGGATGAAGGGGGGAACATGGTAACAGAAGACAAGGAAAAGGCTGAGGTACTCAACACCTTCTTTGCCTCAGTCTTTAACAAAAAGACTTGCTGTCCTCAGGGCAACTGGGCTCCTGAGTTGTTAGACAGGAATTGGGAGGAGAATATCCCTCCTGTAACCCAGGAGGAAGTAGTTAGTGACCTGCTGTGCCACTTAGATCCTAACAAGTCTATGGGTCCAGATGGGATTCGTCCTAGGGTGCTTAGGGAGCTGGCGCAAGAGCTGGCTAAGCCGCTCTCCATCATTTATCACCGGTCCTGGCTATCCGGGGAAGTCNGCTACAGACTGGGGGAGGAGTGGCTGGAGAGCAGCCCTGCAGAGAGGGACCTGGGAGTACTGGTTGACAACTGGCTGAACATGAGCCAGCAGTGTGCCCAGGTGGCAAGGAAGGCCAATGGCATCCTGGCTTGGATCAGGAATAGTGTGGCCAGCAGGAGTAGGGATGGAATTCTCCCCCTGTACTAGGCACTGGTGAGGCCTGACCTCAAGTACTGTGTGCAGTTCTGGGCCCCTTGCTTCAAGAAAGATTTTGAGGTGCTGGAGCGGGTCCAGAGGAGAGCAACGAGGCTGGGGAAGGGACTGGAGGGAAAGTCTTCTGAAGAGAGGCTGAGGGAGCTGTGGTTGTTCAGCCTGGAGAAGAGGAGACTCAGGGGGGACCTCATCACTCTCTGTAACTACCTGAAGGGAAGTTGTAGTCATGTGGGGGTCAGGCTCTTCTCCCAGACAACTAGTGACAGGAGGAGAGGGCATGGCCTGAAGCTGCGTCAGGGGAGGTTTAGGTAGGATATTAGGAAGCACTTCCTCAGGGAAAGGGTCATTAAACACTGGAATGGACTGCCCAGGGAAATGGTGGAGTCGCCATCCCTGGAGGTGTTTAAGGAAAGACTGGAGGTGACACTTAGTGCCATGGTCTAGTTGATGTTGTGGTGTTAGGTCAAAGGCTGGACTTAATTATCTCAGAGGTCTATTTCAGCCTCAATAATTCTGTGATTAGGTTTCATAGTTCATCTTCATAAGCAATAGAAACAAAGTAATATGATAAATGGGTAAGTTACTCTATGTACATTTTGTCTCTGTATTTAAAGGTTAGATGACCTTATGGACAAAGTACCACTTGGAGCTCTATCCAGCACATTACTAGTCTGGCATTTCACTACATACAAAACCACGAAAGCCGCCAAGTTAAACTCAATTGCTCACTGACCTACTCAACAGAAAGGTCACTTATCCTCCTGAAAGCATCTCCTTCATCTGGATCCCTGGGATATTTATCATCTACAAGCAGCTCAGTTATCATCCATGAGTAATAGCAGCACTTTGCAAGTTTTGAGACTTCGCTTCATAACTCCTTCAATCTTTCCAAACATCTGAGTTTTTTCCTACTTGTTCTTTCATATTTTGGAAGCTCTCTTGGATTTGAAAGAATCTAATAATACCAAAAAAATGCTTCAAGATAATGAATTGCTTTATTTTCTGTAAGGGATTTCTAAAACATCTTAACTTCTTAAATAATCAAGCATTGTACATTGCTCTGTTCTGCTTTTGTCTTTTTCTGCTATATTATACCAGATGCCCTCTGTGCAGAGGTTTGCAAAAGCACACGAGTCTACATTTGACTGTTTCGTTTAATTCTTTCGTTCCTAGATACTCCTTTGTGTCTGCTGACATTTACCCTTTTTATGCAGTTGTAGAGTTAAGGTAGGTTTTACTCCTTCTGCGTATTTTCATATTTCTTTTACCCACTCACAAAGACTTTTAAAAGTTCTCCAAAAGTACTACCAATTGAAAGCTTATGTTATCGGTATGATTTTCAACACATTTTATCTAGCCCCGTCTTATCCGAAATATCCATTTAACCTGTCAGAAACGTCTTGATGGCAGTGTAAAATAAATCATATTTTCAGACCATATTCTTTACTCCTTTATAAAAGCAGCTAGAATTCATCTAGATATAAATGTAAGCATTAAATTTTTTTGAAACCTTCCAAACAACCCAATATCTCTTTAAAGTGTTTAAAAGTGCAGGTTTGAATATGTCTAAAAGTATATATATATATATATGCTCTTAGACATATATATATATTAGCTTTCAGAAAAGGAAAACCCACTTGTTAGCTCATGCTCGCAAGAAAATAATCATGTTCTTTAACTGGAGAACAATAATTTTATAATAGACTCAGCAACTTTTGCATTAAGCAGTGCCCGCTCTTCACTTGACCTCCCTAAGTAAATATGTGGGAATGGCTGTTATGATTAGCCTGGGCTGATCAACCTTTGCATTTATGGTTCAACTTGTATCGTACAAAATCAACATTTTCATTTGCATCTTTGATGTCCTCTCTACCTTTAAATGTTTTCCACAGTTTTTGTTTTCTTGTGGATTAGGCATTTTTCTTCTACTTAAGCACTTTAAACAGTTTTCACAGATTATATATTTATCTGAAAGTGAATTTTCTTCCAACTCTGCTTAATTTCTTTTTTTAATAGATAATTTATTCTAGTTTTCTATAAACCAGGATAATACTAACCCAGACAAGAGAATCAATTGTTTTACTGCTGTAGGAGTGTTGCTATTATAAAAGAGGCAATTAAGTTTGGTGTGGCTTCTAAATGCATTTCGCATTTCATTTAATAAACATGAGTTATGGACCTATAATTTTAGAGAGCACTACTATGGTCTGAACTGCTGCTGAAAAGCAGCCTCAAAGTCTTCAGCAGACCAAAGACCAATGTTAGATGTAATTGACTGTCTTTATTAAGGCTACCTAGACTGTTTTAAAGTTTACCATATGGAGATATCTCTTTGGAAATTTACTCTCAATATACACCACAATAATTTCTCAAGTCAAAGAATTTAAAATACACCTTTGAAAATGCTTCAGTTCCCCTTCCATTTGGCCCAACAGAAGTGGCCTAACCATACGGCAGAAGAGTCAGTATGGATCTTTTTGCAGCATCCAGAGTGCAGACGTTACACAAATAAACAAATGCACAACCCCACGAAAGGTTCATGCACCCCCAAACAATCTCGCGCTTGAACCACTTGGAAGAGATGTCACTAGGACAAAAATTACATAGGCATCGATGTTATAACAATCACTTCCTTCCAAAATTCTTAGGAATAATCATCTTCCCACTCGCATAATCCTAAAACCAGTACGATTCATGTATTCTGTCCACATATAAATTATTATCTCACTGCAAAAATGATTTCCTTCCTTTGGGTTTCAGTGTTACTCATCACCGAAGAGAGGATCTGCTTTTATATAAATGCACAGACTCCTTTTTGTGTCCTAGTCTGTAAACAAATCTATTTACAGAACCACCTAAACCAATCCCTTAGTCACCCTAAGCTCTCCAAGTCAAGCACATATGTGAGAAAATCTTGTCTTAGCATAAGTAAGAGCTTGAGGCCCTGGAGTTCAGACCCTAAGAAAGGACTGGAATTGGTTATTATTGTGGACATTGGTGGCATTGTATCATCAGAAATCACTTTAGCCACGCTACTACAGTAAAAAAATGGAGATTATTTTGTGATGTGCTGTGCCTATTTCCTGTTGTGTTTGTTTCTGTTTGATTTGAACAATTTGGTAATTCATAATTAGTCTTCCAGTCTCAGAGAGATTTTACCCTCCAAAGGGGTGAGAGCAATGAGCACTGTAAACAGTACGACATTAATACTACGGCAGGAGGACATAAAAAGCAACACTTGTGGTACGACTGCTAGAAGGGGTTATTTTACCAGATTGGGTTTTTCTTAGCTGATCTTTTTCATGAGTTACTTCAGAGTCTGTTTTCAAAATTTATTTGCTCTAGTCAATCTGTTATCATAGATGGGAACATTTCCACTTCCTCACTGTCTCCCTGCTAGAACAAGCCTTAAACTTTCAAGAGCTTAGTTTTACAATAATGTACAGAAAAGAAATTCCAACGTAGGTAGATGCTGTAACTACAAACTGCTCACATTTTACAGATCTGTTAGCATGGAATGTTTAACAGCAATGCTCGTCAGATGTTATAACTTTGTGACAATTAGTATTTGTACAATGCTATCACGTACAAATGCAGAAATATTTTTCAGAAATTTCTGCAGATGGTTTTGAATTGGCAAACATAATACTCCTCAAATACAGGAAACAAGTTTAATTGCAACCCATTCCTGCAGCATAACATTAAAAGGCAGAGGTAAAAACTAGAAAGAAAAAAAAAAACAAAACCCCAACTAGGTATTGTGTAAATGCCCATGATTCAACCTCCTTCCACAGGAAACCTGCCAAGCTGTCCTATTTTAAAAGTCAGTCACGAAAACATTTTACTATCTCTAGCAATAAATCCTACACTCTATAACAAACGCTATTCAGATCTGGCCTGAGATCTACCATCTGCAAACACCCAGGTGATGTTTACACACAAGTGAAGTTCAGTACATGCAATTCTTCGCAAGATGAGACCTTATGTTAACACTACAGTTCCTACAAGTCCTTGTCTTGACTGGCACATCCAGAGGTAACTTATTACTAAAGCTTAAAAATACAGACATAGGCTCAATACTCTGAACTTCAAGAGAATTGGAGCTCAAATTCTGGAAATAGGGCTGCAGTCGGAATATTCCTTCGATTTTGTGTCTCTTCTCCCCCACTTCTATTTTTGCACATTTCCAGAAAAAAAGCAGTAAGCCACATCAGTCATATTTCCTTAGAAAAGTCTGATTTAGCTGTTCAATGTAGCAGTGTGCCCTGAGTTGAAGTTCTGCTGCTGCTCACCTTATTTAAAATGTGTTAGCAAAACTGTTTATCTATTTGTATAGAACAGAAAAGAATGATGTAGCTCTTCCAACCAGTAAACTAAAGAATAGCAAGGATATAAATATAGATCAAAGATGAATTAGCGACTAGCTGAACCTCTTTGTTCTAACTGAATATTCACTTCATGTGTCACATAACTTCCTTCCAAGGAAAATCCCAAGAGAAGAATGTAGAAGGAGACTGTGCAAACACGGAGGTCCTCTCTCTGGAATGGGACTGAAACAGTTGTGCATTTTAGATGCTTTAGAAATTTGTGGTTTGAAAATTCTTCTTAACAGTTAATGTAAATCATCTTTGCTCAAACCTAAGATTATCATTTCTTCCCATATTCACCTCAGAAATGGACAAGTAATTTCATTTTCGTTTTTCTGCAACCATTTAAATATTTGCTGGTTCCTCCTCCTTTCTCTATTCTTCCTTCTCTTTGTTTCTTAAACTCTTTTTTTTTTTTCCTTTGGCCTAACTAAATATGTACTAATATGGCCAATTCAGTCATATTTTCTTCACAGATTATTATGTTTTTTTTCATTAAAATAATCCTTTAAATAATTTACAGATCGAAAGAAAAAATTATCTGAAGGATTAACAATCACAACGTTCGTAATGAGCCCAACTGTAGTTTTGTTGAAGCTACAGGGTTTGGCAGATTTCACTGCAGGCTTCATGGGAAGCAGTGTTTGCTTGAATATTTATGAAACTCTTTGGCTGAGACCTATCGGATGCCCTATATAAAAAGCCTCTCTCTAGGTCTGTACTCTGGTGTAGCTACACTAAAACAGAGAATGACAAACAGCTCAGCACGCACAAAAGTGTGCTGGGACATCTTCTCGTCTGAATTATTCCCAGTCAAACTAGGTGTGTATCATGACAACCCCCTATATTCTAGACTAAATGTTGGCAGGTGTGTTGGTTCTGATCATCCTGAATAACAGAGCTAAACTACAGAAGAAAAAATATGGGTATTTATTAAATGGGAGTATCTTGCTGATTTAAAAATGCATTTTTATCATATCCTACAGAGAAAGAAGCGTACCGTCGAATCCTGCTAGCTTCTACCAACGCCTCTAAAACCTTACGCAGGTTTCTTATTTTGCCTTTCATTCTATTCCTCCACTTGGTCTTGTGAAATGCTGTCCCCCACACTGTAGCTCTGCTGTCTGTTGCTGTGGAAACCAGCTATGAATCCCTTTTGCCTGTCATTTCTTCTAGGCAGGTGGAGCAAGGCATCTAGGTAAAGAAGATCTCTAGATTTAAATCCTGAGTGGAGTAATTATTTCATAAAGGCACTTTTCTACTGTGGAACAGCATCAGAACTTCAGGAAAGCTTCAGTTCAGTCTGGAGTCCCTGAGGGGTAGCCTGAGCTACCTGAGCTCTTCCTCTCATCACCCCTCTCCATCCCAGTAGGGCTGGTGAGGAAGACCATCCCCAGGCTGCCATTTGAGGGCCTGGGCAGGAAGCCATGCTGAGCCATTGGCCAAGCTGCCACAGCTTAAAAAAAATAAAATGGAAAAAAAAAACTAACGAAGAAAAGAAAAAGAAAGGAAACCATTTCCGAATGCTATTTGCATCAGAGTCATCTCATTTGTATGCTCAGAATTGTATTCTCTTTCCCAAATACAAAAATGCCACAATCTGGGAATTAAAATGAAACCCATCAGACTTAACTGACTGGTACCACTGCATTTCAAGTGCACACACACACACAGATATAAACCCTGGCTTCATTCGTGCTCCTTCACCCCTTTAAATGCACAGTGCTAGTTAATATATGGCAGGGCTTCTTTAGGAAACTAATCAATGCTGATGCATGATCTTTTTTTTTTCAGTTGAGGTAATTGGCCCTTCCATTTCCTCTCCTTCTCTTGCAGATACCTACTCAGAGTTTGTTTTGTGTTGTGGGGGTTTTTTCTTCAGATCTTCAGAACAAGAGCCTCAGCTCAGATGGATTTTCTGAAGTTCTGAGCAGTTCTACCTACTACTGAAAATCCAGACCTTAAAATTGCTTATCCAAGTGTTACCCAAATTCCTCCATTTTCTCTTTGCTCACAGAATGACTCATTTTTTTTTTGATCACAGAATTCCACTGTTATATCAAAGGGATGTGGAAATAGCACTCTCACAATCTCTCTCATGCTTACGTACTAGACCTGCAGATTAGCCCCTGCTAAAATAAGAGAAGGTAAACTGCAATACTCACGTAACTCCACGTGAGCAGAAGATGGCAGTTTTGTTTGCTTCAGCTGCAAACCTGATGGTATCATTTCATATGCACACAGGTAATTAGATAATCCTTTTGCGTTCAATTTTTCATAGCCCTTCACTGTTTCATCATTTTCATTGAAAATAAACGGTAATGTTCATCAATGAAAACTGGGTGGGTTTTTTTTAGTTATTATTATTTTCTGTACAGCAGGCTTGTTAAGATAAATCATTTCAAAGGCCTGCATAAGCCAGATATATTGACACTATAATAAAAGTAAGACCTTTTGCTTGCAGGTAATAAGGTAAAGTATTAAATATTAAAGTTGATTTACTGAAAGTCTTAAGATACATGACAGTCTAAATCAGCTAAGAGAATGAAAATAAATTGTATTATGCTGTTTGTGAACAGAGTTGACAGAGGTAAAAAAACATTTTTACATGATGATTCTTTAAAAAAAATAGACTAAAAAAATTGTTTGGTTGATTAGGCTCCATAGCATTTTGGGTCTGGTTCCAGCAATGACACCAGTATAAGGTGGAAAAGAGAAGGCTGGAATACGGGAATCCACTTAGAGGATAATGGACTCCATTGGCCAGGGGAAAAACGTAAGCCTTTCTTGTTATTAAAGTCTCTTACACTGCTGTTCCCCTTGCCATTAATGGACCAACTGTGACAATTCGCACGAAAAATATGCCATGGTATTTACTAATGACATGTAGTTCTGTGTGTAACTCATAAGGCAAATTCTATAGTTTTAGGCTGACATTTCTATGTAAATTCAGGATGCTGCACTTTGACCATTTTATCACGTCTGTGTCCTAAACTACCTATTGGCAGTGTTGTGGTTTAACCGCTGTTGGCAACTCACACCCCCGATCCCCTCCTGCGGGATGGAAAGGAGGACTGGGATTAAAAAAGGTGAAATGCCATGGGCTGAGACAAAGAGTTTAATAGAGCACCATAAAGAGAGAAGAAACAAGCATCTTCTTGTGTCACTTAGGAATCAGCCTTTTGGTGTGAAAGGAGAAAGAGGTGGAAGAGGTGTCTGAGACTCCATCTCTGGACCACGATTCTCTACAAAATCTATTTTCCTCTACCAGAGGAGAGGATTACAAGAAATGTGTGCTGCAAAAATCTGCCTGAAGCAGAATTTCTGTGCTGCAGGAAAGCAAAAGAGAGGTTTTGCTGAAAGAGAGGAAGACACTGTTTCCAGAACAGCACCGTTGCTTAATTCCACAAGTGAAATCCAGCCTTGCTGCATCATCCTTCGGAAGAGGTTGGCAATGCCTCAAGCTCCCCCTCATCACAGTATTGGATCTCTAAATCACATCTACTCCAACCTGCCCTGGCCCTCTGCAAGCACAGGCAAGCAACATGATACCAGGCAGTATTTTGTCCTTCCGTTAGAAGCAAAAAGATAACTGTCACAGTTATCCCTGTAGCAGGATGGGTACACCATCTATTTCTGTCTCTCTCACATAAATACCCACTCATAGCAATGTTTAAATTCTGAAAAAAAAAATTATAACAGCAATGCTATAGTATGAATTTAGATTCATAGACAAACACAGGTTGTATGTGGGTAGAGAGACCACGTAAGCATCTGATGTTCATCTCAGGGATGAAAAGCAGATAACCATAAAACTACTGCCATTAAGACGCCAGATATTATATGGTGCAGAGGAAGGAAGTTGGAAAGGAAAAGAGGATCTGGTGGAAGAAGTCAGCCATTGAGGGAGCCAGAAGAAGAGAAGAACAACTGTGCTCCTTCCCTTTCTGACAGCCCAAGGACACGGTGCCAGGCTCTGGTGGCTGACAGCCCAGCACTGTTTGAGAACAGATGGAATATAGCATGTTCCTTTCTGAAATTAAGGCAAGTAAGAGAAAATGAAAGCAAAAGGACATGAGGCTCAGATCAGTACTTCCTGACCTGCACTTCCTCCACAGTGCTTGATCCAGAGCTCTTTGAAATCTAAAGACAGATCCCCACTGATTTCAAATGGATTTGATTCAGAGCCCAAAGGAGGAGGAAAAACCATGTGGCGTGGCAGAAAGCTCCCTGGCATCGTGGCTCTGTGGGGATGCACAGTACTTTGCCCGGAGCCATGTATGTTTATCAAATGTTCCCCTTCCTTGGATTGCCCTTGAGACATGTTCCATCCAGCAGGACTCAGTGAAAAGATTTAAAGTACGATTTAATTTACATATATTTGACAGAGAACATAGATGTTCTTCCAGAAGATTTGTGAGTCAAATAATGCTTTTCTTCCCCTTATCTGGAATAAAAGAATATCTCCCTTTTTTCCTGGCAAAATTTTCCTGCATTAACTCTGTATATTACCTGAAAATTTGTGGTGTTGCCTGTTTGGTTTTTTAATGAACAAAGTTACTACAATCAACGTTTCTTTGGTCTTTGAAGACTGGACTTGCTCCCTAACTACCGTTCCCACTATCTCCACACATGCATATTCATTTCAGTGTTCTATAGCTTGAAAGCATTTAATTTTCCCCTGTAATAGCAATTTACTTTGATATATTAAAAACGTCCATCAAAGTCTCTGCAGCTAAAGTCATTATAAAAGACCCCAAACTATCAAACTGCCCCTTAGTCCAGTTTTATGTGTATCGGATGGTTAAAATAGCTCTCTGGAGCTTCATACATCATTCTGTCTGGAAAATAACCAAACAATACTTTCTTCCTTCCTCCAAAATAACCACACAACCTTTGTAAAATGCTCTGAAATTATAAATTATACATAGAATCCATGATGTACTCAAACATCCCATGTTCGTTGCATTTAGCTTTGTGATGCTTCCAGAAGACTCCATGCTGCATACTCTGCCTAACAAATTACGGAGTCAAGGCCCAGAAAAGCTGAGGAAAATATAAGTTCTGGATGCATATAAATACTCCCAATGAAAGCTGTGATAAAGTCCTAAAATCAGTAGCCTTCTGCTTGACAAAATGACTAGAGGGAGTTTCAGTGTCCAGTTGCCCAGACCTCCCCCACTGCCCAAGTTGAACACAGTGTGAGATACAAATCCAGCAGGAGAACTGGAGAATTACGTACAAGTAAGAATATGGTTGATGGCAGAAGAGGTGATCAGACAGCACAGCTCGCTCGGCTCTCCTGCACAGACACAAGCTTGGAAAAGCACAGATGGACAGGCAGCGAAGGTTTCTGAAGGGTCCAACAGGCTAAGGAAGAAATTTAAAAGCCACACTTTAAAACATGGCAAACAAAAAAGCTCGATCAGATCTACTGATGTGGCCTGTGCGCAGATGAAGCTGAAGTTCAGGCAAGGGGAAATCAAATGCCTCCAAGGCTACCAGCGAAGCAAAAAATTACATTAGCTTTACAGCCTGAAGCATATTTGTTAGTATTTAAGAATTATGTGCTTCATTTAAATACCATTGCTGGTAGCCAAATAAATTAAAATCACCTCATTAGGCTTTACATCAGTGAAGTTAAAAAATTAAAAGAGGCTTTTCTTACCTTCTGTCTAGGGGTCTTTCTACTTGTACAGTCAGTGTCAGTAGGTACCTATGTCACAGAGGCCTTTTTCCATATCATTTGTCTCTAGGCATCCTGAACCTTGGCAAACTTGTATCGTGCAATAGGTGCGTCAGGAAAAATATATATTATGACATTTTCTAAGTGAAGCAATTTGATTTTAAGTGTTATTTTGGGACGAGGTTGAGCATATTAAATTTTTTAAAAATACTTAGTGATGACTAAAACTTTTTATTGAATCAAAAAATATTTCTTTCCTCACTCCCTAGGATTTATGTTTTGGCATGGAAGCAGAAACATTTTGGGTTCATGTCACCCAGTAGCAGCTTCTCTACAATGATTTGCACAGCTTGAGGAATGTTTGAAAACTTGCAGGAAGTTTCTCCAGCAGCACTGCAGAAAGAAAAAATGAAGACTGCTTAAGTCTTCATATGTAACTAGTACCAGTATGTCTCAAGATTTAAGAAAATATTTAAGATTTGCTATTTCTATGTGTCAATCTCCTGCTGAAGCTAGCGGGACCATTTGCATACGTCTGATCAATTGTCTTCCTAAAGGCTTTGCCAAGCTGAGGTATGTGAAGCAAATGATAATGAAAGAAAATTGTTGAATAACCTCACAGCTATCACAAAAATCTTTGAAAAAATTACATGAGCACTTTTAGCTGATATTGCCCTTTTGGCATGGAAGCCTTTACTTAAAACCATTCTTCCTCTTTAAGGAATTTGACTTCCGATGCTGACTGATCTCTTCTGGTCTTGTATTTTGGCATTCCTCTAAAGTGCTGATAACCACTTGCAAGGGCCTGGTCGGTCTGACACCAAGCCAGTGGTGAGAAATAAGGATCCACCTGGCAGCAGCAAAAGCAGTCAGGCAAAGCTACATGTAAAAGATGCTTTGCAGTAACAAAAATCAGTAGGACAAAATTAGTTAAGCCATACTGTCAGCAGTTACAAGTAAGATAAGGCACCAGTGTTAACTCATTCCGAGTTCACTGGTCCAAAATCGTGCAGCTATCACTCCTCAGTGGAAGAGACATCTGCTAGGTAGGGTGTTAGTGTTTCTGACGCTGCGTTCTGTTTGTTCCACCATGGAAAGCTTCTGTAAACAGAAGGCTGCCAAGTGTATCAGATTTTTCATATCACTGTAATGTACAAGCAAGTTCATTATGAGTTGAACTAGACGCATGAAAATCATTGCACTTA
Source organism: Baryphthengus martii (assembly GCA_013396935.1). Lineage (NCBI taxonomy): Eukaryota > Metazoa > Chordata > Aves > Coraciiformes > Momotidae > Baryphthengus > Baryphthengus martii. The sequence goes on along the minus strand of VWZK01019451.1, from coordinate 4,406 downwards.
ATCTGATCAGACTCATCCTGCCCAGGTCAGGAATTTCATAATTTATGAAACGGGATACTGGAGATACCAGTAAAAACACTATTCAAGGTCACCTAGTCCAACATCCCTGGCAGCGAGCTGGGACATCTTCAACTGGATCAGGTGACTTAGAGCCTCATCCGACCGGATCTGCAATGTTTCCAGGGATGGGGCAACGACCACCTCTCTGGGCAAACTGGGCCAGTGTTTCACCAACCTCAGTATAAAAAAATTTTGTCTGTATATCTAGTCCAAATCTCCCCTCTTTTAGTTTAAAAGCATTACCTCTCATCTTGTTGAAACAGTCTCTGCTAAAAAGACGGTCCCCATCTTTCTTACGGACCCCCTTTAAATACAGAAAGCCCTCAGTAAGGTCTCCCTGGAACCTTCTCTTCTCCAGGCTGAACAACCCCAGCTCTCTCAGCCTTTTTGTGGCCCTTCTCTGGATCTGCCCCAACAGGCCCCTGCCTCTGCTATGCTGTGCCACCCAACCTGGGGATGTGCAGCACCGCAGCACGGCTCAGTTATGTTGGATAAATGCAACTGCATCTTCCACTGCAAGACTTTAGTTTAATAAAAATCACCGGCACGCTTCTCTGATCTTGGAAGGCACTCCCACTGACTGTGCAAATGCCTTCCACGGAACCAGTCTTGTAAACTTGACCAAAGGGGCTGGGGAAGCCTGGGCAGGATGAGGCTGTTTGCAGTCCATGATCTTTATCCGTTCGATTGCACTAAGGTCTCTGCTTTAGGGAGCAAAGACCCATGGCTGGGAAGGGAGGAAGCTTAAGCTGTATTCAGAGTGGGGCCATTGACAGAGCAATTCAGCACTCAGGGAAAAAAAGAAAGCTTACCCACTCACTGTTCTAAAGGTTTGAAAGTCTTCAGCGCTGAATGGGATTATCTCTTTCTTTATTGATCTATTTTACAGGTAGCACAAGCCAAACTAACTAAATAAATTTCATTCCAGGGGAGAAAATATTAAATGCCTAGGGCGGGGAAAAAAAAAAACAAATGAGCGTGTTTATCTTAACTGCAATTTGAAAAAGCAAATTTGAGAAGGGTGATTAAAAGCACGTGAAACAGGAAGCGTGCCCTTTAAATACCAACTTGTAATTGCAGTGATGTGAATATGTAAATCTAATTATGCACATTTATGGATTAGGTATCTTACTAAAACTGCCTTGATGTAAATTGTGCAATCAGTTCTTTTATTAAGACTGATCCACAATTTCTAATCCGGTATTTGTTAATAATAACTGACAAAATACCAGAGACTTTACCATTTCTATAAGCACTGCAGCGGTGGCTTTATGGTACAGCTGGACTGAACACCCTGGTGCTCAGCTCCAACATTCTTCTGATATTATATCAATGCAGTTCGTGACAGGACTAAAAAAGAGCTTCATTTTAGCCACGCACAACATTTCTTAAACGACAAAATACAATCCAATATTGTAACATTTGTCTAATTTCTCCTCTGAAGTTTACTTCAGCATCCAATCACTGATCCTTATCACACCTTTCTCACAAGATTAAACCACCCTGTTAATGTTTACTCTCTCCTTCTCAGAAGACATCAATGCACGGGATCATACAAGCAGAGCAAAGGCGGCACCATATCATTTTAGCCAAAGTTACAGGACTATGCTCATTACTTTGCCTTACAAAAAAGGCCCAAAAATATCCGGCTCAGAATCTGTCCATTACTTTTCTTTCCTAACTACTGAGGTGCAAGAGATCTGTGTCAAGCAGTGTTTAAACAAACTGTTTCTTCCCCAACACTTGCCATCGCCTCTCTCCATTTCCTTCATCTGGAAACCAAGTACTTTCTCTCTGTTGCTTCTTGCAATTTCTTCTTTACATTTTTTCCAGAACAAGACAAACTGCAGCTCTCTGATGAGAACACACTTTTCACATATATGTAGACCCAGATAGCCAGGCCATTTTGTAGACAACTGACACCATTGTAAATTTTTACGACTTAAAAAGAACATTAAGTAATAATGAAGTCCATGGTAAAGCCTCAGTACTAGAGTTAAGAGAGTGCATGAGGCTTTTAGCTTTTACTAAAACTTACATGCCTAGAATCTGTACCCGCCAGAAGAAACACGCTCTAAAATATCACAAGTAAAATGGCAGGGAACACAAACTTACTGTTCATTGGTACTTAAAAATCCACTCTGTAGGGCCTGTTACAGTTACAGGCCCATCTTAATTCAGTCTAAACCACTTTGCCTATCTCATAAGTAAAGGTTTAAGGGCAACCTTTCCAAAAGTTAGAAGAAAAAGATTTCACAGACTGTTAAGCTTTGTCTTCTGAACATCTTTTCCAGAACACTACACTAGTAACACTGAAATTCTCGACCTTCTCTTTCACTGAATTAATTACTGGTCATATTTCAAGCATCCATGCATTGTACTTGAAATCAAAGGTGCTCAATACAGTTCTAAAATCATTTACATGAATAATTCGTCTTTTGTACTCAGATTCAATTTTACACTTACTTATTCTTACACTGTTATTTAACAATCAAAACCCACATGAAAAAAAAGTAGAGGAAACCTGAAGCAAGTCTCACTTGGCTCCAGTTCTAAGGCAAGAAAGGGAAAGCTTTATTTGTATTTCTGCATTACCTTGAAACCTCCAGACACCCCCTGGCAGAAATTAACACAGGCATTTGGAAGTCTCCCCCTCCTGCTGTGGCTTCTACCCTGTTCCTATGTCTGTGTCCAGAGCAGGTGGGCTGTTGCAAAAGAGAGGTGACGATGTCTTGTCTCCTATGGGCAAGAGGGAACGGTCTCACCAACAGCTACAGGGATAGTGGTTCGTGGCAGTGAAACTTAATTCTCTTGAAGATACTCAACTTTGTATGAAATTCAGGGCTGAGGCAAAACAGGATAGGACTTTGCAAGGAGATCATGATTTGGATGTTTTAGTACTCGCCCTCCATCCCTATCTGAGGAGAGGAAGAGTTTCTTTCTGGTCCTTCTCTTATCTCAACAGCTTAGAAATAAAAATGACTGGAAATTACAGATGTCAGGTTAGGAGTGGAAAATCATTCCAACTAGGTCAAACTGACAGGCGATCAGTACCTCTGCAATAACATGCTACAGTTTGTAAGTTAAAATACCTGAGGCAAGAAAAAACACCTCCCTGGTTTATCTCACAGTTTATTTTTAAAACATTATACTGACCATATTACTTCCTGAATCATACAGAGGGCAGAAGCTGTCCTGTAAATTACTGCAGCACCAAAGGAGTCAGTTCATATGGACAGGACATATCATCTTTACACACACCTGAGTGCACTGCCTGGCCCACTAGGTTTGCATCCTATGCCTTAAAAAGGCCTTAAGGTCACCTTTGCTTCCTGTCTGCTCCTGTGGTCTCATAGCAAGCTGGACTATTTGAATCCAGGTGGCAGATGAGAATGTTGCTGCTCTGTTCCCCCATTCCTGCCAGTCAGACTCGGAACCCTCTGAGACAAAGCCTAGAACATGGTTTTGCTCCCAGCGGCCAAGAACAGCCAGGGTCAGCGGTTTCACATAGCTCCCACTTCCCGAAGCTCCTCCTGCCTTCCTCCTCGACCTTCAGACTGGTGCACAGCCACCATGTTGACAACCTCTAATTTAAATTCCTACCCAAACTGATTATGATATTCTCACTTGACTGCCCTTGAATGCAGCTGAATTAAGACACCAGGGTAATAAATGGGCTACCATATTAACAGTGATGTATCTCCCCACTCCACAGAGCCAACGTCAGACTAATTTTCATGTGGAAGTCATACTGTCACTAGACTTCACTGCCATTAAGAATCAGTTAAACATTAATTAATAGGCATTTAAACTTTTACTAGGACAAGTTTAGTGAAAAATTCTCCATTGGCAGAATAGTAATTGGCTTTCTAAATTTCACAGATTCCTTTAAAAATGATCTGTTCTATCTGCATGCCCCATTGCTCCACCATTTTAATGGACATTTCATTTGGTAATCGTGCAGACAGACAACTAATCTATTTCTTCTGACACTTTGTTTTAAAGTCCCATTTAATATAATCACTTCCTAAGAGAATCAGGAATTTAGCAGCAGAAAAAAAATGTAAATGGAAGCATTTATCAGCCTTAAAAGAAACACAAGAAAAGACTGTTAATATTCAGAAACTCAGTGACATTCCAATAAAAATAGTCATTTCCAAGCACTCTCTCTAGGAGTGGAAACATAATGGAAAATTTAAGTCTGCTGTTCCCTGCTTCATGCTACTGTATCTCCTCATTTTAAAAAATCAATACAGGCTATTAATCATTTCACCCCATGTCCAAAGACTGTGAATGCCTTAGAAGGTGAGCTGTAATGGTTTGAGGAAAAAAAAAAAAAAAAAAAA
>VWZK01019443.1:0-18234 GCA_013396935.1 Baryphthengus martii | reverse complement strand
GAGCAGACAGTGTGCACTTGCAGCTCAGGCGGCCAGTCGCATCTTGAGGTACATCAAAAGAAACATGGCCAGCAGATTGAGAGAGGTGATTCTGCCCCTCTACTCTGCTCTGGTCAGACCTCACCTGGAGTACTGTGTCCAGCTTTGGAGCCCTCAGCACAAGAAGGACATGGACCTGACAGAATGAGTCCAGAGGACGGCCATGAAAATGATTGGCGGGTTGGAACACCTCTCCGACAGAAACAGGCTGAGGGAGCTGGGGGTGTTCAGTCTGGAGAAGAGAAGGCTCCAGGGAGACCTAATAGTGACCTTCCAGAACCTAAAGAGAGCCTACTGGAAGGCTGGAGAGGGACTGTTCACAAAGGCCAGTAGCAATAGGACAAGGGGCAATGGTTTTAAATTAGAGAAGGGCAGATTCAGATTGGATGTTAGGAATAAGTTCTTTACCATGAGGGTAGTGAAACACTGGAACAGGTTGCCCAGGGAGGTAGTTGAGGCCCTATCCCTGGAGATATTCAGGGTCAGACTTGATAAGGCTCTCAGCAACCTGATCTAGTTGAGGATGTCCCTGCTCACTGCAGGGGGGTTGGACTAGATGACCTTCCGCAGTCCCTTCCAACCTAAACCATTCTATGATTTTATGATTTTTTCATTTCCATGTACCAGCACATTATTCTGTTTTCGTTTGCTGTTTCCATTACTCTTCTTTTGTGCAGCCTCACTTGCAGCTTTCATGCAGGTAGAAAATTCCTGTGCAGGTGCAAATATTTACGAATGTTGTCTGTCTGATGCGAGTAATATTGCATTTAGTTTTCATGACAGCTGAAAAGGGAGAAAACATGATGAGACAGATTAAGGATAGATACACTAATTCATGCTGGAGGTGAGATGGTAGACATATGTACACCATGTATAACCTGTTTAATATTACTGCTTCTTAATGCTTGCATCCATATATTAGTCTCTGTAGGAAAGATGAATAGATGATGAATAGCTACAATCTCATTACTTTGAAACAATTGCAAACTATTTCCAGAAAAGCATGGCAAATTTTTTCAGCTTTGTGAATGTCCTTGTTTTGTTTTTTATTTTGTGAAAGCAATCACAAGGAGAATTTTTTACAACAGAATGACAAGTGCTAATGTTTTCTACCTAAACTGGTATCAGTTTAAAAAACAAACAAACAAACAAAATGGTATAATCCACTTTTTAAAGAGGATGAATAAAACACTTTGTGACACAAAATCTCTGTGAGGTTTTCACATGCTGGAAGCCTCCTTTGTGAGTATTTATCATTCATAGCCCTGTGACTGAGAGTTTAATGCAGAGAACTACTTGTTCCTATGGTACAAACTAGTAAAAACACAGTAAGGATTTGATGAAGGAAAATGAATGCTGTTAGCAACAGAGGACTTGACTTTCCAGTTCTCTTCACTTCTATGCAGTTGTCCAGAGTACTGCAAAAAATGATGCAGACTGTAATTCTTGCTGGCATTGTTGTATGCAAACTCAGCACTGGCGACTTAGCACACAGTGATCCAGAATAATACCAGAAGAGTATGTAGGTATTTTCTGGTTTATAAACAGGGATCGTAGTTTAGTCTTCAAATGGTGTCTAGACAGCAGCACTTAATAGTAATTAGTAAGTGCATCTGCTGTCTGCTGAGGCCATGGCAGCTCACGTGCTGTGGAAGTAAGGGATCAAAGAACTTTACTCCAACATTGTTACTCCATAAAATAGAGTCTGGCCTTGGAGTTTGATATGTTGAGTGCCTGCTTTGCTCTGATGTTCTGGTTCAGAGTTTTTGAGGTGCTCGTTCCCCTATTCAGGAGACAGCCTGGAAAATAGAACTGATGGATTAATAGTAAAAAAATTTATGTCAAAAGAAGTCTTGAGCTAGGTTCCTGGCATGTACATAAAATGCTGCTTCTAGTTGAGACCCAATTCAGTAGGTCAGCGCTTCACAAAACATAACTCAAAGGCATAAATTCATTCCTCTGTTAGATAATTTCAATTTGCCTATACTGGGCTTGACCTGGTAGAAGGCAGCCTTTGTCATGACATCGTGCCACCATGTAAGTGTTAATTGTACCCCTGCCTTCTTTCAGTGTGGAGGACAGGTAAGAATCAGTTGCAATACACTCTGTGTCAGGAACAGTGCAAATAAACAGGACTCTCTGCTATTGTTATTGTAGCTTCTCTCTGTCTGAGAACAGTCCTATGTTTGACTGTCCAAGTGGAAAGCCACTACTAAACAATCAAGAAAAATGCTGTTATCTATTGTTCCTGTGAAGAGAGAGGAAGAATGTAAAAAAGCAGCATTGTTTTTGTCTGGCTTGTTGTTGTTTTTTTTTCTCCAGTTTTCTTTCAAATGCCTACACACCCTCCCACCATGGGCATTGCTGCTAGTGGCTCAGGTATTCTAATAACATCTACTTGTAATATAGTTACTACAAACCATACCAGGTAGTTGCAAGTTCAATGAGCTGTAGTTGCAAAGTCTCTTAGCTGTGCGACATTCAGCTTGTATGGCATCACAGTGGTGGAAGAGAGGTGATGAAGAGGCTTAGAAAGCTGGTTTTCCCCTGACATTGACAACTAGCTCTGCATTTCTCTCCCCTAAGCCAGGAGTTTAAGCTTCCAGGACCACCTTTAACACCTGAATATTGTCAGCCCTTGCTAGTAATTTTTCTGTTGTGTATGAGAGGCAGAAGACCCGCATGTTTTAAGCCAAACTATTTTAGGTTCAGTAGTCGTGGTCATTCACAAATAGCTAAGATCTCTTTACTCAGGGAAAGCATCCTATATACTTGGCAACAGAACGCTTTTTTTTCCTCTCTCCCTCTTTCTCAGACTTTGTTAATAAATCTTATATGAAGAAGCGAAGAGTGTGGCTTTCTGAGAATTGCCCCGAGACTGGTGCCTTGGACATGTTCCAGGATGAGGAGCTGTAGCTTCCAGATCACAGGTTTTGTGTCTGTGTTCCTGCCACATTGCTGATGTTTGATGAGGGATTAGCTAAAACTTCAGCTGGCTATTTCTCTGAAAAATTACTGGTGGCCTAAGAAATTTTTCCAGGTTTTGGGAACATGAATCAAGGACTGAGAGTGTCTCCTTGCAGGAAACTTCGTCGTATCAGCAGATTGCTCTGTGAAAAACCCAGAGCACTGTGGTGTTAAATATAAGACTACTTTTTAAAAGCAGATAGAGGAACGAGAAGAGAAAGCTGAGTGAGATTTTTTCCAAACAGGAAAGGTCTTGTTAATGCTAGTGTTTTTTAGTCAGTTACACTAATTGGCCCCAGAGAGTATGGTTTCTGAACCAACTGCAGCCTATAATGTAAATCAGTGTTTTAACATCACAGTTAAAGGACCTCAATTGGGTTGAATCTGCAACAGATTTCAGATTCAAATTGTGCTGCACATTTGAGGATTCCCAAAGTGTCCAGAACAGGCTTGCTGCTTTCCAATAAACATCAAGCCAAATCTGAAAGTGTTTTGTTGTTCTCACAGAGTGAAAGAGTCCAGAGAGCCAACCCACAGATTGATACATTCCATGAAAAAAAAATTGTCTTTCCATAGGATACAAACTAAAGCTTCCTAGCTGATTTAATGGCTAGGCTCATTCAGAGTGCAGAGCAGTAATCCGATCTTAAACTGAGACATGTGTCATGTGAAACAGTTACAGTCTCTCAGTCTGACATAGATTAAAAACCACTCATCCTGATTTTTGTTGCTACATGAATATCTTAAGAGCATTTTTGCATTCAAAAGTATCACCAGATTGTGAAATCTTCTGAAGGATAAATAAACATATTTTCTCAGTCAAAGAGGCAGAGACAGTCTTCACAAGGATGTTCTCTGAGCTTTATCATTTTCCTTTGCTTTGTATACACAGAAATCTGAAACAGAAGAGGTACTCAGTGGAGGAGCGGTGCTTTGACTTATTCGTTGAACTGACTTGTTGAACATGAGAAAAGCTTGTTTTTAACACTGACAAAGATATATGAAAAGAACCTACAACACAAAATGGGCCAAGGCAATTTTACCCAAGGCTCAAAGGTTCAGACACAAACAACAGTGATGTAATCTCTTGGAAATATCAAATAACTAAAGAAGGGAAATGAAGATAGACCGCTATGATAAATCTTCAACTCCCATTTAAAGAAGCAAACACTATTGAGTACATGATCTACACTAATGATTGCAATTTTTATTATTGGAAAATTTCTATAAAACTCAAAAGTAAATTCTGTGCAAAACTAATCACTGGAGTGGTAAACATAAGCAGACTTATCAAAATTAAAAATGGAAGGGCATTCTTCAATTGTCAAAGAATTGGCTAACATTGGAGGTGTAAACATCCACGGTCTGGAAAACATAAGGAAAGAGAACATTGTTTTGAGATGTGTGAAATGTGCTATATACTCAGTTTAATATTCATGGCTCTCTTTGTGGTTAATGAGTGATGATGACTCTTTCCATATCTCAGTATCTCAAGATTTCTCTCAAATTTAGCCTTATTAGAGGATTTTTCTTCAAATGCAGTTTTAGCAGGTTCCTCATTTCCTTACTATCGTATTCCACCACCATCCTTTTTTTCAAAGATGCTGTCTACTCAAAGGCATCTAACTCCTTCTGTGGGGCTGACATACGTGTAACTGGCATATTTTCTAAGCAGCTAAAAGTATTTCTATCATTCTTGATCTAAGTATGAAGAAAAATAGCTAATTCCACTTCTGCTTTGTTTCCTCTGTATTATTCCTTTTATTCTAAGTAGTGGCGATGTAGTTCTTTGCTTCTCCTGGTCTGGTCCCTTTGGAGAAAACTAGAGTTGTGCACACACACAATATCTTGACACAGATCTCTAGTAGCTGGATATACCCCTCCTTTGTCTCAGCCAATAAATGCAACACAACTTTGTCTGTGGCCATGATTTGCTTTGCACTGCTCTCATTCACAAAGGTATTCTTGGGCCCTCTTCTTGGCTGAATAATATTCTTCATTCTGACTACTTAAGTTCTACCATTTCCTTCCAAATAAAATTGACACTACATCCTTATCACCTGACATGCTTTGGTTCAATACCTTCCTCTCCCCATCACCACTACCATTTCTTTGTTCTCTGTCCCACACCCAATGCTAGCACTCTGTATCCTTTAAAACCTTTTTATGATACAAAATAAATAGCTGGTCCAAGTGACTGGTTTGTGGCTTCCAGATTTGTAAAGACTAACCATGGGGCTGAGGCTTGCAGCCCAGCAGATGCAGAAAGGGATGTTCTCTACCTGCAGTGGGCATTGTGTGGCCAGTGTCACCCCATGTCCCGAACAGTTTGTCTGGCTGTAATTGGTAATTACTGCTTTTGCAAGGACTTTTGTCTTCTTATACATTATAAAAATTCTCTGTTAGTTAGACAGTTGTTAATACTTTTTCTGTGCTATTTTCATTATTTAGCTTTATAAGGCTATTCTTTCTCCAATGCAGGGGGTCCCAAATCTTATCATTCCATGAAAGAACAGTAACTGTTTTTATAGCCTATAAAAGTTAGCATTTCAGCATGCAGACATATTATTGTCTGTAAATTATGTTTCTCATGTGCATCACTTTGTTGCTGGAAGGCAGAGAGATGTATAGCAACATTAATTTCTTAATGAGGCCCTAGTTAGTAGGCTGTAAAATATGCATACAGTGAAGGTTGATCTTTGATTTATACCAGCCCCCAGCACTATTCGTGTTACTCCAGAAGAATTAAAGAGAGTCTTCAGTTCTTTTTCATTGGAAAGCTGGGACAAAACTCCCTGTGTGTATATACATTCCAAGGCCATTCTTTGCCTTAAATTTGACGTGCATCGCGGAAAGACAATCCCACAAGATTTGGGGCTGTCCTGAGGGAGTTTATCTGGTGCCAGTTTGTAGTTCATATTTGATAGTCCTAGGAAATTTCAGGAAAAAAATCTAGGAATCTAGAACTGCTACAGTTCAGACTGCTTAAAGAAAATCCATTCCTTAACACAGACGATCACAGAGTAAGAAGGTTGTAAACTGTTACAGATACACAGTCCTCATCCTAGGGCTGCTTTTATTGCCCTGTCTCTGTGCATTTGGCTTATTACACACAGATGCTGAAAGAGTCTGGGACCCAGTTTTCATGGATTCAGGATTTATTGCTTCATTTATACAAGAAAAGAAACTATGACTGAAAGTTCAATATACCTCTGATAAAAAGAAGGGGAAAAGAATGAACATTCCTACCCCTCCAAAGAAGCACTCTATTTTATGCCTTTTTGCTTTCTCAGTCACTTACCCATCCCAGCACCTCCACCAGCTCAAGGTAATGTATGAGAAATAGGGTAAGGGAATACTATACTGCCATTGCTGCACACCCCTACAGCCAACATCTCATCAAATTATTACTCCTGGTCAACCTGTTGGTTAAGAAGAAGGAGCACAAAAGTTTATCGTGAACTGGGGGCATTGCTTGGCTTTATCCTTATGAAACTAGCATTAAAGTTATCCACAACACCGAATGAAGTCACTTCACTCCCTGCTTTCCCTCTTTCTCTATATGCATGGGAAACAGTACACCTCAACTAGCTTCCTGTCCACTTTATCTTCTTCACTGCCCAGCATTCATTTACCATTAGAAATCTAATGAATTTCAGAATGCTATGGTTGTTTTCTAGGTTTTAAATGTATGCTGCTACTTTTTAAGATCTTTGCCTCCAGTTTGACAAATTTTCAGGGATTAGCAACTCCCATTTTCGTGCAAAGTCTTCTATATGAGTTTAACAAAAATATCCCAGGCAAAGATGATGTGGAGAGTTTTATTTAGTGTTTAAAGAAATGAAAGGAGTTTCCCAGATTTTCAGTTCAGTTGTGCTTGGAATGAAAAAAAATTCACCTTGGTGTAATCCTAGTGTGTTATTCGGTTTGCTCCAAAAGGGCACCGTTTCGGTGTTGCTGTACACATCTCTACTTCCAGTTCTCCTATTGCAAAGGCATTACAATATTGTTTTTCTAAGTGTTACTTGCATGGAACACACTTCATGAACACCTGTGAAATATCTCCAAAACTCTCTGGACGTCAAATGTGGTAGAAGCATCACATTTTGGAAGTTCAACTTTTTTGTAAAGTTATTCAATAGGTCAATTGAAATAAGAGTGAGACTATGGAAGCAGAACTCTGATGAAATTTTAATTTATGTATTTTTAAAATAAAATCTACACTTTACCTGTTGCACAGAATTGCTATGAAAATTTTGGTAATGAGTACCACTATGCAAAAAAAAAAATTCCGTGTCTGAACGTAACATTGATCAGGATATCTGAGAAAGGTCACAGTAAAGTGGTTAAAAGTCCAAGGTCAGCACAAAGGAAAGCAGATGCAAAGTTTAACCCAGGACTTCAGTGATGATTTGGAATGTCTCTTAGTACAAAGTGCTGCTACTGTTTCTTTTGGACCTTTGCTAGTATTTGTCATGACTGCATTAGCTGCTGCCTTACTGAAGTGTTTGTATTCCAAATACAAACATTGCAGTTCTCATCTGGCATTCATTTGTGTGAGTCAGAGCCAAAGTTTTCTGTCTCTATATAACTCCTTTTTGAGTACTGACTCAGGGCCAATATACTTAATATTTCTAGAACTCTGCCTGTTGTATGCCTCTATGTGCATCGATAGCATCTTATGCTCACTAAGAGTTTCTCTGAAAGCGTAAGGTCCTTTGTGATTTTGAAATGGCTAAAAGCATAATGACTTTGCATCTGAGAAATTAAAATAAAGCCTTAATGCTTCTGACCAGGATCCTGGATAGGTTAAATGTGCTATCTGTGATTGATGGATTTTTCATCTACCTTCTCAGTCTCTAATTTGTGGTCTTCTTATCCAAAAGGGATGCTGCTGAGCAAAGTGGCTTTCATCCACCAAACCACTTAAGCTCATACTCATCTTAGAACATATGACTCTTTCCACTGAGACTTCTGAATAAGAAGGGAGCACTGCTCATCTGAGCCACCAGTCTGGAAACTCTCACAAGGAGAACATGGAAGCATTTCTGGGAAAACAAAAGTACTATTACATCTTGTTACTCCGACTATTTGATGCTGAAAAATGTGTATCTATCTCCTGAAGTTGGCAGGGTTCTGGGGGGCTGCTCCAGAGCTGCCCAGCACACAGTTAGGAAATGAGAAGAGTTAAATGTTACTGAGTGGAATTAGTTGGTATTAGTGTGAATGGTCAGAAACATGCCCTCACACAAATTCACAGGTCCGAGAAAGAGACAGCATCACTCATTGGGCCCGCTGTGTTGGATGCTGTCTGTGAGAAAACCTCACCCATCAGCAGTACTCTCTCTGGTGTGCCTCATTCCAACACCCTTGGTCAAGAAAAAAATTTCTGAATCTGGAGACAGGTTTCCCTGCAGGGCCTGGGAGGCTCAGGAGGCAGCTCCTGGCAGTGCTGCACACTGCCAGGGTAGCAAATGAGTTGCCATAAGCAGAAAAAAGGCTGTCATACTCTCCATGTTTCTGCTCAGTCCGATTTCCTCCATGCTCGGTTCATAAATGTGCACTTAGTTGCTGGATAACTGTGTTCTTCTGGCTTTGATGGAGCAACATTAAAAGGCTACCACCTCCAGCCACCCCATAACCACTCATGGCTCCGTCTTGTTCTTAGAACACCTATATTGACAAAGACCATTTGTCAAAATCAGTTTGATAAGCAACTGCACCTACTCTTAGCAGTAGTCTCTGGAGAATGGGCAGTTAATGAGGAGAAAGAAGGAGAGAAAGCAACTTTTTTACCTGAGTTTCCTGCACCCAGGTTAGAGCCCATCTTGACTTGTACAGATTTAGACTGAAAGTCTTCAAGTGCATGACCGTATCCTGGAAGGCTGTAGGATAAAAATAATTCTAGTTTTACCAGGAGCTCTAAAAGCTGAACAAAAAATAAAGGTGTGTCTGGAAACTGGGTTTGGAAAACAGATTTTAATATGTAGAGTTAGAAGCTACTTTAAATTAAGAGCTTGTAGATGGGAGGACTTCATTGGCACATGGCTCAGAATATTCAACATGTAATATTGTAGCAAGCCAGATAATAAGAGTTTTTCATATTAATTATGGAATAGATGCTAATACCCTCTTGTGAATAGATGTGGATAGCTATCTCAGGGAATTTTACTTGTCTGAATACTGTTGTTTTAAAGGTGTTCTTTTTTCTTTTGCTGATCTGTGAGAGAAATATACTTTGTGTCAGAGTAGTCTGAAACTTGTAGATGCTAATGTTCAAAAAAATCCTCTTAATTTACTTTTGGTCCAGGCTTTCAAGGTCCTTTTGGGAGTACTAGTCATAGTCTATATTCCAACATGCTGCAAATCCATTTTAAAATGATTCACTGATGTTCCTCCTGTACCCTTAAGATAGTTTTCTATCGCAATCTAACAGATCTTACTGTTAGTAGTTTTTTCGGTGTGTTTTCATAACTCAGTGTTCTATTATCTTTTTTTCCATTGTACTCCTCTTAGTAACTCTATGACTGCAGAAAAAATGGGATCTCAGTTGATGAGCTTAGTTGGAGTCCCAGCACAGAAGCAGGATTAATTGTACCTAGATGGACCCAAAGTAAGACCTCCTGAAAATGCTCAGTGATGGAGTATATTAAAGGGATGTAAGGTAAGTGGAAATGCCCCTATCCTGCAGCAGGCTGCGTGGTGGGGTCAAGTACTGGGATAGGAGAGGTCCTGACATCTCCCTTGCTATGGTGCTGGGAATGATTTTGTTCTCAGGGCTGCAGCTTGACAGGAAGAGACAGGGAAAATCTGGTATCCTGACAAAACTTCAGGAAAAAAATAACATCCTTATATTTTGTCAGAGTGCCAAGACAGCCCCTGTGCTCTGGGACTATCAAGCCAAGCTGGACATCTGGGATGGGGATTCATCTGATGGAATGAGGATGACTACATTGAAGTTAGTCACTCCAGGCTTTCTTCAGAGACCATGGGGAGAAAAGGGTACTTCCAGGGTGTGATTCATCTTATTCTAAAGAAATCATCCAAATACAGATTACACAACTTGTGCTCCAGATATACCCAGGTTTCTCTGTGGAACTAGTTAGCTCATTCCTGTGTTCTGCTACCCTGATACCAGAAAAAAAATTATGACATCTCTTATAGATCTCCATCAATTCGAACTTACTTCTTGCCTTCCTCTACAGTCTCAAGAGAACAGTAGGTCACCAGACTCTTAACAGACCTTTAAGTATTGGACAACGGTTATCATGTCCCTGTGTCTTCTAGATGAAATAAATATTTTTTCCTCCTCAACCTTTCCTCATAGGACATGTATCTTTAGTTTCTTATCACTACCACTGTTTTGTCTGGACTTTCTCCAGCTTGCCTTCAACATTTAATCTATTCTGTACTGCTTTAATAACTCAAGCTAAATAATATCTCTTATTGTTCACACCTTAGCCTCTACTTCAGTTATCTCCTTTCAGTCTCATACTATAGACATTGAGACTTTATAAATATGGAGTCTCAAAACATTTTTTTGAGATATACAAATCTCTGGTCTTTTCTCATGAATCTATATTCATATAAAACTTCAGGAATGGAGCTGAACTGAAAAACTCTATTACTCCTTCCTGTTCTTGGCTCTTGTACAGTTTCAGTGCTGACACTGCCAACCCAGAAAAGAGGAAGCAAAATAATAAGATTAGCAGCAGTGGCTTTGACTCCAAATGCCTTCTAGGATATTGGCTGCACTTGGATTTGAATTTACATCTCAGCAGGAGGCAGATTTACATTTCAACCATTAGATCTCTGTGAGAAACTTCTTTCCTACTCCCGATGAATCCACGATTCTTCTAGCTCATAGTTAATGAATGTACATAGATTGAATATTAGTGGTAACGAAGGCACAAGGAACTGTAGGATACTGAAAATCAGGAAGCAGCTCCACACAATTTCTGTGAACGAAAATCTGTATGGATGTTCATAGTTCTCATTTGGAATAGAAAACTATGGAACTCAGTAAAAATACATGTTACTGGATTATCCCTTCTAAAATAACCCTTCTGAGGACAAACACTAGCCAGAAAATCCCTCCAAAAAATCCAGGCGTGCACCAAGGTTACATTGCTCTTCTGTTTTGCACAGCTATGGTGTTGATTTCGATGGGACCAAGGCTCTGAGAGAGCTTTAGAAATATGGATGGGGTGTGGGAGTGTGTGTGTGGGGCGGTGTAACTCGTGATGGGCATTACTTGCTCACCTTACTTGCCTCCTGTGTGGGGCTACAGAACGGGAGAAAAGCATTTATTCATTTCCGTAAAACTGTTCTGGTTCACAAGCAATTTTTTGCTTTATTTTAAATTGAGGTCATATCTCTTTGAAGTGAGCATGGGTAGATTTTGTATTCTGATTTTAGTGTTTTCTCATAGGTGCTGTTTGCCAGTCCAAAACCAGTCTTGTTTTTAACTGCCCTGAATAAGCTCACCCTGGGCACCAATGCAGCATATGTCACCAAAATGCAGTGTGAGAAAAAAAGTGAGTTTCTTTTAATTTTTGTGTCTGTTGCCCATACCACATCACATGGGTTATGAGAAACATTAACTAGGAAGAACTTGTGTGGGCAAGGCTGAAACATCAAAAGAGGCTGTCAGATGGTGCCTAAACCTTCCCAGGCTTGTCTCAGTGCCCGCTATTCAATGCAAATGAGGTCATTTCATTTATGGAGATATTGATGGAATTCTACCTCACATCTTAGTCTTCCTTCAGGGAGCCAAAACCAGCCAAATATTTTGAGGGACCTGGTACCCTGAAGGCAAGCACTAACTATTGCAGCACAGCACTTTCAGGATAGTCATTCACGTGTGCAGGCCTGTGGGCTAAATCATCTTTTCTATCTTAATAAGGAACACAGCACAGCCAGCAAAAGTGAGTACGGAGATGTTTGATCCCTGAGAAACAAGCACTCTCCTACTGACTGGGGAAGGAGAAAGGGCAGCTAGAAAACAAGAGTGCAGAGGAGAACTCATGACAAAATTACCTCCCAAAATGTAACATCAAACTAAAATAGACAGAAATACTTAGAGCAACATAGCCCTGTTCCCTCCGTCCCTCCCAAGGAACAGCTGCAAAGAAACGAAATGAGTTGGAAGCAGGGGCAAACAGAAAAGGTGCTTTGCTCTACATTTCTCCTTGCTAGAAGTGTGGTGCTCAAAGGACAGTGCCTGGGCTTTAAACCTCTGTTCTTACCCTCTTTTGTTACATCTCTTTCTCTGCTCAGCTTGTTTCTTGTTTATCCTTTTCAAAAGCCAAGCAACCTCTTTTCTTCTCAGGTCTTCGAATCCTATTCCTTTTTTCTTTTTTTTTTTTTTTCTTTTATAAGTTATTGCTTTACTTCTTCCCAGCACCGGCAGCTTGCACTGTGATCCATTCACGCAGCCGACACCCTGGAGGCAGGTTTCCCAATGATGCCCTAATAGTCATTTCCAGGAGGTCAGATGAAACCAAAATAGTTAAATGATAACATGAAAGTTTGAGGATTATTTATATATATACAGCCTTCAACTGTGTCCCCATATGTTTCAACATCTGTTGTTTGATAGACATTAAATGCTGCTCAAGAAGTGAGATAAGTTCACGGGATGTATTTGTACTTTAACTGAAGGGCCATATGTTTTTATACATATCTCAGGATTCATAGATGCATTTGGTCAATAACAAATATTGGGCCACATGCTATTTAAAGTTCCACAACTTCTTAAGTTGAGGTTTTTATCAGATTTATCACATTATTTGAAAAAAAAAAAAAAATCACCTGTCTAGGGAGGTAGCTTCTTCAATAAAGATTCCTGAAGATTTCCTTAAATGCTTGTTTAAAGCCAAGAGGCACATGGTTACCATCATAATGGCAGTCAATGAATGCTGAGTGACAGGGCAATGGTGAGATGAGCTACTAAAGTGTGCATGAAACAGCCCAACTTTCCAGGGCTTTTTTCCACCTCATGGAGATGCACTATTGAATTCGTGTCTTTAACATTGACAAACAAATTACAAGATCTCAGATCTAGGCATCTATTTGTAAGGAAGCATAGATACACAGCATCATGTTGATAATGCCCAAACAAGCACAGAATTTAACCAGTCATTCTAACAGTGGCCAGCTATCAATAGTGGCCAGTCTAGTTATTTGCTGCAATGATTTGAGCTTTAAAAATATAATTTGCCTATGACTGTCATGAAGGCTTCAGGAAAAAACTCACTGATTTCCACGAGTTTTGTAACAATTAAGCAACAGGATTGAGTCTGACACAATTTTAACCCCAACATCCCTTTTTAAAATTCTGTCCTTGCAACCTTTATGCTGTCTGTGTTTCTATCTGTATCTTTTCTCTGGTTTCTCTTAAGAACTAGGCATATTTCTTTTGAAAAAGAGGTGACATAATCACCTTTTTTACCATTTTCTGAAAGAAATACCATTGTTTGAAGAAAGGGTACAGAAAAGGTAGGGAATGGAACGGAATCTCCCAGTTCACTCTATGTTGTAATGTAATTTTCCATGTTGTATGGGTGCTTACTATCGACTTTCTGTAAGTGCACTGAAGATATGCTTTGGTTGTAGGAATTCTGTCTGAAAAAAAACATTTTACAGCTTTTTTCTGCTAATAGTTTTTATGGGTTGGTTTTGTTGTTTGTTTTTTTTTGTTTTTTTTTTTTACTTTAAGCCTTTAGAAAGGGGCACCTCTTGTTCCCTGTTTGTTCTCTATGCATCTATGCAAGAAGCATGAATAAAGCCAATTATTAGACCTGTTTACTTTACCCAGATGGAAGTTCATGGTCTAAGTAGCTCATGCTGCTCTGGGCAGCTGGGATCCTTGCTGTACTTGTACATGCCTAGCTTCTAATTACAGCCTAGCTTTAAAATAAGACATCCAATTGTGTTAACCCAAATGAAATGTTTTGGAGAGCTGCTTGGCTGCCTTTTTTTCTTTTTCTTTTTTATTTTCTTAATACAAAATATGTAATTGAAATTCAGACATGATGTTTAATCTGGCTTTGGAAAAGTCACAGCTTTATTTGCAGTAAGCATTACCCTGTATTTTTTTTTCTGAGAAAGTAGAGATTCACAAATTTTGAAGCAAGACAGAAGTTTGCTTCTGTGTTGTCTCAGAAGATTATCTGTGAGGTATTTGATAGGTGTAAATATAGTTCTTACAATTTCTCAGGATTATGGAGAGAAAACTTCAACAAGGCAAAGAGCAAGCCACCATTGACAAATATTGAGATGCAGTGTCAGGAGCAGTTTCCCCTCATCGCTCATCAGGCAAAGAATTGACTCCACAGTCTCATTTTTGAGTCTAGAGAGTTTTATTGTTCTGAATAGCTGTCTCTGTCTCATGTTCACAGCACACTTCATTTTTTTTTGTAGAAAAGCACACTTATATCACAAGTCCTACCCATAATCTGCTAATAAGAGTGGCTACGTTGACTTTCACATTTTTTTCTGAAATCTAAGAAAAACAATAATCTGCAATATAACTTTTGTGTTTTCAGAAACAGTAGAGGCAGCTGAATGAGGAACTACTGAATAGCTTTGGAACTGGGCAAAAAGGAAGATGGAGATGTCAATTTGCCATATCATAGGACTGACCTGCCTATTTTTACAATTAGTTTTTTTCTAAATATATTATATTGCTATGCCTCAAAAACTTAGGTGCAAGATGTCATTCCTTCTTGCTAAACAGTCTTTTAATCCAAGGTCAGCTGTCATTTTTGTTCTTGTGTTTTTGGGGTGTTTACTCCCTTCATTGAGGACTGAATCAGACACTTTTCTAGATTTTTGCAAGATACGCAGCTGAAACTAGTGAGTATGTCTCTGATATTAATGTTAATTATTGAGCAGAATCTCTCCATTAAGTTAGTACTGCTCTAAAAGTTTTAAAAATTATTTCCAATGGTTGCATAATTATATAAATTATGCTGCATAACATAAATTTAAACATGAATTTATACTGGTCCTAGAAGTCCAAGAAAATGACCTTGTTCTTGGAGTATTTATGCAACCATTGGAAATAATTTTAAAAATTTTTAGAGCAATACTAACATTAATTTGGAATAGTGTATGTCCTTCTTGAAATCTGACGATTGGACTTTATTTTCTGTAATGTCTGTATTGTCTATGTAGCTTCTACAAAACCTTGGAACATATAACTCCCAGGTGTTACCTTATCAACATAAGTGCTAGAGTGTGAAAGTCATGGGCCAACCATGGGCCTCAGTTTCAGTCTTCTGGTTCTTGAAGAGATGCTTATTATGATTTAAGCAGGCATGTTATAAGATATAGTTGTATTTCAGGTGAGATATAATTATTTTACCTTTGGATATAAAGAGACTGAACGTATTACTTTCTATTTTAAAAATCTACCTTTTTTCAGTCATCTGTTGTCAGTTCTCATATGTGTTGGAAGCATCTTCTATATATAGTTCGGAAACGTTTAATATCCTGCAGTTTAAGATTCAATTTTCCTTACTCAGCTCTGTTCATTCGGTATCTTACCGTTGTGACTATTAACAAAAATCAACATTTAATTAATTTTGTACTTAATTTTCTTCCTTATTTAGTCTTTTTGAGATATGAGCTTGAATTGAAATAAGAATTCTGTTTTCTGTGAAATTATCCTTACAGATGCCAGTCTGATGGCATTCTGAAGTGCTTTGGATAATGAAATGAAGAAAGGGGCTTGGCAATGAAAGGTTTGAAGTATAAACATTCAGGAAAAGGAATGAGCACTCAGAACTGGTGATGGGGTTGATATGATGGTTTAAGACGGAGATAAAGCATCTGGAAGTTTACAGAAAGAGAAGATCAATGCAGGAGGAGTTGAGGTAAGGACCTCTCAACTCAGGGATCTATTGGACAAATTTGGAGGTAATGAAAGTTTCCTACATCTCATTACCTCATCTTTCCAGAAACTGTATCAAAGGCCATTAAGACCTATGAAAGGCCAATACTGAAACTTTCTATGAGGAATGCAACATTGCACTGAAATAGAGATCAACATAACAAAAGGACAATGTTTAAAGTCCCGCAGATGCACTGAGACAGTATTTTACTTTGTAGTCCAGGTGGCACTGTAAGTACTGCAAGATATATACTGTGTGAGGAGTAAGAACTTTCTCAGCAGGCAACAGACCTGAGTGTTGGCTGTTATGATGAAGAGAAGTCTCAGTTCTAAGAAGCAGAGTGCTTTTTGTCCTTTAATAACCGCACAGCTTATTTCTAAGTTGCTGGGAACTGGAACATACAGCTTTCTTGCGTGGTGTGAGCTGGAATCTAATTTGTCAAGGCTTAGGTACCAGCTGATATGCATGACTTGTGATTTAGTAATGAATGTTTTACTAACACCTGATGAAAGACTGGAAGAAATGGCAATATTTAGAACATTAATATTAAAGTGAGTAGGATAGCTTTCAGAAGCAAACAAAACTAAACAAATGTACTTCACTGTCACCATAATTATGTGAGAAAGAATACTTTCCTGTTTAGAAGAACTTCTTCCCATAGATGCAGGACATGCTGAGAAATGAAAGCATGAACCCTTCGGTAACAGAGTTCAGCAATTGCTGCAGCCCTTTTTTAATTATTTCTGATAAGCAATGATACATAGGTAGCCTTGACTATTTTGTGTTTACAAATCAGCATAGAGTATTTCAGTGTACAATATAAATCACCTGGTTTTCTTGTAAGCTAGCTTGCAAGTCTTGAAAGCTTACAGGAGTTTCCATATTCTTTCCAGTTGCTGCATGTATGTATGTGAAACCAAAGTCTGATTCAAAGTCACGAGAAAAGCTTATCTTGCTTTCCACAGGTTTTCAGTGATTCTCTTAGAGAATACATTCTCCTATAGGTCTATATTAGGAGAGGACAGAGGCCCACCAGCCTCATCAAATTATCATTTGTCCCTTCAAACGTCACACCACGGTCTTTATGGTTCTGTTAGTCCAACTAGGACAGTAGCATGTAATTATGTTGTATTTTTCAGGCTAGATTGGTTTGAAAAATCCTGTAACATAATTGAGTTCCATGTTACTGAGATAATGAGATAGACACATATGAGCTTGGACTGGTAACACTACCCCATATTGGTAGAACTGGCCAGACTCTGTTGATAAAGAGTTTTTCCACTGATACCAAATAACCTCAAGAGTTTTCAACCAGTGAGCGTGTTGAATAAATCCACTTCTTGAAAGCATTATAAGGCTGCCAGCAGAAAAATAAAAAGACCTTGCAGTATTTTGGGGAAATGTTACAAGGGAAATGAGTCAGGAAGATATGTGGAGGTTTTGTGGATTTTATAATATGTTCTGACCAAGTGGATATGATGGGACATGCTGGGATCTTCCAACTGTTTTCACTCTAAACATACATCTTCTCGTGGCTCTTCCTATTTCTGCTGTAAACCAACTATAAAGTATCCCTATTTCTGTGTTCTGGGCCATCCTTTAATATTTTTTTCCATTAACATCCATGCTCTTCCCCTTTTTTTCTTTTCTTTGAATTGATTAGTCCACTTATATGATTAACTAGTAAGTGTCAGTCAGTGACTCACAAGTATTGCCTTTTCCCCTAATTCATAGCCCTTGACATCAGCTCTCTGATATGTCTTTCTCAATATCCAGCTAAAAGATTGCATTTAACATGGATTGGGTAAGACTCCTGATGTTTTTCATAGAATCATAGAATTATAGAATACTTTGGGATGGAAGGCCCCTTTAAGGGTCATCTAGTTCAACCCCACTGCCATGAACAGGAACATCTTCAATGAAATTAAGTTACTCAGGGATCTGTCCAACCTAACTTTGAATGTTTCCAGAGATGGGGCATCTACCACCTCTCTGGGCAACCTGTGCCAGTGTTTCAGCACCCACGCTGTAAAAAAATCTCTTCCTTATATCTGTTATGAGTTTACCCTCTTTTAGTTTAAAACTATTACCCCTTGTCCTGCCATAACAGGCCCTGCTAAAAAGACTATCCCCATTTTTCTTATAGGCTCCCTTTAAGTATTGAAAGACCAGAGTAAGGTCTCCTTGGAGCCTTCTCTTCTCCAGTTTGAGGAACTCCAACACTCACAGCCTTTCTTCATAGGAGAGCTGTTTCATCTCGCTGACGATCTTCGTGGCCTGCCTCTATATTCACTCCACAGGTCTTTCCTGTGCTGAGGGCTCCAGAGCT
>VWZK01019438.1:0-36089 GCA_013396935.1 Baryphthengus martii | reverse complement strand
AATGCAGAGACCATGAACAAGGTGAGTCTTGATTTGATGAGGTAACACATCAGCAGTGGAGACGGGCCTAGAAATTTGATGATCCCAAGTAACGCTGAACTCCAGAGATGATGTATTTTCAGATAGTATTCTCTGTTTATTTCTAGCAAAGCTATTAAGCCATGTCATGGAGGACTCAACTTTGTCATGATATTCTGCATAATGTATTTTAATATTTTGTTTGACGTGTATGTGCAGTGAGCAGTAATAACGTGCTGGTTTATTCATTAGTCTTAAGTAATGTGTGGCAGTTTTCTAACTATTATTACATTTCCTCAGACAAATTCTTTTTTAAAATAATGATATGTCTACCTGATTAAATACATAGCCATTTACCCATGCTATAATTTTACCTAGTATGCTCTATATTTTACCTGATTAATGAGATATTAACTTGTTTGGAATGCAGTTTTAATCTGTCCCTGTATTCTTTCTTAGCGTTTGTACACTGAAGCATGGAATAAAGATAAGACCACGATTCATGTCATGCCTGACACACCAGAAATCATACTAGCTAAACAAAACCAATTAAACTACAGTCAGGTGAGTTGAGCTGAAGATTTGAGAGAGTTAATGGATTTCTGACAAGTAACATTTTGTCATTGCTGACTTCTAATGAATATGAAAATATTGTTGAGCTGTTTAATTTCACAAATTGCCAGCTCCATTGCTAAAATGAGAGTTGTCCTTTCACTAGAATTTACCTCTTAGGTATCTTTGTCCTTTTACCTCCTAGGTATCTAATTGGGGTTTTAAAATGTGTTGTCTGCCATAAAAGAGAAATTATTTCTATAGCAAGTTATGGAAATCAATAGTTTAACTTTTAGAATATTCCTTTCATTGCCTTCCCTAATTGATTTCCAGTTTCCAGGTATCTACAATACAGCTATAAGATCCTTGAAATCTGCATTTTTTTATTTTCTAGAGAAGATAAAGCTGTGTTCAGATATTTGTCTGAACATTAACAACATTCTTTAGGGATTTCGTTTCTTTTATCAGACAGATCTGCTTAACTAAAGTGTAATTCTTTTTTGTTCTGTTCTGTTTTGTGTTGTTGAAAGTGTTCTTTGAAACCCAAAAAATGTGAATGTTTTTCTTACAGAAAATGTACAAACTAGCTTTGGAGGAAGGAAAGAAGAAGGGTCACGATTTGCGTTTTGATGCCATTCCTATTCAAGCTGCCAAAGCATCCCGAGAGATTGCCAGTGATGTAAGCAGGTTTTTTTATCGTGTCTGTATGGATTTGGTAATGGCAAACAATCAGAATGTTTGTTCCATTGTTTATTAATGTAATCCTTTCAATTTATAGGATAGATAATACTGAAATGCAGTGATTCTACTGCATTCCTTTACTTCATGAAAGGAAGGGATAGACAGGGTTTTTATGCATGAGATACGTATCACAGGAATAAATAAATTAAATAATATACAGATTATTTCTATACCCCCTCTAACAGTTCCATTGATGCCCATGAAACTTCAAGTAAGATGATCAATAAGGCACACAAGTCTGTGCTAGAATTAGTCAAATTAATTTCTGATTCAAAATAAAAAATACTTTAAAATCTCTCCCTAAATTAGATGTATTAGTAAAGCAATTCTTACAGTTCTCAACTGTCACCTTTTTGTGAGGAAAAAATAGTTCCGTGGGAGCATCATATTGAAATTCAAGATATCTGAATACAAAAACAGGGGGGAAAAATTGTGCAGTGACTGTGACAGGTTTTACTCACTAGGAGACAGAGGATAACAGTTTTTTTTATGCTCCTTGTTTTTCCATCAAGATTGGTATTTAAACTGTTAGTATTAAGACCAACTTCAACTGTCTTCACAAAGATGTTTTGGAAGAAGCTTTTAAAATAAGTTAACCTTTACCTTTTAATCTTAGTGATAAAAGAATGTGCAATAACAAACTTGTTAGTAAGTATGTGACATTAAATGTCTAGTTAATTGAAACTGTGATTTAGTTACATAAAAAATCAGAGATAATGATATTTGCAATAAAAATCCTTTTTATGTGAAATTTAATAAAGCAGTAGAAAGACCTAAACCGTCATTTTCTCGAAACAAAATATTAATAATTATGTTAAACTGTGAGAGTTGTCTGTAAATATACCATGTGACTATGAATATACTTTATTTCAGTACAAATACAAAGAAGGGTATCGCAAGCAGCTGGGCCACCATATCGGAGCCCGTAACATCAAGGACGATCCAAAGATGATGTGGTCGATGCACGTGGCCAAGATCCAGAGTGACAGGGAGTACAAGAAAGCCTTTGAGAAGACCAAGACACACTTCAGTACCCCAGTGGACATGCTGGGAGTTGTGCTGGCCAAGAAATGTCAAATCTTAGTCAGCGACATTGATTACCGCCACTATCTGCATCAGTGGATCTGCCTGCCAGACCAGAATGATGTTATCCACGCTAAGAAGGCCTATGACCTACAGAGTGATGTGAGTAAATTGCTAAATTTGTAATAAATCATTAAATATACTGGGTGTTGGACAACATAGTTTTTCAAAGATATATAATATGCCTTAATTGCTGGCACCAGATATCTCGATAGAAGTGAAATGTTTAATATTCTGTCATCAAATTTGATGTTTAATTCTCTTTTCTCTGCTCTTAGCCTGAGGTGTAATTTGTGTGTAACTCCAGTATTTGTGGAGTTCTTCAGTAACTCTCTTCTTCGTGTCATTTAAAAATTATTTTCATAAATCTTAAAAAATAACAATTGTTTTCAAAACCATATCCTGCTGCTATGCAAAAATGTATCTAATTGTCAATATATACTAGGATATGCTTATTTATAATCATTTTAATACTTGCTCACACTTGCCCATATGTAATGAACTTTCACTTTTTTTTTCAGGCTGTTTACAAATCAGACCTGGAATGGCTGAGAGGCATTGGATGGGTTCCTATTGGTTCCGTGGAAGTTGAGAAAGCCAAGAGAGCTGGTGAAATCCTGAGTGAGAGGAAGTATCGTCAACCAGCAGACAGAATTAAATTTACTAGTGTGACAGATTCTTTGGCCATGGTCTTAGCCAAGCAAAATGCTGAGACCATGAACAAGGTGAGGTGTTGTGGTTTGTTGGTTTGTTTGTTTTTTTTGTCAAAATCACTACTATTATGAGTAATATGACTTGTTCATGAGGTGAAAAATATGAAATACAAAGTAAGACTGAACACTTCCATTTTAGAGTTAGAGAAAATGAATGTTCAAGTTCAGCCTTTGAACAAGAAAGCTCTGATCTTGGGCTCTGTCTGAACTAACACTTACTAAAGATGTCCAGAAAAAATACACCTAAATCACATATTTTTCAAGATTCATACTAACAATTTTGATGAATTTCCCTCTTCTTCCCATCCCAGCTGAAATCCTATTTTTAAATGTTTGTTTGGTATGGTTTTTCTATTTGGTTACTTCTAGTTCACTACACAAAGCTCATCTCTGACAGAAGAGACTACATTTTTTTCATTCTTAGACAATACTGTGAAATGTGCAGAAGCAATGTTCCAGCAAGGTGTTAGGGTGTGTCCAGCAGGTGGTGTTGCCATGACCATGCTATAAGATAGGATGTAGCAGAATATTGAGGTTTTTACTGCAGCTGTTCTACTCATGTATTGTTGGCTGAATGTCATGCTGTGTGATGAACAAGTTAGGGAGGAAAACACTTATCTTCTCTAGAAGTGAAGCTTCTGCAATTTATCTCAGACCTGGAGGACCGAAGTCACAAAGTACCTACCCCTCTTTAATAAGAAATATCAATCAAACTACTTGTAAGGCTATGGCAGAATAATGAATATCGTTCTCCTCCTACAGCAGTTTCCCAGCAATCCTAAACCAATCAATTGCTGTGTCAACTTAACCTGAGAAATAATGAAAGGAGGACAAAGTTTCCTTCTTGAGCTATTTAGCGAGAAACTTTACTATGTCAGGCTATTAAAAGTTTGCTTGGACTACTCTTCACAGCTTGTAAAATACATCCTGTGGAAAAATGTGTTAGTTTGGTTATATGTGTATCTTGTTCTGCTTCAAAACTACTTTTCTTTTATATCATGGAGATATTTTTGATAACTTCTACTTTTAAATGTTCAATTTTTCCGTTTTGGCACGCACAAAGAATCTTTCTAAAGACGTGTGTTTTCCTCTCTCCTAGCGTTTATACACCGAAGCCTGGGATGCAGACAAAACATCCATTCACGTCATGCCTGACACGCCGACAATTTTGTTAGCGAAGGCCAATGCAGCTAACGTTAGCCATGTAAGAATATTTACACATATACTTAACTAATGGCAATTAAAAAATAATGTAAGCATTTTTTTAACCCTAAAGATCTTCCAAAATATGCATTCATGAAACTTTTAAGCAAAAACTGTGAAATGTAGAAATGCCAGCTTTCAGAATATTGAGAAGCCATTTTCTGTCTTCTTTTGTGCAGAAACTTTATGTAGAAGCCTGGGAAGAGGCCAAAAAGAAGGGTTATGACATGAGAGCTGATGCAATTCCAATCCAAAGTGCAAAGGCATCGAGAGATATCGCAAGTGACGTATGTTCTTCCTTTCAATTTACTTTCAGTTAGCTTGAGAAGCAAGAATGAAGCAATAAGCTCTGCACAACATAAAAAAACCTCCCATGGTATATCAGATTCATCTTGAAAGTCTACTAGCAAGGAATTTACTGCAGGAAGAAAATGGGCAACAGTTTCCGAAAAGAACATTGAATTATAAATCTTAACTTTCAGTAGATACTAGAAAATAATAAACTACAATGAAAATAAACAAAAGCAAGAATACATTAGGCATTTCTGAACTCTAAATGAGTATATTTCGTAACAGAAAAAACTGTATTTGTGATTGGTAGTAAAATGAAGTTATGGGAAACTCATCCCAGATTCACTATTTCTTGTATATTTCCTTTTGCATTTCTTAGTACAAGTATAAAGCAGCACACGAGAAGGAGAAAGGCCACTACATTGGCTGCAAAAGCGCCCAGGACGATCCCAAACTGGTGTTGGCCGCCCGTGCCATGTCGCTGCAGAACGACCGGCTTTACAAGAAGG
Organism: Baryphthengus martii; assembly: GCA_013396935.1. Classification (NCBI taxonomy): domain Eukaryota; kingdom Metazoa; phylum Chordata; class Aves; order Coraciiformes; family Momotidae; genus Baryphthengus; species Baryphthengus martii. The sequence goes on along the minus strand of VWZK01019438.1, from coordinate 30,979 downwards.
CGTACAACGACTCCAAGACCCAGATCCACCTCCCGGTCGACGCGCTGTCGGTGCAGGCAGCCAAGGAGTGCCAGACCCTAGTCAGTGATGTTGACTATCGCCATTACCTCCACCAGTGGACTTGCCTGCCTGACCAGAATGATGTGATCCATGCCAGGAAGGCCTATGATCTACAGAGTGATGTGAGTGAGATTAACTGTAGAAAAGATTTATGGCAGGTGTGTGAGGCTTTATATATTAGTGATCGGGTAAACATACTTTCAAATGGACGTTCAGGAGCCTGCGGTAGGTCCTGGTTACATTTGGTTTATTTTTATTTAATTAATTGTAATCATCTGGATGATATTTTCCAAATCAATAATATTTTCATCTTAAAGGCTAGAAATATTTGAAGCAGTTGACATAGAAAGGAAACATATGTTTCTGACAGCTTTTTGGTCTGCAGAACGTTTGCTTGCAGATTACACTGCTGCTCTGCTTGTAGCAAGTATCTTTAAAAGACCAAGAATTTCCTTGCTGTGCAAATCAGGGGCTTAGGTGTGTGTGGGAAGGGCCTGGCGTGCCACGATCTCATCGGCTGCTTGCTGTGTAACTGTGAGAAGGAGCTTGAGGAAAGCCTTCTATGAAATCTCTCTGTACATAGAGTGGTCTCTACAAAGTTAGTAACCCCCGCTTTATTTGTAGAATGTGTACAAGTCAGACTTGGAATGGTTGCGCGGCATCGGCTGGTTGACGGAAGGGTCTGTGGATGTGCTCAAAGCGAAGAAAGCCCAGGAAATCCTGAGTGACAGATTGTACCGCGTGCCACCGGAGAAGCTGAAATTCACCAGCGTTACGGATGCGCCGGATGTTGTCCAGGCTAAGATCAATGCTTCACAGATCAGCGATGTGAGCTTACCTTTCACTTAGGTGGTGACATTTCTTTTCGTTCTGGTAGAGAGTAGAATTTCTACCATGGGAATGATTAATTGGAAACTAATTCAAATCAGAATTATCATCAAATTCCTGTTGGTAGGGATTTTTTTTTAGTGTTTAGACCATAGTGAAATGTTGTTGCACTTCCTCTCTCCCTAGCGTCTGTATCGTGAAGCCTGGGATAAAGATAAGACGCAGATTTCCATACCTTCCGATACTCCTGTAATGTTGCAGTCCAAAGTCAATGCTCTCAACATCAGCAATGTAAGAGAATACAATCATTATGCATGTGAAGCGTTATTAAATTAAGAGCATGACAATTGCACTTCCAGAGTAGATTTTAAGAAAAGGCATTGGTAGCAGAATTTTGATGGCTTATAACAAGGGTGATTAATTTTCTTTGCAGAAACATTATCAGAAGGCCTGGGATGAGGCCAAGGCGAAGAGCTATGACATTAGAGCTGATGCCATTTCCATCAAACACGCCAAGGCTTCCAGAGACATTGCCAGTGAGGTACAGTCTGCTCTTAGTGTGGTTACTGTGTCCGTTTTCTTCTTGTGTCCAGCTCAGCAGAACCGAGTGAAGTTCAATTCAAAGGGTTGTCAGCTTAGGAAGCTGAAAGCCTTTTGTTCTTTAGTCGTGTTTAGGTGAGTGATACGTGACCGCTTATCTTATTTCTGCATTTCTTAGTACAAGTACAAAGCAACGCATGAGAAGGAGAAAGGCCACTACATTGGCTGCAAAAGCGCCCAGGACGATCCCAAACTGGTGTTGGCCGCCCGTGCCATGTCGCTGCAGAACGACCGGCTTTACAAGAAGGCGTACAACGACTCCAAGACCCAGATCCACCTCCCGGTCGACGCGCTGTCGGTGCAGGCAGCCAAGGAGTGCCAGACCCTAGTCAGTGATGTTGACTATCGCCATTACCTCCACCAGTGGACTTGCCTGCCTGACCAGAATGATGTGATCCATGCCAGGAAGGCCTATGATCTACAGAGTGATGTAAGTATGTGTAGGGTTGTGGTAGTTATGGATTTGCTCGACTAAAACTTAAATAATGTTGCCTGATACCACTTCAGGAGTTACACCAGTTAGTTCTAGTCCCCATTCCCTCTATAATCCTTATTTTTTCCTCTCCTTTTTGTTAGATTGCCTGATGGGCAGCTTGGTTTTTTTGGACTTATTCCTCTAGCCAATTCAACAATTTATAAGTATTTTGAACAGAATGGGAAGACTCTTCTAAAATACTAATACTCATCATTAACAGCAGTTCTGTTCACTTGTTTCCCCTCTATGTAAGTTCACAAGGTTTAGAATGCGTTAAGAAATGAACTACTTAAATAGGAGCTGGGAGTCAGGTGTTTTACTTAGGACACCGAACATCTTGAGTATATAAAAAGGATTAATCTAGCTCTAGCTGATTTGACATTTTCTAATGTGAAATATATAGACATATACTGTTCTATAGAGTTTTAAATAATTAAGACAGTTGTTTTAAACACAACATTTTCCTTTTCTGACTGTGTCTGATACAGGCTGTCTATAAGTCAGACTTGGAGTGGCTCCGTGGAATTGGCTGGTTGCCTAATGACTCTCCGGAGGTCAGGAGAGTGAAGCAGGCTCAGGACCTCCTGAGTGATAACGTCTATCGAACACCTATCGACAGCGTGAAATACACCAGTATTGTTGATTCTCCGGACGTTGTTCTCGCTAAAACGAATGCCGAACAAGTCAGCATTGTACGTTACAATGTTCCTTAAGCTGTTTCAAGGCTATGAGAAGTTAAAGAGCAATCTCACTGCTAAAATATAACATTAATCAGTGGTATTTTAAGTCAAGTTTAATGCTTTTCCAGACATTGTATTTTTCAGAGATGATAATACAGGAGAAATTTATGGGACTTTATGTTATTGACAAGTGAAATTCCATAATTACAATATGATAAAATGAACTGTTTTCGCAGCCTAAATACAAAGAAGCCTGGGAAAAGGACAAGACTATGATCCATATAATGCCAGACACACCTGAAATCAACCTTGCCAAGTCTAACGCTGTTAATTACAGCCAGGTATGCTTATCACTCTGTTTGCTACATTTCTGTAAACAGTATGTGCAGCCTGTGAATTTTAATATTCTAACATGTTATTTACAAAGTCAAAAATTAAATTTGACTCATTGAAGTCTGTCCCCTTACAGGGCTTGCAACATTCTCTTCCCTCTACTGAGTATTCTTAAATATTTGGAGATTTAAAAAGAAATGCTTGCATACAGCTGTTTAAAAAGTAGCAATATTACATACCACTGAGACAATATTTTGTTGACGTGTTTTCTAAACGTTTACAAACACCCTTCTATACAGGTTGCAAAGCTGGTGTTGCAGGTACAGGACATATGAAACGTAGTAAGATTTGCTCCAGCATTTCTGGCTAGGAGCAGGAGTCACACATAAAAAGCTCTCATAGTAGTTCAGCTAACAAATGGCAGTAAACTATGTGTTTCTTTAATGGCAAATGCCAGAGTATTTAGTGTGTATGTCACATTTTGCTGTCTTTTCAGAAACTGTATAAAGAAGCTTGGGATGAGCTGAAGATGAGTTATGATTTGAGAGCAGATGCAATCCCAATCAAGGCGGCCAAAGCTTCGAGAGAAATTGCTAGTGATGTAAGTGCCCAAAGAGGCATCTAGCTTCTCACATGCTGTAAGAACTGTTTCACGATAACCGTTAGTAATGGTGATCTTTGCTTTTTACCCAGTATAAATATAAACTAGATCATGAAAAACAGAAAGGACATTACGTTGGAGTTCCAAGTGCGAAAGAAGATGTGAAAATGCAGTTTGCCCTCGGCATAGGCAAAGTGCAGAGTGATCTAGAATACAAGAAACACTTTGCCAAATGGAAGACACAGTGTCACCTACCAGTAGACATGGTATCGATTGTATCGGCTAAACAAGGTCAAGCTTTGGTCAGTGATGTTGATTACCGTCACTACTTGCATCAGTGGATCTGTCTTCCGGATCAGAATGATGTCATCCATGCTAGGAAAGCCTACGATCTTCAGAGTGATGTAAGTTAACCTGAAGACTTAGCTTAATTTATGACTTTATTGTCTCTTCTTAGTCTGATTCTTCTTAGTGGGAATCTCCTGCTGAACTTCGTGAATTGACTTGGCAGTTCGTTAGGAACGCCTCGTATCTGCCACTGTTACATATTGTCAAGTTTGAAGTGTGATAAATTTATATATAGTGTTGCAATTGCTGCTGTCTTTTTAACCAGTGCAAGTAAACTCCATGATTTATGAATCTTACTGGACTGTAAAGGGAACTGTAGCTTAACACCCCGAACTCTGTTTTAATTTCCCAGGCTGTATACAAATCTGATTTAGAATGGCTACGGGGTATCGGATGGTTGCCAAATGATTCAGTTGGAATCAACCACGTCAAACATGCTGGAGATCTCCTGAATGAGGTAACAAAATGTTTTTCAGTACTAAGGTTTTCTTAAGGATATTTGTAATTGAAAGTATTTTTTAATGGTTAAGTACATCAATAGTTTTTAAAATAAAAAATATAGCCCTAGTGTTTCCGCAACATTCATTGAGTATGGAAAATTTTTCTTTTCATGTAAACTTCCTTGCATTGTGTACGTACTCAGAACTGCTGTGTTAGCTACAGAATATTCCAGTATAACCTGACTGTTCATCTTTTCTCTTGTGTAGCGAAAGTACCGTACAAAAGCCGAAACTGTTCCATTTACTCCGGTGGCGGACAGAGTTGATTATGTCACAGCAAAGAACAGTGGTGAAATTCTTAGTGATGTAAGTTTGCTAATGTTTTTCCAGGCTGTTAGATTGGTCCGTATATTTATATGGTAGGATTTTATCTTTAAAGATTTTTTTTAAAAAAAAGAAAAAAAAAAAAAAGGCAAAAGAATTCTCAATCAGTCCTGGGAATTCTGTGGATGTGTGACCAGAACTTCTGCAGGGTTCAAACCCTTCTTGCTTGGCCATTGACTCTACACCTGTGTAGACCAAACAGCATAACATCAGCTTCTGAAGATTTTTTTTCCTGTCCATCCAGCTGCCTTGAAACAAGTTTTCAAAATTACCTCTGAGAAAGTTTGTAATTTCTTGTCTTGAATAATTTCCTTTTAAAAAAACAACCAAACCCATTCGGATGTATCTTTAATGTGTCACGTCTAATAGCCTTGCAAATTCAGGGATTTATACATTATTTCATGCATCAAATATGAGTCTTGGTAGTATCTTTTTTCCAGTTTGGTGGTGGTACTGCAAGGCAGTCATTTCTTTCTCTGTTCTAGGTTAAATACCACAAAGCATGGAATGAGGCCAAGACAAAATATACTCTGACAGACACACCACAGCTAGATATGGCCCGAGAGGCAGCCAGAATTCTTAACCAGGTACGTGTTCTCTCCTTGACGCTTTCTGCTCTCATTCTTAACTCTTTCAAGGAATTTAGAAATCTTGCCTTATTAAGTACATCTTAAGGGAAGGATTTATTATACTTACTCTTTAATATAGGTTTCTTATATACCATAATAATTATCAATACTGTTGTGTTGAATTCCTCTTCGCTTTTATGTTTGACAGAATTTGTATAAGGAGAACTGGGAGAAAGAAAAAGCTACCGGCTACCTCTTGCCTCCTGACACTGTGCAGATCTGTCACGCCAAACACTCCACTGATGTCCAAAGTGAGGTAAGAACTTTTCTCATTGGGAAAGCAAGTGCTTGGAAGCCTGGAAATGTTGAAGTCCTTGCAAATTCAATGCCAGACCTAGAAAGCTTTCTGTTAAGGGTGATATCCAGTAGATTTTTCATGACTCATGAAGTCCACTATTCTCCAAACCATTTAGCCATCTTTGTTATTACGGCTTTGAACATGTATCAGTGCTGAAAAGTATCAAATTCTCCTTTTCACCTTCACTTTCTCCAGTGACAACCCTTTCAAAATCAACTAGAGTGGGCTTCCATATTTTATAAATATTAAGAAATTGAAGTGATTATTATGGTTATAATACATAGCTCTGATTTCACTTTTTGGCATATTATAGAGGCTTCCTCCTGGAGAACCTGTAACATGGTATGCACGTTACTTTCTAAACTTTTGCATAATGAATGTTGAAATTATTACATGACTCTTAGTTTGAATATGCATTTTATCAAAACGGTTGGTGTAAGTATCTTAAATAAGCTTTAGACCTTAAATTACCACTCTTCAGACAGTCTGAAATAATTTGTTACCAAAAATTTGTTTGAAAACTGAGGCTAAATGCACCAATGGCCAAACATTTTCCATGAAGGCTTTCCTTTTGTGTTGAAAATACTATTTACTGAGAAAAGATAGCATATTAGTCTAGAAACTTCTGTATTTTGAAGTGCAAGGACTGTGCATAATAACATTACTGTTTGTGTCATGTTTTCATCCGATCTTGTACTGAAAACCTAAGACAACCTGTCTCATCTATTCCTTGTGTTGACAAACCTGTAGCTGTTGACAGATTAAAACCAGAGCAGGTATAATCAGCGTGATTTTATACATATTTCTCCCCTCTTCCATCAGGTTAAATACAAAGCTGACTATGTCAAACAAAGAGGTCACTATGTTGGAGTTGCCAGTATGAGAGACGATCCAAAACTGGTGTGGTTCGAGCACGCAGGCGAGATCCAGAATGACAGGCTGTACAAATCCAACTATAACAAAACAAAGTCCAAAATTCACATCCCGCCGGACGCGGTGTCCGTTGTGGCAGCAAAGGAAGGTCAGAACTTGGTCAGCGATGTTGATTATCGCCAACGCCTGCACGAATGGACGTGCCACCCTGACCAGAACGACTGCATTCAGGCGAGGAAGGCCTATGACCTGCAAAGTGATGTAAGTGATATTATTTACGTATTATGTCATTTCTGCTTCGATTGACAAATGTCAAATTAAAGAATTTCTTTACTTTTTTAATAATCTTTTATTATTTAGAATGTTTATAAATCTGATTTGGAATGGCTTCGTGGCATTGGTTGGATTCCCCTGGATTCAGTGGAACACAAGAAAGTTAGGAATGCACAAGAGCTGATAAATAAGGTGAGAGAAAAGCTTTTAGAAGTTATGCGACCAGCTCTTCTTTCTCATGCACAGAGTTTAATAAAATATTTCATTTCTTTGCAGAGATCTTACACAAAAGAAGCCCTCGATAACTTTTCCAAGTATACCAGTGTGGTTGACACACCTGACATTGTTTTGGCAAAGATGAACTCTGTCAATCAGAGTGATGTATGTACTTTTTTTTTTTTCAATAGAAACTGTTGCATTACTAGAATTAGTAGATGACAATTACTTTGCTAAAGGATGCCGTGTTTAGCCTTGTGTATGTGTGTGCGTGCATATGCGTGCTTCAAGAATAATAGACTTCTACTAGGCTAAATAAGTTTAGTAAGAAATAATATAAATTGACAACGTGACATTGCTATCTAGAATAATTTTGTATTTTTCTGTAGAATATAGCATGTCCCTTAATTAGAGCTTACATAGATTTTGCACATAGTATAAAATTGAGTCCTGTTGGTGAACAGCAGTTAGTTTTTAGGGCTGGTGGAGTTCCTGGTGTTGCTACTAACCTGTATTTGCTGATTAGTACGTTTAATTTCATCAGAAAACTGTTTGGATTTTGTGGTGCGACATCCTGATGACATTCGCCTGTGTATTATAGTGTTTGGAATATACTACACGACACTACTGAAGATATGATAATGTAACCAAAAATGAATATCTTCTAATGGATGAACTAGTTGGGATGTTTTATTTCTTCTGTGGAATTAACATTGTGTTTGTTTTCCTGTTGTAGCTAAAATACAAAGAAACATTTAACCTGGAGAAAGGCCAGTATATTGGGTCTGATGATACTCCAGCACTCCACCATGCCAAGGACATGTCCTTGCTGCACAGTGATGTAAGAGTCAATACATTTCTAACTAAGCTTTAATTTGCTTGTTCTGAAAGCAACAGAATGTGGACTGGAGTTCACAAAACTATTGTATTTCTTTTGTATTAATCTACTGTTACTTAGTTTGTTTGTTCTTAACTGGTTCCCAGTTTGAATCATTAGGATAAGGATAATTTCCTTCCTTATTGAACTGATCTCAAAGCACTGATAAGTGGTGTTTGGAAGCAGTAATAGCAGGAGGAGTAGTAGTAGAGTTTGTGTGATAAAAACTTTTTGTAATTCCATCCAATAATATCTTCGTAGACTACTGATGAAAATTACAATTTTTTTAAATAAGACAGAAGAACTGTAGATGATTTACATTATTAATCAGTTACTTTTGAGTAGGGTCCCTAATTTCAATGAGAAATCTCTATTTTTTGGAAATGTGACTACTCATTCATACAAGTAGACACTTCAGACTTTAGTCTGAAGGTAAATACATTTGATATGTCACAAAATACGATGTATTAGAAAAGTGCTACTGAGGGTTAATGCTCTTATTATAAACCGTAGTATTGCTTGGAGATTTGTCACAATTTTGAACATGTGTCTATAAAATGATTGATGTCAGTTCTATACTGAGCTTTTAAACAAGAGTTTATATGTACATTTTGGATATTCTTTTATTAGTTTTCTGGATAAGAAATGTTGAATTCCAAACCTAGTAAGAAAAATTGTGCTCAGATACCTTCCTGAATCGGAACACGTTTTCTGTTTGTCTTACATTGAGTAAGTGTTCAGAATGAACATTCTTCGTTTACTTTATTGGGACAATTCACAAGTAAGGAACGACTCTGTAAAAGCAGGCAAATTTTGTGTGTATAGAAATCACAAAGTCAGGCTTTTTGGATTTTTTTATCGAAACTTGTTTATTTTTTGTTTGTCTAGAAACTATATAAAAAAGCTTGGGAAGCCAGCAAGCCCATTGGGTATACTTTGGATGAGAAATATATTCCAGTCGTTGGAGCAAAGAATGCAAACTACGTAAACAGCGAGGTTAGTAAGAATTTTCCATTCTGTCGTCTTTTATTTTTGTGTCCCTGTATGTTGTTCAGATAAACTTTAAAATTTCCACATGAATGTTTTGCAGCTTAAATATAAGGCAATGTATGAGAAGCTGAAAGGCCATTACCTGGCTGGGAAGGAGATCGGTGATTTCCCCAGCGTCATTCATTCGCTAGCGTTCCAGAAAATCAGAAGTGCGGTAAGGAAAGAATTAGTCTTGCTGTAGTATTTTTCAGTCTCTTTCATTTAATATGACATATTTAAACATAAATAATGCAATGTTTACTAGCATCAGTAAAAATGTTTCCACGTGGCTTTCTTTTCTGAATGGTGGGTTGAATAATTGAATTTGAAATGATTTAGGAGATTAAGAAGGGCTTTGTTCAGCTCTTAAACATATTGGAATAGGGGAAAAAACCTTTTTTATATTTCAGTTGAAGAATCTGAGCAGTAAGAAATGCTACATGGCTTGAGATACTTTCGCTTTACGGAAAGAGAATGTGTTAATTTTGGATTGAAATAAGAATTTCTGAACTGAAAAAGCAAATGCACTTTTGGTGTTTTGTTGTTGTCACCACTGTATATCTAGCATGTCATGCAGTGGATACAGTTACTATAATCCCCAATATTCTGGTTTGACTCAGACGGGATTTAACCAGATTAAAAACAAGTTGGGGGCATATGATTTTCTTATCTTGAAGTCTTGTTAATTTTCTCACCAATAGTTATATCTGGTCATTCTTGTCCTTCTTGAGCTTTATCAGCAGAAATTGTGATTAATATTGAAGTTAAGATTTCCCATGAGAGTTTAACTGCTAAATCCAAAAAACCCATGCCTCAGATTGTACTATAACCTGTAGCCTGTTAGAGCCAAAATCATGCAAAAAAACCCCACTATTATCTCTTCTCACCTTTTCCCCAATCTTTCCTTTTTAGTTGGAGTACAGAAAGAATTACGAAGACACCAAAACACATGTCCATATTCCAAGTGACATGATGAATCATGTGCTAGCCAAGAAGTGCCAGGAAATCCTCAGTGATCTTGAATACCGATCATACTTCCACCAGTGGAATTGTTCCCCTGAAGAAAATGATGTTATTCAAGCCAGAAGAGCCCAGGAAATTTTGAGTGACGTATGTGTTTTGTTTATTTGTTTGACATTTTTGTAGCCTTTCATGTAATTTTTTTTTCCTAAGGTATTTAAATATAAAATACTTCCAAATATCTTCCATAGCATTTAAATACCAAATTAATAGACAGCCTTGTAAAATTAATAAATTAATAGTCTTTAAGCTTCCAAATAGACTGGATTTACTGAATGAGCCTGGTTTAGATTCAGTGGTCACTTTCTGCACTGAGTTTGTACATGGGAAAGATGCTGAATGTAGAAAAGAAACAAATACTGCTTTCTGCAAGCAGAAGGCAAATTTCTCCCTAACAGACTGTTTTCTTCCGTACAGGTGATATATAAAGATGACTTAAACTGGCTGAAGGGAATTGGGTGCTATGTCTGGGATACTCCACAAATCCTGCACGCTAAGAAATCATATGACCTCCAGAGCCAAGTAAGCACAGTTTCCTCAAAGAAGTAAATATAAGATTTTTTTTTCCTTCCATTTATAATTCACTGAGATTGAAACCTGTCCTAGTCCAAAGCAGAGTGGAGTAATTCCTATTGCATCAGAAATATTTTGTTGAAAGGATTGTAATACACTTTCAGTTTTGTCTGTGGAGAATTGACCACATTTGTTGTTGAAGGAGCAGAAAACTGAGGAGAATGGGAGGACAGCAGAGTTGTGGTTTTCAACAGCGAGAAGAGAATACTTTCTCTTTCTGTATCCCACTCTATGCACAAGTTACCTCAATGAGACATTTATATTGGGAAAAGAGTGCCTCTTGCCTTGCTGACTGTACTTCTAGCTTACTAGGTGCTATACAGTGATCTGCAAGTTTCATTGTGCCTTAGTTCTCTGGCTATATATTTTTTTTTTCTTTTCTTTAGCCCGCTACTTTTAAAGTCAATCTTAACTGGGCTGTCCTCCTGGGCTCCAGTTACCCAGAACTGATTTTAAAGGAAACTGGCAGGGAATTTCCTGGTCGTTTTCAGCATTAATGTTATGGTTTTTTTTGTTGTTTCCTCAGATAAAATATACAGCTGCAGGAAAAGAGAATTTGGAGAAATTTAGTGTTGTTACTGACACGCCTGTCTATGTGACTGCAGTGCAGAGTACTGTAAATGCGAGTGATGTGAGTCTCCTCATTTCTTCTACTCAGACTTTTCTCCCTGCTCCTTCTGACAAAATGAATTAACTAAATCTTTCATCTTACAGGTGAAATACAAGGAAGATTACCACAAAAATAAGGATAAGTACACAACAGTGACTGAAACTGTGGATTCTGAAAGAGTTGAAAGTTTGAAACACCTCTTTAGCAATGTAAGGGTTTCAAATGTTCTTTTCTCTTAAGGTGCTACCATTTGAGATTTTTGGTTTGTTTTGTTTGTTTGCTCGGAAGATAAACATTCAAACACGGAGCTTATCAAAGCTGGTGACAGCTCTCTTCATTGCTTGGTATGGGGAAAATGTTGTTTTTCAGGCAGAGGGCTTATTTTCTACCTGTAGTTCAAATTTTCTCAAAACACATGCATTAATAAATGGATTCTCTGAAGAAAATTGCACCTGAACAAGATGAAGACCTTGTGTGAAAATGGAGGGTTAGATGATTGCATTTTTGTCACCCTTTATGTGCACTGTGAAGATTAAACTAGTGTACGACCTCTTGATATTAAGTGTATGTATTAAAAGCACTTTTTTTACCCCATGTGTAAATAAGAAAGGCTTTTGATTTCTCTTTGGTTTCGGTTATTACCCAGGAGAAGAATTTTACCACTCACAGAGACTTTCTATTTCCCCACAGAATCTCTACAAGGAAGCCTGGGATAAAGTGAAAGCGACTGGCTATATATTGCCCTCTGATGCTGTGTCCCTAGCACGTGCCAAAGAACTGAAGCATAATGCTAGTATTGTAAGTCAATAAAAGATTTCCTTTCTCTTTTTAATCAGATCATCAATTCTAGCAATAAAATCCTTCATGCAAGACATGAGGTATATAGGTATATAAGTATATATAGGTATATAGGTAGGTATATTATAATAAAAAGTTTTTAAAATTATCTTCTCTTTTTAATTTACATATAATATGTATCTGTAGATAATCAGTTTTCTGTGGTAATCATTTGGATAACAGCCCTTTACTGCTTATCATACAAAAAAAAAGGTCACATTTCATAATAATAGAAGCTATAGCTTCAAAATGCCTGATTTATTTATTTAATTTTTAATCTAAATTGCATAAGTGTAAAGGTCAGAAAAGCACCAAATGTCTTTAAATGATGCTTTACTGAGTACAGAAGAACATAATCTTATGCTTTACTGAACTGAGGCTTATGAGAGATCACTCTTCATGAATTGCTTTAAATGAAAAAGCTGGAACAAGAAACAAATAACTTATTCTCCATCTACTTGTTTTTAAAGTTTTCCAGCCAGCTGTTGTTATTTTTACACCATTATAGTTATGATGTGGGGTTTCTTCGCCATTTAAAATAAAACGGAAAATTAAGATCCTGCTTCTAAGACTTGCTCTGCTTGTTGGACTCAACTAAGTATTTTGCTTAGTGATGAATTTGGTTCCAAAAATGCAGTTGACTCACTGGAGTCTGTTCTTTGTTGCCTTTCTTTGCATCTGCTCAGGTAAAATACCGAGAAGAATATGACAAGTTTAAAGCACTGTACACGCTACCCAGAGGTGTTGAGGATGACCCCAACACAGCAAGGTGCCTTCGAGTTGGAAAGCTGAATATTGATGTAAGTGTTGCATTTTCCTGATAAAACCATACTTCTCTCAGAAGAGGCTGCTCAAAGAATCCACTTGCCTTCATCCAAATCACACTTTTCCACATCTGTTTGGTGGTGTTCAGTATTTGCTAAATTCTATAATACACCCACAAATGTCTTTTTAAGCTTGTGACTCAACTGTTAAACTACCTGCAGGGCTAAACCTTTAGAGTAAAATGTTTATGTATAAAACAGAGCGCTACAGAGCTACCTCCTTTTAACGAGTGAATGTGATGAAAATTTGATAAATCGTGTTTTATCACACTTGTTGAGGTTCTGCGAATAATTTTTAGAGCCAACAAGGTGTAAATTTTAGTCATAGCCAAAGTGATTGCTCTCCCACTAACATTCCATGGAAATAACAATAATTTTGCTTCAGATTTATCAACAGTTAATACTGCAGGTCGTTTGTCAGCATTATTAATGTACTGCTTTAACTCTGCAGCGTCTGTACAAGGAAGGCTATGAGAAGAATAAAGCCAAAGTCCACATTATTCCAGACATGGTAGACATCATTTCTGCTAAGAACGCACAGAAAAAAATCAGCGAAATAGATTATCGCACACATCTCCATGAGTGGATCTGTCTCCCGGATCTTCAAGTCAACACCCACGTTCGAAAAGTAACCGATCAACTCAGTGATGTAAGTTCACCAACCACGTGTTCGTGACTCACTTTTCCAAATGGTTCTTACACTTGTGCTCTGTTAGAGGCAAGGATTTGGCAAAAACGTGGAGCTCTGAAGTTGCCACTTGAATCCATTTTATTATTCACCAGTAAACAGCACCTGTATCGTACTTTCCTAGCACTTAGCAATAGGCATGTGGTTGAGATGTGGCTCAGCGTGCAAAATTTCAGTGTTACCACTGTAGGCACTGGATCATAACATTCCAGTTCTACCAGTTCAGCCTTCCCTTTCTGCAAATTGTCCTTTATTAGAAGGTTGCATAAGGTGTGGAAACTTGGGAAGGTGGAGAAAATCCTGGTGGTGTGAAGCTTCTACACACTTCCCTTGCATGTCAGCCCAGGAGAAGGCCAGAGAACTGTCAGTAAAGCATTACCCATGGGGAAATGCAAGTTGTTTTATTTTTTAATACTTACCTTTTTTTATTATTATTATTTATTGGCCAAACTGAAGCAATGATGAGAAATTATTTCAATTCCAAGAGGAATTGTTTTGATTTTCTCCAACAAACCAAAAAAAGGTCAAAATATTGGAAACCTTACCATTACTTGACTGTTGTGTTTCAGACTGATTTAGCAATAAGGGATTAGATCTTGGTGGAAATCTTACAGGTTGCTCTTTGCTCTGATACCTTAGGTCATATACAAGGATGATCTCAACTGGCTGAAAGGCATTGGCTGCTTTGTTTGGGACACTCCTGAAATTCTCCATGCCAAACATGCTTACGACCTTCGCAGTGATGTAAGTGGATATACCGATATTACTTCCTTTCCTTTTTTTCCACTCTATTGTGTTTAAAAAGATGGAGTATCTTTGTTCTACTCCAAATGTAATCTGGAAAATACATATCCTTCTCTGCTAAGTATTCATATATGATTATTTAAACTTTGCTGCTCTGGATGAAGTAGATATTGTCAAGTTGCATCCCATTCAGGAAAGCATTAAGTGTGTGTTTAAATACTTGTCTTCTCAGCACTTAAAATTGTAATTCCTTGTTTAGAACCCTTGAAATAAAGCAGAAATTATGCAGAATTAGTATTAAAAAGAAAATATTTTTATGTTGATTTCATGATTTCTTTTGCTCCTCTCAAGATCTCATGATACATCCTTAGCTTAGGATTAAGCCTCTAAAATGGGAGACTAACCAGTTCAGTTTTTAAGAATGTATATCCCTTCAAAATTATGCTGGATAGTCATCATATGGTACATAGACCTATTCTAGGAATGAGTATTGATATTTCCTAATAGTCCTTGATAAAACTTACCAGCTGTTCTTGTCTAGTGAAGTGCCAAGTTCCTTTATTCAGCCGTAATTTCAATACACTTTCTCTTTAAGTGCTGATTCACTAATAGAACAGTTCAGTAATAAAATAATAAATAGAATAATATAATAAATTCAATTAAAAGTTACTAGCCTTGCTAACTAGAGCTCTTGAATTTCTCTCTGCAGATTAAGTATAAATCTAAGGCAGAAAAAATGAAGGATAAGTACACTGTGGTCGTGGACACTCCTGTCTATGTCCAGAATGTCCTCAGTGGCTTGAATTCAAGTGACGTAAGTGTTTGTGTCACCTTTACCCCAATATTGCATATGCCATTACCTTATAAGTTCTACAAATGTGACTTCTAATATTTTTTTAAATAATTTCTTTTGAATCATTTAAACATTGCTGATTATCTGTAACTCCTTGCCTAGGCCTGTACTAAGAGATGAGGACACAATCACTACAATCATTAATGGCCTGAATCCACAAAAACTTTCATTCAGATTTTTTAGGAGAAAATCCTGCAGATATGCAAACAATGTGAGAGAATATCACAGTTCTGACTCTCCTCTAATTGCTTTATCTTTTTCTCAGAATGTCTATCGTAGTGAATATATGCACAACGTTAAAGGCAAAATGATTCCTACTGACAAAACTGTCGATTTGGAGCGGGCGTATAATGCCAACAAAATACAGAGCGAAGTAAGTATATAACTTCTGAGTCCATAGCATTTCTGGTACTAAATAAGCAAGTTCTTTAGAAGTTAATATCTGTCTTTAGCTTTTCAGATAAAGAAGTTAAATTTCACTGCTCTAAAATGCAAGAGGGAAAATGTCCTCATTTATCCTACAAGTGTGCATTATAACGCAGACGTGGGAGAAATCTTTTGTCAAATTGCAGTGAAGAGGGTAAGACTCTCAAATATCACACCTGCTCACAACAAACTCTTTCTTTCTCTTTTCTCTTGCAGAATTTGTATCGCTGGGCTGGTGTGAACGCTCTGCCCACTGGATACAGCCTTCCCACAGACACCCCCAGCTTCCAGCACGCTAAACATGTCCAGTACATTGGCAGCGATGTAAGTAACGGGCAAAGTCCTTCTACACCAAGAATTGCAAGGGAAAATTTGATTCCCATCCTGCATGAGCACAAAACTCTTTGAGACAGTATTTCTCAGAGAGCGACAAGAGTGGGGTAGTTCCATCTGGATATTGAGGGTGACCACGACGTAGGCTCAGAGTGACTTCACAGAATTTAGATATTACCAAAACCCATAATTATCTGAAGCAATTACTATCAAAAGAAGCGTTTCCTCAGTCAGATGCGAATACCTTATTAGATATGAGAGATTTAAAATGTTATTCATCTTGAGCCACACGATAAAGGTAAATAAAAATAATGATGATGATGATATAGCTACATCTCACTTGTTTACCTCTCAAAATCTGGCTCTCTATACTGCATAAATCACTGTTAGAACTGCTGTGCAAGCAGAATCAAATTTAATATCCATATCTTTTTCCTTTTTTTCCACTTTATAGCTGAAATATAAAGAAGCCTATGAACATATGAAAGCTAAAGGCTATACTCTGGGACCTAAAGATGTTGAGTTTGAAAACGTGAAGAAAGTGAATCAAGTCATTAATGAGGTACAGTAATCAGATGCATTTGCTTCCAGCTGTGTTTGTAGTGCCCAAAATATGTTGCATGGGAAGGTTGTAGGATTCCTGTTCTTTGAGGATTTTAAGAGCAATTTAGACAAACATCTGTCAAGAATGGCAAGGGATCATTGATCCCATCTTGGATTTGGGCTGGATGGTTTTTTAAGGTTCTTGATAACTGTAATCTGGTAAAACTGTTACCGTAACATAAAATCAATTGCTACCTGGTTTTATTAACTAATCTGCTACTTGATTAAAGTTGCATAGAAAGTATTGTGTTGTAGTATATATGTATATCTACTCACTTCTTTGGTCATAGGCTTTAATAGGATGAAAATGAGTCATACAGATTTACATGTTTGTAGAGTCTCAGATTCTCCACGTATTAGAGATACTGCTATCAAAATAATTGTGTAAAATCTTTGCCTGGTTAGCAAATAGTGTGTTTGCTCCCTTTTCTCTGGTAGTTATGCAATACCTAGCAAAAAGCACACCCTGAGGAGAGAAGCACTTAGACTCTGCCAAACTTGCCATTTTAAGTTTGTAACACATCAAATGCTTTCTCCTTCAACGCAGAGGTTGTATCGGGCAACGTACCACAAGTACAAGGACAAGATTCACACCACTCCGGACACACCAGAGATCCGTCAAGTGAGAGCAACGCAGGAAGCTGTCAGTGATGTATGTGTCTTTCTAACATGAAAACCAGAGGAGATGTAGGATATTCAGCATGACCAAACATGTCAAATGCTATTATTTTTTTGTTTTTGTCTTTCAGCTGATCTACAAGTCAGATTTCTTTAAGATGCAGGGACACTTGATTTCCTTGCCATACACTCCTCAGGTGTTGCACTGCCGCTATGTTGGGGACATCACAAGTGATGTAAGTAACTTCTGTTAAGATACCTGGGATTTGCATACAACAGGCCTAATACTTTTACACTGAGAGTGGAATTTGGCTTCTAGCGTTTGCATTCTATTCTGTAATAGATAAATGCTTTGTCACTGTGGTTAGGGACTGATTAATGAAATTATCCCTAACTGGTGATTTTTCTTTTTCTAATTGGCTTATAGATCAAATATAAAGAGGACCTGAGGTGGTTGAAGGGCTTGGGTTGCTTTCTGTATGATACTCCCGATATGGTCCGTGCTCGTCACCTACGTAAGCTTTGGGTAAGATTTTTCTTTTGAGAACCATGTATAACGACGATTAGTTTATTTGCACGTACTCTGTGCACTTCCAGGAAGTTGAGTGCATAAAAATAAGTAAAGACTTACAATAGAATTTCTTGCCATGCAGCCAGTTAGTTGTTTCAATGCACTGTTAGGGTCACACTGTAAAATTTTCTTTATTACCAAGAATAATAAAAGCTTCCTAAGTAATACTGCTTTTCTTTTTCCAGTCTGATTATATATACACCGGTGCCGCAAAGAAGATGTGGCCTAAATACAACGTGGTGTTGGATACTCCTGGATACAGGGCAGTTCAGGAGCTAAAAACTCATTTGAGTGAAGTAAGTTCCATATTGTTTTTGCAGATCTTTCTTAGCTATCGTTAAGCTCAGCCCCTCTCACTGTTTGCTTTTCTTTCTGAAATGTTATAATTGCAAAGCTGTGATTGTTCAGCTGCTAAAAGCACATATGTAACTGAAGAATTAATTCCTGGACCTGTCTTTTTCCAGCTGGTTTACAGAGCTAAAGGCAATGAGCTGAAGACAAAATACACTTCCGTCCTTGATACACCTGACTTCTTAAGAGCCAAGGAGGGACAAAAGATACAGAGCCAGGTGAGAAATTTGTACTGATAAAAAGCCCAATCGAGGAATCCTTGTTAATATACTCTTAAAGTATAGTAAAATCTTTCCAGAGAGATAAAGTAAAATGTGCTTGAAAAGCATATTTTTTTTATTCTTCTCACTGCAGTACTTGTACGTGGAACTTGCCACAAAAGAGAGACCTCATCATCACGCTGGTGGTCAGACTCCAGCCTTTACACATGCTAGGCAAGTCAAGGATATGGTCAGCGAGGTAAGATATTTGCATTTTTGTTGTTTGGTATCTCTACGCTGAACTGCTTTATTTCTAGTTTTAGTGATAGTTTCAAAGTTCAAATCTCTTTACCTTTCATTTAATTTTCTGTCTCTTATGCTTAAGTTCCACGTTTCCTTTCTAAATTGTGGTAAAGGAGCACATTATTAAATACATGTCCATATTTTAGAAGATACCTATTTCTAAATGCTTGTTTGCAGAATCTGAGGTACACTGGCTGTGAGACCAGGAAGACCAAGGAAAAGCTGAACAGCTGAGCTTGTTTCCCAAAGTTCTGCAGCAGCACTTTGCAAGATTGACTTTAGGCACTTGGTGTAGCACCCCTGGGTGTTAACATAATCCCAGATTAGTGAATGCTTTTAAGATTAAAGGTATAACTCTTCCCTTTTTCTCTCTCTCTTAGAAAAAGTATAAAACCCAGTATGAGAAGATGAAGCACAAATACACGCCTATCCCTGACACACCCATCTTGATCCGAGCCAAGAGAGCATACTTGAATGCCAGTGACGTATGTAGTCCGTCAACGCTTTCACTGCTGCTTTTCCTTGTTTGTTTGGTTTTTTTACAAAAAGAACAGAAAAAGGATCAATGGGAACCAGGCATGCAAAGCACAGAATGTCTCAGTATGGCTCATAAACTAGGTTACTTCATTTGCATATGCATTTCCATTTGATATTATGATTATTATTAAGTTTTCACTTGATGCTTTTTTTCATTTAATATAATTCATTGTCATTTTCCATTACACTGAAGCGTGGTCTTACAACAAAGGAAAAATAGATTTAAAGTAATTTGCTTATACATGGAATCTCCAAATAGTGCAGACTGGAGTGCCATGATTGATGCTGGATCCAGGATAGAATACCCTTTATCAGATATTTCCATCTCGGTTTTGTTTTAGAAGTAAACCTACACGTCACTGAGAACGTGCTGATTTTTTTAATTTAGAAGCAGATTAGGGAGAAAAATTCTCTGAGCTGCTGCGCATAAGGTTATTAAGATGAAACTGGTTTTTCCCTTCAAGTGTGGAATAATGACTTGTGATTTAAGGCAACAGCTAAAAGTACTCTGCTTATTCGTCAGATCTTTGTGATCTAGTTTGGATTGCACGTTGTATCCTGAAAGGGTGTGTGCTGGGCTGGTGGTTTGTTCCACTGATTAGTCTTACTGCTCTCTTAAGAATGATTTTGAAATACTGCAAAGGGACATCCCAGTTCTTTTGCTCATCTGAGAAAGTCTTTCCCAAAGACTGGAATGATCTTCCTGCTTTCTTCTAGATCAGGACACGGTAGAAGGGATAAGCAGGTTTTTTTAATGCCCAAAGTGATACTTTTGCTGTTCTAGTGTCGTCCTGCAATACATAGATTTTTTTTTTTCCTCAGTCTTCAGTCAGAAAGTGATAAAGATGAAGTGTTGCTTGAGTTGTACCAACTCCTTTTCTCTCTAATTCTCACCATAAGTCTCAGTCAAATTGCAATTAATTGCAGGTAGTTGCAGCTTTTTAAAATTTCTTAGAGCTTACATTAGGATATTGCACGATGTATCCCTAGATGCCATTCCTAAGAGATAGGAAATTGAACAAAAACAGTTTCCTGACGATAAATCTAATACATTCTGTTATATGTTATTTTTTCTTACCAGTTGCGCTACAAAGAAACCTTTGAGAATACTAAAGGCAAATACCACACAGTGAAAGACGCTTTGAATATTGTCTACCACCGAAAGGTCACCGATGACATTAGCAGTGTACGTATACAATGTATTCGTTCCTAATTAGCATTTGTCATTTAATAACCTACAATATGCCATTTATGCTATTGCTCTATTTGTGTCAAATAATTAGAATAATATAATCAGCACTATTAAGTTCTTTCCTTCCGTGGAGTATTAGACTCTCAAATGCAAGTTAATCTCATTTCCATTGCTTTAGTTTTGATGTTTCAGAAAAAGGAATGTCTTGAAACCACATGTTCTAGAGTGTTCTGTTCTCAGATTGGTTTATTTCGTTCAACTTTCTTTGTAGGTGAAATACAAGGAAAATTATATGAACCAGTTAGGAATCTGGAGATCGATCCCAGACCGTCCGGAGCATTTCCATCATCGCGCAGTCACGGATGCTATCAGTGATGTGAGTTCTAATAGTGCCTGGATGTGAGAGGTGGAGAGTTATAAGTAGGTTTCCAAAATGAAAACCAAGTCTTATTTCTTGAGAAAGAAGAGGCAGCTGAAATTTTTAAGATGATTTACACTTTCACCCGACAGATCTGTGAAATGACAGAGCAAATGAGATGACTAAAATTGCTGTCCATCTCCTTTTGAAATAAGCAGAACAATTTTAATTCATTTCAGTTGCATTTACTTACATTTATTAACCTCATAACAATCTTTAATTGTACTTATCTGTACATACACAATAACTCCTTAATTGTATGAGAATAAATGTTTTTTAATTCAGGAATTTAATACAGGAACTCCAGGAAGTAATGGAAGATTAAGTATGTGAATAATCTGAATAATAGTTAGATATGTGAATAATCGGAATCTATCAGAAAAATAACTTATTTTGTAATAGAATTATAGTGGATGAGTACGTGTAACTTATTTTATAATGGAATTACAATGAAAGTAGCTCTGTTTGCCACACCTTGTGTTGAGGTGCCATTTCAGTGTTGATCTGCTACCACTCACTTCAAACGGAATCCTTTTACTTCTTTTCTAAAGATTAAATACAAAGAAGACTTATCGTGGCTCAGGGGCACTGGCTGTTACGCATGGGATACTCCAAGTTTTGCTCTGGCAGAAAAGAATAAAGTGCTCTACAGTGGGGTAAGTAGGATAGGCTTAATTGTTGCTAAATGGGTTTTTTGTTATTTGCTTATATTGTAGATAAATTTTTCACAGGAGAATCCAATTCTGACCTAGACATTGATATGAATCACTCATGGTAGAACTTAATATATAGCACTCACATTTTTGGTTCTTACTATAAAAGAAAACAGGCAAAATTATCTTTTACTTCTCCCCTCTGTTCCTTCCAAAACTATCAGCTTCATTGTCATTTTTCTACTGATTTGAAACCTTGCTTTAAAGATATGAAGATTTGAAATTTCCATTGCTTTCTTGATGTGGTAGTTCCATCGTGAAAACTACTACGTATACAACTACTTTTTGTTTGTAGCTACATTAAATGCACATATGCAGCAATTCTGCTGTGCTTTTGCTGCAGATTGTTGCTAAAATCATGTTTTCGTTGCTTTTCCCTTCTTTGGATTAACATTGGAATTTGTGTGTGTGTTTGGTTTTGTTCTCCAGTGCAAGTACAAGGAGCTATTTGAGAAGACGAAGTCTAATTTTAAGTATGTAGCTGACTCACCAATTAACGAGCATTTTAAATACGCAACTCAGCTGATGGATGCGGTAAGTATTCGAGATTTCTGTAGAGTTTCATACCAAAATAGTGAGGGTGTGTATGTTAATACTGAGTTGAAGGTTGACCTTCCTCATGAAATTATAAATAAAGCAAAATATATTCAGGCTCAAAGATGTCTTAAGGTCAGACTAAAATTAGGAAAGACAAGGTTGTTCTTATTGTCTGTCTGAGTATTAGGATGGGGCAGGTTTACAGTACCTGAAAAGTGAAATCCTGACCCCTCTTCCATTACTTTGTTATTGCAAAAAAACTCCTCTGCTGATTGGTAAATAAATGCTAACTGATTTCTAGGTAAGAAAAACTCTTTCAGTACCATTGCTATCATTTCATACTCAATTTGATAAGCAGGGAACTAGAGTTTGTTATGGAAGATGGTTAATATTCAGTCTTATTGTTTGGTAGAGGAAATGTGGAAAAATTTAATATGGGAAATACAAATGAGTAAAATTTTAGCAGTGAGGGCTCCATACATTGAGATGAACTTGCCTAAATGTCTTCTGCTATGTAAGTGATGTTTTTTGATGATGAGGGATTGTAGTTTTTGTTTATAAAACATCTGATGATAATATAATATGATATTTTACTCTTGCATCTCACTGTGTTCTCTTTGTCCTTAAATCAAGAATCTAGTTCCATCTAGAATTGCTCCTGCAGTTATTTTTCATGAAGCAAAAAGGTCTTAAAATTACTTATTGAAGAGTGACAGGACTAGAATATAGACATCCTTAAATTGTAGGTCAGGCCTTCCAGTGAAAATTTAGAACTGCATATGCTGTTTGGAAATATTTTCTTTCTCTATTTGTCTTTTTAATATACTATTTTTCTCTTTTGGATATGAACTTCAATCCTGGCCTTTAAATAGTCCATGTAAAGAGGTTTCAGTGGTCAGAACTATGATCTCTTTTGTGTCTTCACTCTCTCTTAATCTGTTACACTGTATTATGCTATTCTGAGCAGAAGTTATATAAAGCTGCCTATGAGAAGCTCAAAGATAGGTACAGCCTTATTGTGGATGATCCTAGGAGCCTCCTGGCCAAGTGGGCGACCACACTGAGCAGTCAGGTACTGTAGGAGCACCAGCCAGTGCTGCCAGAAAGTGCCTGGTTCACTCTCAGCTCCTCTGCCTGTGTGAAATGTCTACGGCGATGCAGCATCGCAGGGGTCAACTGTGACGTTGCCATGTTTTAGTTCAGTTGATCAGACAAGTCTTTGCTTTGCCACCCAAAAAGTGCTCTTACTTTTTGAGTGAGCTGAATCTCTACTGTATGTACTGTATGAAAGAACATATGCTTTCATATAGTGTGCATCAATTGACATCAGCAATCAAACGCCTCTGGAGGTCATTTTGGAGAGGTCATAAAAAATGCATGGTGTATCATGCATTTGGGTTTTATTACCTCTCTTTTAATGACCTCTGCAAACACTGTCTTCCTCATTACTCGAGAGACAGTGATGTATTTGGCTTTTGAGTGCTCTCCTCTTAAATCTATAATTTACTTCAATCTCCCCACAAAAATATTTTTATAATCTCCTTAACGCAAATCTTTTACTACATACTCTTGACATTCTTAATTCTATAGATGTAAGTTGTATGCACATCTGAATGAATACATATAGTACTTTGCCTAAATCTCTCGACTCTCCAAGTGCCTGGGATCTAGAGCTGTCGTGGTGTTTACGGTGTTCACAAGTCTCTTTTGTGCTTCGTTGCCATTTGCATGAACAGAAGCAATATAAATCCTTTGCCAAGATGCTCCTGCAACATGGATGTAATGAAATTCTGAGGCCAGATATGCTGACAGCCCTCTACAACACATACTTATGGAGCCAGGTAATATGAAGAACTGCTGCTGTAGGAGGCATTACATATACATTCAAGGTGTTTGGAGGTCTAATATTTAATGCTTGGGAGTTCTCTACATTTCTACGGATATCGGGCTCCAGAGTTTGGTCGATGTGCTTAATGCTGGCTATGTTAAAATAGTTTTGTAAACAGAATACCTGAAACAGTAGATACAGTAACTTGGACTTCATTCAGCTCAGGCTGATCTTGTTTCCATTTTTTTCTTTTCATTATAAAAAAAAATAAATTTATTGATGCTTCTATACAACATTTCACATACTTACCTAAAGAGCAGTTTTCCATACATTTAAGATATTGTATGTTAGCTCTTCCTGATATTTTCCTAACCGAATTCTTATTCTGCCACCATTTCTTGGCGTGAACACCCCTCATAACACGAGCCTCTTAGCTCTGTATGAACTTGATGCAGTTATTTGGCGAGTGGATTACAACATTTGCCTACTGCTCTGCCTGAGAATGGTGTCAGATTGCGTCTGGATACAGAACTAAGTCACATCTCACTTCTGAGTGCTCTTAGAAATAGTATAAATGCACAGGTCTGTGGTAAACCACGTTTTCCTCAGTGTCTTTACGTATTGCTTTTAAGCAAAACTAGCACAGCAGTCCCCATGCAGTCACATAACAGTTTATTAAAAAAAAAAAAAGACACTGCTTTTGCCATTTCTAAGAATCAAAAGGTACAAAGTGAGGATGATTTATCTATTAGTTCACACAGAACAAAGAGCCTGATATATTTATGTTTCTGATGATGTAAAAGAAAACCTGTAAAGACTCTGATATTATTGTGAAGACTTGATTTTATCTTCACTTAATCTCGATTCCAGTGTATATTTTTTGGTTGCACCAGCTGGATGAAAATGTGGCTTATTAAATAACTGATGCATTTTTATTTCTGCTCTGAAATCACAGCTGCTAGCAGTAACCTTACTCTTTTCAATGGTAAAAATGATTTCTGATTGGGCCAGGTGAACCCATCATATAAATTTAAATTATAAGCTAGAAATGCAACAGCAGAAAATAAATACATCAGAGGGAGAGGAGTGTTCTTCCTTGTTACTGTTAGCACAGTTCATAAAATTCTTCAGTAATAAGGTACTGAAGGTCTTTACTAGACAGTTTTGTTCAATTTATCTATATTATCTTGTTAAAAACTACTTGCAGGTAAGTTTGACTGTGTTTTAAGAAAAAAAGCCAAACAACTCTGCCTGACCTGCACGTTCATCTGAGTTGACTTTATGTTATGATTTGTTGTTTGGATATATATATTTTTTTAATATTTTGTTTGTCGTAGTTTTTTCAAAAGCATGATTTTATTTTCTGATTCAAGATAGAGCATGAAAGTTCTCTTAAAAAAAAAAGAATGTATTCTAACCTCTTCCACCTGCCCTGAGGTTGTCTACAAGGAATTATCATTGTTAGGGTACAGTCTGTTCTCACTGAATTCTGTGAAAACAGGTTTAGAGTCCCGAGTAAGGCAAGAGGACCTTTAAGAAATTACCAAGATACAAATTCTGCTATCAAAACCTTTAAAATAGCCTGGCATTGTGACCTATTCAGTGGGTGGTTTTATCTTCTGTTCTGTAAGATGTTTTCCATTTCTCTTCATTTGATGAATACTGAAAATTAGATATTGTCTTGTTACGAATTTTAAAAGTCACTGATCTACTAAGACTACTTTTTTTACAGCTCAGTCTTGGAGATTTAGGAGTGAAGCTTTTACACTCAGTGAAGTAAATGTTAAATTAATCACACAGAGAGGCAGCCTCTTGGGCAAATAAAGGTTTTGCAAAGTTCAGCTCATCATGCATGTGCAGCTTTTGTTGACTTTGGTGAGAGGATTTTGCAGTTTGATGTGTGAATATAAACACATCTCCTGAAGATGTCTTGTCTTGGTTTGTGTGGTTAACATGCGCTCTTTCCCGGACACCAGGTCCAGTACAAAAAGGACTATGAAAAGAAGAAAGACAAGTACACGGTGGTTGTGGATACTCCAGAACACTTGAGGACCACAAAAGTCAACAAACAGATTAGCGATGTAAGTGTGGTCGGGCCCTTTCAAACCTACCTCTGTCTCTGAATCCTGACCTTTGGGGTGGGATAATTAAGAACGTGGCATTTTCAGTAGCCCATGATACAGCGTTTCTCATCTTGATTGTTTTCAATTGACGCCGTTAATGTCAAGAAATAATATAATCTATCATTTTTATCTTCAGATTATTTACAAGTTGGAATACCACAAAGCAAAGCCCAAAGGCTATACTACGATCCAAGATACGCCGATGTTACTGCATGTGCGCAAGGTCAAGGACAGAATAAGCGACGTAAGTAAATTGTCCTTTTCTGTGGTATCAAAAAGACAACGTTTTTAACTCATATGTAACACTGGCATTAAAACCAGCTTCTTGTTAGACTGTATTGGTTTAGTCTGCATGTAAAACAACCTTTTTAAAAAGTGCAGTATGAAAGTGATAGTATCTCTGTAAATGTCTTTTACTTTTGTCTTTCTTTAGCTGAAATACAAAGAAGTTTACGAGAGGAATAAATCTCACTGCAATGTCAAAGCTGATTCCGTTCATATTAAGACTCCAAGACATACTTACAAGCTGAACAGCAACGTGAGTTCAGTTTTATTCAGACTTTCATTATGGAGAGCGTTTGGGACTGGCAGTGGCGACCATGAGAAATTATTTTCAGTTCCTTTGAAATTTCTTGAGCTTGGACATTTGCTTCTAATTCTTATGCTGCTTGAATAAAACATATTTTAATTGATTTCATACTAAAGTGCTCACTCTTGCAAGTTGTCCTTGAGGTTACTTGAGGTTTTTGTATGTCACACATCTATTATTCTAGTCCCCCTCTGTTTTCTGGAGACATAACTGTCCCAGAAATTCTGAGATGATGTTCTTGTGGCTAAAGTAAGTGCTTCACGGGAAGCTCTCCTTTGTTTTCTGATACTGGTGGCACGACATCCACTTCAATAGGCAAGGAACCAAAAGCGCTCACCTTCTTCAAAGTCACGACATCTTTTCAGTCACTCATATTCCTCTCTCCACCTAACAGTGGGAAAATCTGAGTCAATGGACTCTCACTGGATTGCACGTGATTCAGAGGAGAGTCCTACTCTGATGTAGATATATTTGTTTCCTTATCTCTTCTCTCTTTGATTGGTACAGACCTTAAGAGAGTTGGTATGAACGTCACAAGTAAAGTACACAACTTCAAATTAACTTTTTTTTCTTGTTTCACCCTAAACAGCTGGATTATAAGAAGAAATACGAAGCAGCCAAGGCCCATTGGCACTGGATTGCTGATAGGCCAGACTTCCTTCAAGCAGCCAAGTCTTCTCTGCAACAGAGTGATGTAAGAAAATCAGAACAAACTCAGTACTTCCTCCCTTTCTCACATTCAAAGTGTAAAAAAAAAATAAAAAAATTGTAGAAGATTTGGGACTCTCTTCCTTTAACTTCTTTCTTCTTTCTTTCCTGCAGTACGAATATAAACTGGACCGGGAATTCCTGAAGGGATGTAAACTCTCTGTCACAGATGATAAAAACACAGTATTGGCCTTAAATAATGCCATCCTGGCAAGTGATGTAAGTACTTGAACGCTCGCTTTTTTGTTCTACAAAAGCTTTACTGATTATATAAACTCCTTTATTGGAAATATGATTGAATTAAGACTGAGGCTTTGAAAACTTCTCAGTCTCACTTCGTTATTTGATTTGACTTGTGTATTTTATTAACAAATTGGCAAAATCTGAATAAATTTGGTCTTGTAAATGTCATTGGCCTAGTTCATGAATAGAATTAAATATTCAAAATTAACATTGACCCATAGACCTTTAAGATATCTCTGTACTCCTATTATTGAAATGAAAATATTATCTGGAGAAAATAATAAAAAAAGGTGCATACCTTGTGCATAACACAAAGTATCTTTAATAATTGCTAGCAATATATTAACATTCAATATCCAACAACATTGTAAGTGGGAAATGTAGGAATATATGCACTGAAATAAATTTCACTTGGAAAATATAAAAGTGTGGGATTTTCTGCAAACTTTTGCACTAAGAAGCAGGCACAGATATAGCAATTTCTTTTTAAAGTGCCACAAGACGTGATTCCAATTGCTTAAAGTGATGCCTTTCCTTCCTGGTAGATAAAATATAAAGAGAAGCACAACAAAGCTCGAGGAACGTACCATGTTGTTCCAGACACACCTCAGATCCTCCTGGCTAAGAATGTCAGCTCTCTGGTATCTGAGGTAAGACTTATTTGTTCAGTTTAAGGACATCCTTTTACTAGGCTTTTACTATTGCTGATTTTTTTAACCCGTTTGGATTCTGAACTTTCAGAACAAATACAAAGAATACAGCAAGAAGCAGCTTCCGCATGGGTCTTACACAACCCTGCCAGAGACACGGGACACTGTTCATGTGAAAGAGGTGACCAAGAACGTCAGTGAGGTTAGTAACAAGTGGAATGGTAATTTATGAGGAGATTATTGTCGACTACCTAGAACTGATTTAGATGGTTGTATGTTTTAGTTTATGTGCAAAACAATCAGAGTCTCACCGTAAAATGCCCAAGGAGTCAGAAAAAAATTAATTCCTAACAGAATGAGACTTTAACAAAGAGCTAAACACATTTTCTTGGGAGTTGGCTGAGATATTCTCAAGAAAAGAGATGGGCTGGAGTGCTAATGGGTGCTCTTAATTCAGATTATATTTTTCACAGAACACATTTTAAACACAATTCATTATCTCCAAATAAAAATCTTTTGTAATCTAAAGTGGAAATTATGACAGGCAGCCTGGGTACCATATATTTTGAAACTGAGGAGACTGCAATTTATTTGTCTTAACAATTTCAGAGAGCTTATTTCCAGTTGTCAGTAGCGTTTACCTCCACATGGAATTCAAAAATCACACGTGGCCCTTTTTGCTCTTAACAGACAAACTATAAGAAGAAGTTTGTGAAAGAGAAAGGCAGGTCTAATTATTCTGTCATGCTGGAGCCTCCCGAGGTGAAACATGCCATGGAAGTTGCTAAAAACCAGAGCACAGTAAGTTTGTCTTGTCTTTTCATGAACTAAGTAGCTTGTGTAAACAAATTCAATCAAAGTCGGCTGTCAGAAAACCAAAGTTCAGATACTTCTGGATTTCCTCCCAGACTGCATGTCCAGGTGTAATTCTGAAAGATAAAGATAAATTATAAATGTAAAATTGCACTGAAATAGAGGATATCTTTGAAAATCGTTTTTTTATTTTATCACATGGTAGGATTTAAAGTTATCTAGTGCAAATCACACCTAATAATTTTTTTCGTGATCTCAAATGCACTTATTTCTTCATTTGTAGACAAGATTGCAGCAAATTATTTTTTTTTAATTTTGCAAAATTTACAATTTGTAGAAAAAACAGATTCTCAAATCCGTTTCTTGTGAAATTATTTTGTAAAAAACCCCATGCACTTTCTCAGCAGCATTTCTGTGTCCTCTTCAGGTCTATTCCTCATGAGCAACCCTTATTAATTTTCTTTCCTGTGTCTATCATCATGGATTAGGTTCAGTACAAGAAAGATGCCAAGTCAAAGCTCCACTACACACCTATAGCAGACCGACCAGATATTAAGAAAGCAACTCAGGCTGCCAAGTTAATTAGCAATGTAAGTGGATTTTAAGTCTTTTATATAATTCTTTAACATGAATTTTGCTATTAAAAGCAGCGTCAGTAAAATAATTAAAAGGAAATGTCACCACTACTAAACTCTACTTTTTTTTTTTTTTTAAATATGTTAGATTGAATATAAAAAGCGTGGAGAAGCTGGCATTGGCGTAACCATGCTGGGACGCCCAGATATTGAACTGGCAAAGGACGTCTCCAAGCTCACTAGCCAGGTAAAAATAAAAAGTTGGTGAAAGTTTGAAGCACTGAAGGAAACGACACATGGTATTACCTTGAGGAGTAATACAAATATCGTAACTGGAATTATGTCTCGATTAGGCAATAAGGGAATATTTTAACGGAGCGTGTTGAAGTAAAAAATTGATTCCATTTCAAGGTATTTCTTTGTTAAATAAACTTTTCTAGTGACTTATTAAATGTAAGTAATGAAGGTATAGAAACTCCTTGAAAGGATACTGTGATGTCACAAGATCTTTTAAATACTAAGGCTGAAGTGTCAGCTGTGTTCTCTTTTTTGAGCTTTTCTGGGTATTGACTTTAAAAGAAACAGCCTTTTACCCACCTCTTGTTATCCATCCTTTACGAGGTGGCCATTCCCCATTCCATTTCTTTCAGCCACTTCTTTTTACTTTATGCCTTTAAAAGAATCTTCTGGTTTGAAGTTAATATGTTACATTAATAGAAACTTCCTTACTTTTATACACTGCTCCTGTTCTCCAATCAGTCTGAAGCACACACTTGCTATTTTCTGCGACAATTTTTTCCACCAGGACCTCAATTCAGCTTGATTCTTCCTCACCCCTTCATGCTTTAATCCTGTAACTATTTAATTTCTGACCTTGCTTTTTCGCTACACATTATAGGCAGAATATCTCAAACAACATATGAGAGGTCATGGAGCTGCATCTTATGATACCCCATGGATGAGAACCTTTAAGAAAGCTAATATGCTAAGTAGTCATGTAAGATCTTTTCAAGTGTCACATCTGGGAATGCCTTTTTTATGCATCCATCTCTTGCTTGCGTATTATCTTACAATTCCAAGCTGTTAAAGGGTTTCTGATGCACCAGTTGCGCTGGATCTTTTTCTGTCAAAGGTGTTGAATGTGGCAAAATTTGTGAGACTGCTCATTTAGATGTGACCTTCTCTTTTTTTCTTGCGGGCAGTGCATGGGAATTTGGCGGATGGGGAATTTGCCTGTTTCGGGAACACCACATGAAGCTTCAAACGTTATTATGCCGTTCATAACGGTTTTGGAACTTCCAGTGTCTTTAATGGAAGTTTCCGATGCACTCATGCAATGTGAAAACTCACCTTTTTCACCCCCAATAAGTAAAACCAGACATATAAGCCTGAGCTGGTTTTCCTGAAACTGTGCAAAAGACGGAAATACGTGTGTATGACAAACCCAAACAATGGTGCTGGTAATTTCCAGTGACCGATCATACCATATGTATAACATTCACACTAACACTTCATTTTTCAAACTTCAATCTTCTCCTTAATCTTCATTTAAACT
>VWZK01019428.1:0-38591 GCA_013396935.1 Baryphthengus martii | reverse complement strand
TTTTTTTTTTCTTTTAAATCAACTTGAATGCTTTCTGCTCTGTACACTGAAAAAAAAAGGTTCAGAAATTGTAACTATGGTAAGTAATTTGGCCTATGACTGAAAATAAAGAAGAAATAAAACTTTTCTCGCTCCCTGACAGCTGTACCACTGGAACTCTGTAGGTTTAGTGGAAACAAAAAGCAATAAAAGCTTAATCAATAGATTCAGCTGTTATGGATCTCTGAACATACAAAGGGAACAGAGCTGATGAATTGGAAGGTGCAGTTTCTCTTTCTACATAGAATATTTTTCCAAACAGAATGATGCTTTGCACTGGTCCTGTAGTTCAATACCAGGTTTATGTATTATACTTCAAAAAACACTAAGAAAGTGTCTTGCTCATTTCAAAGAAACTTTATTCCAGTTTAGTGCCTCCAAAAGACTGCCTATTGCCATTCTGTAGCAATCTTAGCGTCATTTATACAGATATCTCAGTTTTGTTCCTACCTAATACATCTGCTACGTTTATATAGTCTCTCTCAAATACCAATCATCTCTGAGCCTATATCAATATCAAGCTGGAGAAAGGGAGGGAGGGAGGGAGGAAAGAGGGGGGAGACTAATGAATTATTCCCTATGAGTTGTTCCCAGGCACTAGTGACTTCAAAATGTCTGTCACAGAACTATCTTCACACATTTTAAACATCCTTTATATTCAAGATTTGGTCATCTTTATTTTAATATCTAGAAAAAATACTTAAAAGCCAAAGAATCCAAAACAGATTTCTGCACAATGTACTACGTGCTCAAGCAGTGAATAAAACCTCCTAGACCACTCAAGGTCTGTCACGGCACAGTGCTACATTACTGCTGCAAAATTCTGTCAACCAGATTCCCTCGCAGATTATAAAGGCTGATCAGCAGCAGCTCTTACATACAATCTGTAAACCACATCTCTAAAGTAACCAGGGAACCTTCAAAATGAGAAAACAGTTATACATTATTAACAGCCATTTATCAATAATTGGAAATCTCAAAGTATTGTCTCCTATTACAGAAGAGAAAAGATACATGCCTTGGGACAGAATTCCAAAAGAAGATACTCTCAAGAAATGTTACACGCTATTTTGAAAAAAACACCCCAAACTTTCAGGTCAGAAAATGTTAATATCAGGGCTTCAGGGGCAGACATCAAGGTTAGGACAGCACTCGCGTGACTACGAAACAGTGAATTTTGATCCTCAAGACAAAGAATCCTATGCACATAACTTCCAAATGCGGTACTTTCATTCTTACAGAATCAAACAGACTTTCATACCCTGACAGGATTTATCTTTCCAAGGCTAATCTGGGTAGCCATGCAGGTTGACAACATAGTTTCCTCCCATAGCAAGTGACCGTATTCTATGGTAAATTAGCTTTACCTGATGTAACTCAGAAGAAAACCAACTCATTACAGTCCAAAATAAAAACCTATGTCATAGTTCCTATAGATTCGAAAAATAATAAGCAGTTCTTCTGTTCCTAGCAGGACCAGGTGTCCTCACAGCTTTAAAAGTCTAGTTTCAGCCCGTCTGTACAGATACGTGCACATGAGGCTGTTACAAAGGTCAAAGAAGTGGATGCACACGCAGAAAATTAGCTGAACTTCCTTTTTAAGCTCTAAAAGAAACACAGCCAGTGCTAAAAAGAAGTCATTTAGTGGTCCTTTGGTTTACTTTTTTCCAATACAGAGGCCTGAACTGTTGTACATTTCTCTAGAGTGTTTCTATCCTCCAGCGTCTAAAGAAGACCGCCCATCTCTGCCTGTACCCGAGCCCTGATCTCGTCCTGGTACTGCTCCACAAACACATTTCAGAAAACCACCTGGGAATACACACCCAATTCTTATACTGGTGGCCTCTTTGCCTCCACAACTCCTAAACCAAACCCCAAAACCCCCCTATCTCTTTGCTATAAACAAAGTTGTACCACGGCAGCAGCAACAGGTTCTAGTCGCTCTTCTTTCCCCAAACTACATGGTTTATTTTCACTCTGGATTTCTAAACAAGTAAGACTTACGCAACCAGACTGGCTATTAGCTTCAGGCAAACCTGAGGGAAGGAAGCAGGTATGGTGCCATACGAGTCCTGGAAACCCAACCCAACACACAGAAGCACGTGTTTGGGGTATCAATAGCAGCAAAGTGGAACAGTCTGCAAGGCTGACCCAAAGCCTGCATGAGGAATGGGCACACACGTGACTCCAGACACGCACTCCGCATACTGTGCTCTTACCCTGCACAGCCCTAGCAGAGGGACACGGGGAAGATCTTGGAATCTGGGGGTAGTGGAAGGTGGGAAGGGAAGGCAGAAGTCCCTAACCAGGTCAACCATAAAACTCCAAAAGAAAATCAGAACTCATCCATCCTTCTTTGGGCAGAATTTTAAACGGTAAAAGAGAGCCCTGGAGCTGAGTGGTCACACGTTCACCTCTAAGAGCGTACAGAGAAGATTTAAGTCCACATGACAACAGTAGCAGCAAGTGAAATTTCACAAGTTGGATCATGACAATTTGACAGCTGTGTTCATGAACCTTAGGCACGTGCAAAACGGCCTAGGCTCGCTCTTTCAGCGTAGGGTGTTCTGCAAGGAGATTTATGTACGCTCACTGTAAAGGAGTCATGACCTGACTGGACAGCAGAACCTTCAGGTATTAATGAACAGGATTTTTATTTCTATGCTTATCAGGCTGAAGTATTTTCTTCTTTTTTTGCAAACAACTGAACCTGATTCTTAGGACCAGGCACAGGTGTCTGTGGAGTCATAACAGCAAGTGGGAGCTAAAAGAAATTACATGCCTTACACAAGAGCCAGACCTCTGAAGCTGAGAGAGTGTTTCACTGAAGACATTAGAGGGAGTTTGACTGAAGTTGTCAGCTGAGCAGCAGTCAACATGAATGTGATAATCAAAGCAGCATGACTAGGAGGAGATGAGGCAGAAGCTCACTTCAAAGACTGTCCTCTTATAATCATTTAAAAAAAAGCATCCCAAAATATTCAAATATGTTAGACATTCTACACACAGCTCTTGCAGTTCTCAGGCAATGTTCAAGTAGATTCCTAACAATATTCAGATTTTTTGGGGATTTATTAACAGTTATTCAAGTGTTATTTTATACAACAGGCACAAAACCAATTAAAAAACCAAAGCAGTACACTCCACCATAACAGCACTGAGTCATCCAGAACACAAGAGAAATATTAAGATGAAACTGAAGACAGAGAGTACTACTGATAGTTCAAGCTATTAAGTGTACGTACAAAAGTAAAGTCATACTAATATCCAGCTGTGTATGTTTATTTCTCTATTTCAAGCAGTTACCAAGATTTCAGGAGTCTAGCACAGACTTGTAATTGGGATCCAGTCCTCAGTCAATACATTCTTATGTTCTCATGGAAACTTACCTCTTCAAAAGCCCTGAGACTCCTACTTTGACAAGCACATTAACCCCCAAATTCCTCCTCCAAGTGTGAAAACCACACTTACCTAAATGTTAGCTGTGCTAACACCTCTCTCAGTAGGCAGAGAAGTTAAAAAAAAACAACAAATAAACAAACAAAAAACTTGGGTACTAGATGTCCTGATCCTTAATTACCTTGAAATAATTAAGCCGATTTGAAGTTAAAAATTCTTTTCAGGTTAGGAAGGAGATCAAATGTACATACCACATCCTTTCGTGCTTGAGAATAATTCACGTAGCTCAGTATCAGCTCTCTACTTGCACCTAGCGTGGTAGAACTGAACCACTCCGCACGCTAGAGGGCCAAGGGAGGTTGTTAACAATTAGAAGAATTTGAGGGGTACCGTAACAGCTATAATAAACTCTGAGCCAAAGAGCATTTTCTGCTTTGTGTTCCACAGCTCTTAAGTCTAATTCATCACTGCAGTTTCTAAGACAAAGCTGCAATACAAAAAATAACGGGTTAAGCTCTGGCATTGTACAGATCTGGTTTTAGCAGGTGCGCACAACTCCTGTTGAAAAAAAGCGAGCCCATGTTACTGTGGTGGTCACACTGCTGTTTAGGTTGCACAGTGCTTTCAGAAAACGGTATGCAGAACGCATCGTACAAAAGACACATGCTGAGAATACTACTTAAGAAGTGGAGTTCAGAAGACCTCCTGCCAAAGCACACTTCCAGCTGTGCATGCTTTCCTTCACACACCTTCCAGCACCACCTTCCCACCAATCTTTTCCATGCCAATCTCCATCTATCAAGTCAGGCACTCGCACACACAAATTCTGCCAACACGTCATCCCAGTACCTCCAAAATGTTCTTAGAGGGTGAACTGACTCATTCAGACAGTATAAAGTTTATTCTAAGTGACTTCTGCAGTGTACTCTGTTTTCGGGCTCGATGGTACGAGTAAAGGCTTGGAGGTGCCTCCGTCCAGTGGCAGGGGCAAGACCAAGTCCCTTGCTCAGAAGAAGTTCTAGGACCCTCCCTGCCAGTTTCAGTACCGTAAATTCTGAATGCCTCTCTACACACTTCTGTTCCAGATACATGCTCTAAGTACCAGGAACTCCTGATGTAACAGTTCTTCACATTAAATCACATTTTATTTTCTCCTTATGTATCTAAACCCACTATCCCCTTCTTTTTCTACTCTGAAGCTCACAATTCCCACTTTATTTTCAAAGCTCATCCAAAGTATCTTCTCTCTCCTTCTGTCATATTAACAGAAATGTTACACAACACCAGTTCAAGTCCCAGCCTATATAATCATTGCATTGTTGTTAATAATCAGCTTTTCTTTACTACCTTTTACCCAACTTTCAATCCACCTGATACTCTTCCTACCAAAACCAATTTCAATTAATCTTCCTGTTAGAAAGTAAACATATACCTACTTCTCTCTTCATTCCCTAAAATCATTAATTGTGCAATTCTATGAAAAAAAAAAGTAATTACATTGTCTGGCAAGATTTATTTTTTACAAACTCCTGTTGTTATTGCTTACAATTCTGTCACCCTGCAGACTCTTAGTTTTGCACCCTCTTTTAATATCAGAGCCAGTATTCTACCAGCAGTTACTCTTTCAGGACGGTCATTGCTAAGAAAACCTTGCCTTTATTTTGAAGGTCGCTACTACAGCTGCCACTCTTCATTCACACTGACACTTCATTTTAGCTCCCATCTCATAAAATAATTACACAATAGTGGCACTGCAAAAAAAAAGTTTGCTGAACACAAACTATTTAAATGCAGGTATAAAGAAGAGAAAAAAATTCACGTCTTTTTCATACGCCCCCTTAATTACTCTTTAATACTAGAAGAAATTTGAACAGTCAGCCTTTGCATAAAGAAAGCACTCAGTAACACTGTTTGGACTCACAAAATAATTCAGGTGGAAGGGGTCTCTTGAGATCACCTAGTCCAACCCCATGATCATAGCAGAACTAACTTCAAAGCTGTATCATATTATTTAAGACTTTGTCCAGTTGAATTTGGAAAACTTCCAAGGTTGGTGATTCCACAGCTTCTTAGAGTAATCCCTTCCCACAGCAGCACTCCCAGGGAAGATTTTTTTCTTCATCACCATTTGGTACTTATTCAGCCACCAACCATTACCACTGCCTTTTGTCCTTCCTGTGCATCTCTGGCAGGAACCCGACTATATTCTCTCTACCACCCCCGCTAGGTAGACTAAGACTACCTAAATCAGCCTCTTCTTCAACCTGAATGAATCCAGCTGCCTAGGCCCTGTAAATAGCCTGATCTCGTGTCCCTCACCAGCTATCAGGAATAAAGCTCATTAGAGTAAAAATTGTACTGTTTGCACACGTACACAACATGGATTCTTCCAGCTGCCGGCCCTGACACCTGGATATATCAGCCCTGAGGCCTGCAATCCCTCTTCAGTGCTTTGTACTCAAGCCCCTTTACGACAGATGCACACACATGCACATACTACAGATCCCTCCCTCAGCTGGCCTTACTCAGCCTGCCCAGGAGCTGACTGCTGGACCTCCTGCAGTTACCTTACGCACACATACACAGTTTTAGAAAAGTGAGCCATGGAAAGAGTCAGAAATAGAATTCAGTAATAAGATGAACTGTAGTGATTAGGTCGGAGAAGTAGAGCAGAATTGGAAAAGAATAGAATAGAATAGAATAGAATAGAATAGAATAGAATAGAATAGAATAGTTCCAGTTGGAAGGGACCTGCAATGATCATCTGTTCCAACTGCCTGACCATTTCAGGGCTGACCAAAAGTTAAAGCATGGTGATTAAGGGCATTATGCAAATACCTCTTAAA
Source organism: Baryphthengus martii (assembly GCA_013396935.1). Taxonomy (NCBI): domain Eukaryota; kingdom Metazoa; phylum Chordata; class Aves; order Coraciiformes; family Momotidae; genus Baryphthengus; species Baryphthengus martii. The sequence continues at coordinate 32,307 of VWZK01019428.1, read as the reverse complement.
CACTGACAGGCCTGGGGCATTGGCCACCTCTCTAGCAAGCCTCTTCCAGTGTCTGACTAGAACTTAGAACTCGCTCTTAAAAATTCACATCCCCTCTACAATGAAGTAATGGTGTGTGTATATATACACATATTACAGTATATAGGAATGACAGCTGGCGTGAATTAAAGTATTTTGATGGCTGCTGCCAGCAGGGACACTAAAGAAAGAACTGTACCCCAGAGATAGTCTTCCCAGTGATTTGTTTCTTATGAGACGTCTTTCCGAACTACTTACTCTTCAGTGAAATGCTGTAGTATCAACACATTTGCCCGTGACTTTACAAGGACTTGCTACGAAGTCTCACGCACTGCAGGCTGGAGACCAAATCAAATCAAGTATGTTATTTTCAATCTCTCCCCACATTGTGGGGTTTTTGGTTCAGGAGACCAGGGAGGTTGCACTTTTAACATCTTGTGTGTTGGGTTTGTGTCTGGCAGGGTTTTGATAGCAGGGGACGGGGCTACTGGCATGGGCTTCTGTAAGAAGCTTCAAGAAGCTCCCCCAGCTTCAAGTTGGATCTGCTCCGGCCAAGGCCAAGCCAATCAGAGCCTAAGCAATAACATGTTTAAGAGGGGAAAAATCTACAGGGTGAGTTCTTTCGTTTTGGGAGTTCTTTTATTTGAAAGAGGAGTGGGATTTGAGAGACACCAAGGTCAGTGAGGAAGGAAGGGGAGCAGACACATTGGAGCAGCAATTCCCCTTCGGCCCATGGTGAGATGGCAGGTAGACCACCTGCAGCCTCGGTGGAGCAGAATCCCACTTGCAGCCTGTGGAGGATCCCCATATCAGAGAAGGTGGCTGCTATTCAAGAAGGCCGTGACTCTGAGGGAAGCCCCCGCTGGAGCAGTCTGTGGCTGGGAGGATCACAGCCCGCAGAAGAGACCAGCGCTAGTTGGAGAAGTCTCTGGAGGACTGTCTCCCGTGAGAGGGACACCATGTTGCAGCAGAGGAGGACTGTGAGGAATTTTCCCCCTGAGGAGGAAGAAGCAGTAGAAACAACATGGGATGAAGTGACAGCAACCCCCATTCCTGTCCCCCTGAACCACTGGCAGGGGGAGGAGATGGTGGAGCTGGGCCCAGGAAGAAAGGAGGGGTGGGGGGCAAAGTGTTTTTAAGATCCAGTTGTATTTATCACTGTCCTACTCTGATGCAGTTGGTAACTTGGTGGTTTCATTTAAATTAAACTGATTTTGTTTCCTGAGATTGTGTCTGTCTTTTGCCCATGACCGTAAGTTGTGACTGTGCTCTCTCTGTTGTTTCTCTTGACCCTTGAGACTTTTGTTGCATTTTCTCCTCCCCATCCCACCAGAGAGGTGAGGAGTGAGTAAGTGGCTGTGTGGTGTTTGCTGCCAGCTGAGTGGGCTTAAACCATGACACACTGGAGAAGAAAGAGAGAGGGAAAGTAACCTCCTATATATTAAGAACAACACGAAAGAGAGTTTTTCAGCAAGAGAAAAGGACTAAGTCACAGGAAGAAGAAACACCTTGGAGTTCGGAGACAAATATTATGAACTGCATAGCAGAGTAAAGGAGGAGACTCAGCGTAGGGAAGTACATTGAAGAACAAGAAATACCGGGACCGAGTGGAATATAGATTGTGGATGAAGGATGAAAATTTCTCAACATACTTGGGGCGAGCTGGAGAAAACTCTAAGAATTTTACTTTAAGATACTATTCAGTACTAGCTTTCAAGCACAGAGGACCCACACATCTGGTCTGTGGAGAACAAGGAGTCTTTGTACTGGTCTGTACATAGTTTATTCAACATCATTATTTCATCACTGCAGTGTCTTTCTAGGTTGAAGGGGTTTGGCAACTTAAAGCCATTGCAAATCCAAACTTCTGAGTTTCTCTGGTCTCCTCACTTTCCCCGCAGCACCCCATCCTTCCCACATGCCGGCATTTCTATCTATTCAGTGAGACATTTCAAAAAGCTGAGCTGACCACAAGCCATCCCCATGAAAAAGCACCGTTGGTCTGGCCAGGGCAGCTCCAGAATGTCCTACGAGCACACAGAGGAAAGCATTCTCAGGAGAAAAGGAGGGCAGGACTGAATCACAACAATTTCAATTTAAGGTCAGCTCTAAAAGCTGTGCAATCACAGCCTAAGTGTGTCCGTTCTGGAAAACGTACCCTCTGCATATTCTTGTGCAGCAGGACACGTCTATTATCTCATTCCATGGATAGCAAAGAGATGCCAAGTAAACTGCCAAAGCTCACACAGGAAAACTCTGGCAGGAGCGGGAAGTTGAATTGAGATTTGCCATGATTCAAGAAGTTGTTTCCTCCAACACATGGACACCATCATTTGAAGCTGTCTCTGCTGCAAAGAGCTGGAATCCTAAGTGACAAAGGAAGTCCTATTTTAAAGATGGGAAGCAGATACCCATATGGTAAAGGCAACTTTCCCAAAGTCAGTCGCAGTTGTTCTGAACCAGAGGCAAAATCCACAGTTGACAAAACCACTGGCACAAATTAATTCAAAAGTACAGAAATTCACGTTTACAAGACAGCCCTCGCCTAATATTCTAGGATCCTGAAATTAAGAGTTAACTTTTTCAATTCACCCTTTAAATTCCTTTTTTTCTGATGAGGAAGAAACCAACAATTAAATAGCCGGCTGATGACCATCAGAACACAACCTGAGTAATGTTTCGGTTTTGCCGCTTGGCTCTTGAGAAGGCCTCTTTTGGCAAAATCAAAAACTGCATACGCTGAACAACATTCTACTAAGGGCACAGAGAACGAAGAGACGACAAATGCTTGTGTATCAAGTCATTCCACGCCTCATACGGTATTTGGGTTTTTTCCTATTGCATTGGGTCAGACGGAGCTGGAGTTAATTTTCCCCACAGCAACCCTGATAGCGCTGTGCTTTGTTCTGAGAGCCTGGAAAGGGTTGACAACACATCCATGTCGTGGCTACGGCTGAGAAAGGCTTGCACAGCACCAAGGCTGGGGGTTTTTTTTCAACATTCCCCCTGCAGTAGGATGGGGTGGACAAGATCTGGGGAAGGGGCACAATCAGGACAGCTGGCCCAAACCGATCAAAGGGATATTCCATACCACATGACGTCAGCTCAGCAATAAAAGCCAGAAAACGGAGGAGGTGGGGGGAAGAGGAGGCACCAGCTTGTCCTCGAGAGCAACCGCTACGTGTATTGGAGCCCTGCTTCCCCACACGGGCCAGACATCGCCTACTGATGGGAAGCAGAGAATAACTCTTTGTCTTCTTTTGCTTCTGCGTGTGGCCTTGCTTTGCATTAAACTGCTTTTGTCTTTACCTACAAGTTTCATCGTATTTTCTCCCCCTGGTCCAGTTGAGAGAAAGAGGGGGTGGGGGGAGGGGAGGAGTGATAGAGCGGCTTAATGGGCACCTGGCTCCCAGCCAAGGTCAAACCACCAGACCTATGTTTATATCTAGTAAGAAAAAAAAATAAGTCCTCTCCTTTATCTTAAATAAAAATAATAGTACACTGAGGGTATCTCACAACCATCAGACTCTCTGAACTTTCACCTCTTAGAAACCTAGCAAACTTTTACATTCTGACTGTCACCTTTCTCAGCTTTTGATGATTCCATTTATGGTAGCGGAGACAGTGCTCTACCAGAGGCTTTAGATGCTAAAGGGTATAAGGAAGCAGGTTATGCAGAAAGCATCTATTTCCAGCACAGGAATGCAGCCTGTAACTATCCCATGACAGGGAGCTCAGATCAAATAGAAAGTGTAAGACCGAGGATATCAAAGCTCCAGGAGCACTGCACCCTGAGATACCAGTGGGAAACGGGGAAGGGGTCGGGTGGATAAATGAACAAGCAGTTAAGTCTAAAAGAGGAAAGGAAACAGTCAGGCAGATCCCAAAGTTTTATAAGGGCAGCTGGAAAGCACTTCATAGCCTTAGGCTGACTCAGCATATAAAGTACCAGGAAAAAAAAGAGAGGAAATTAAAAAAAAAATAAAAAAAAAAGCTATAGTGGAGAGGTTCGTTAATTCTTCAAGATGGAAGAGGTATCAGCATTAGAGCTCCTGGTTTATGGTTTAGCCTGAGATTCTTAAGAAAGCTCAGAATCCAACAGCCTTCCTTTCAGTATGCAAAGGTACTCAGCACTCTACAGCTCTTACACACGGAGGAATTAGTGTCTCAACAGACATTGACAGGAATCACGGTTTTTTAGGTGCCCACATGAGAACGAACACATTTTACAAAACCTACTCCTATGTGTAGCCCTCCCCGAAAACAAAATGAAGCAAAACAAGCCTTGCGCACTCGGTGCTGAACGCAATTATTGCTTAACTGTTTTGAAGGTCACATCTTGAATGAGTTATGAACATTTAGGCTACGCATACATTTTAGGAACACTCATATATCTTCATTCCAGCTCTCCCTCCCTACGGACATTAGAACTGCATCTTTCCATTAACATACAGAAAATGGCAATCATGCTGCCCACAGACAACTCAGGACCTGCTTTCATCGGCTGAAATCATCTCTCACATCTGAAGCCTAGAGAGTTCAATTCTGATCAGAACAAGGTGTTAGTTAGATGAAAAATCTTCGCTTTCTCCATATACTCTTGCTCATGTGTGTGCTAGAACATGAGTTCAGGTGAACACCACCATGAAGGAAATTTAAGGAAATAAATCACAGTTATAGGTTGTTTCCGTAAAGAAAGGACCAAGGAAGGACCAAGTAAGTACCGTGAAATTGCTCTGAGACAGCAGAAGTACGCAACAGGATGTTCTTAGATTCTAAAGGAAAGTATGGAGGAATACATAACATTATTATATGAATCAACCTCATGAATAAGGAAGGGACACTCAAAACAACATCCTCATTCACAATGACATTTTAGATAAAATGTTCTCCAGGAAAATAAGAAAAAAAACCCAAAGTATTTCATGGTCATATTTAACGAAAAAAACTTGACAAGTGAAGAAGAGCCAACCATTTCCTTATCAGCAGAATCAATCCCAACAGCAGGCCGTATTTGCAGTGATGTAAATAACAATACATTCATTTGTATATATATTTATAAAATGTGTTTTGCCTTCAAAGGGGGCTAAATATCAGGGACGTGTTCCCGCACGTCTGCACATAAGGTGGTGGTTTGTCTGCACTCCAAGAGCACGACTAGGTTGCTCTAGGGAGAAAACAGCATTGTGTAAACCCTAATGATGCGAACTGCAAAGACTGAGGTCCTATGTTGAAGAAGGCCAGGACTCTACAAAAAGGAACAATGCTCTGACAGTCAAGACAGTCAATTCCTGTCCTTGAAATTCAACATGATCCTTGCGTTTACCACAGAGGTTTTTTGCAGTGCACAGCACAATTCTTCACAGTCATGTTCCTGCTAATCATGTTTCTTGTTTCTTAGTTGAGTTACTTGAGATGAAGGTTGCTCTGCAGGCAGAATGGCCAAGCACGTACAGTGCGACCTGCACTGTGAACACGAGCTGTTACTTAACACCAAGTGTCCTGAAAAAATAGAGAGTCTAAAACTGGGCAGCCAGGAAGGAAAAACTTTCTGAACCTTGTTGTATTCAACTCCCCTGCATTACAATGGGAAAAGGTAACCCTCCACTTTCCCTCAAATGAGTGCTCTGAAAACTGAAGTCCTAAAATTCTGTGGAGCACTCCAACATCATCACAATGAAGGTCACTGCAGGCTGTCTTCAGAGCAGAGTTTAAACAGCACACACTAATCACAGCTGAACAACAAATAAAAAGCAAAACAGGGTCTATGTGTAGAATCTCAGCTTGGGCAGGGACGACCCCGAGAGGCTCTTTCAACCATCGAGATGTATGATTTCTCACAACCAACACTACTTCCACATCTATTTTACCACAGCAGCTTCTTACTTGGCCATATATACATGGCCACATATATGTATATATATTAGAGTGGAAAATTGTCTTCTCCCTTAGGACCTCATCTAAATGCTCACCAGATCCTCAAATCAGTAGGGCTTTTATTAGGAGAGGAGTGAGATGTTCCATGATAGAGACCACCCATCAAGTATTCGCTCTCACAGCTGCTCTTGTGCAAAGGTCCCTAAGGTTTATTTCATAATGACGAAGTTGGAGGGGTTATTTCAATCTGTCAAGAAGACAGATAGATTATATTTACATTTTTAGCTACAGCTTCTCACAAAATGAGGTAATAAAAATCTCCTCAACCATCATTTATAACATGTAACAACGAAAATTAAGTTTCACATTTAGAATCTGTACTAACGGTTCCTGAAAAATACTCCACACTGACTCCAAGGCTGGGATATCATGGCAATTGGAACTGAGATTGATCAAAGCTGCTTGTCTTTTATGGTCTTCATTTGCAAAGGACCGAATATAACTGGATTACCAGTAATACAGTATAGCTCAGAATAAAAGCACATTAATTTTCTGTGCCTAGAAAAGGCTCTTATTTTTTTCTCTTGTAATTACAAGTCAACTCTAGGGTTACAAGGGAGCGACCGTGAGGAGAAAACCAAAACCAAACCCTCAGTGAGACTTGAACTTGCAAAAATAATCCTGGCATTTTCAGAATGAGCAACATCACTTTCACCTCCGCTGATGGAAATTCACACTGCTCAGCTCTCTGAAAGTATTTGAAACAGGAGGGAGGAAGGGAATCACAGCAGGATTGAGAGGGAATGCGTATTGCTTCTGATGAATGGCACAGTGCCCAGGCAGCTGCTGCATGAATGCCAAAAACGGGACCTTCGTTGCTTCAGCTGGATCCCTCTTGAAGTTTTGAATTACAGACGGACACCTCACTTTATGGGATTCTGAGGCAACGTGGCAATGGAGACTGCTTGCTACATGTGTCTTTTTCATTGCGAAATTGAGACCCTGATGGGAAACTACTCTCTCCAACAGTCTCACACAGCAGATAAAAAATACATTTCAGCACTTTTGTATCAGGATTTGCAGGAATTAACATTACTCCAGATCTTTGTTCATCTTTCAAATGCAAAAAGCTACACCAATATCATAATTGACTTTAGACAGTCATATTTTAAAAACAAAACTTGTAAAATCTAAAATGTGCAGAATAACTGAAAGAAAAGTCTTCATTTAAAATACTGGGAATAACTTGGAAGGTGGTTGCTGCATTGTAAATGACAGCCATGCCATTTTCAACATAGTAAACACAGTAGGTAAAAGAATGAATCATAGAATCTTGAGTTGGAAGAGATCCATAAGGACCATCAAGTCCAAATTCTTGTTCCTTGCAGGACTACATAAAACTAAACCATAGGACTGAGAGCGCTGCCCAGACGCTCCTTCAATTCTGACAGGTTTGCTGTGGTGACCACTTCCCTGGGGAGCCTGTTCTAGCAACAGATCACCCTCTCAGCGAAGAACCTTTTCCTAATTGTCCAAGCTAAACTTCCCCGGTACAGCTTCACTCCATTTCCTCATATCCTGTCACTGGTCACCAGGGAGAGATCAGCACCAGGATTACCCTGTCCTAGGTGGAGAACCTTGTTAAATTTCATCCAGCTGGTGACTAGTCTATCCAGATCTCTCTGTAAGGCCTCTCTACCCTTGAGGGAGTCCACAGCTCCTCCTGGTTTAGCATCACTGGCAAACTTACTCAATGTATAGTCAATTCCTGTATCCTGCTCATTTCTAAAACCATTAAAGAGCACTGGCCCTAAAGTTGAGCCCTGAGGAACCCCAATGGTGACCACGCTATGTAAGTCATGCCAACTTTACGTAACCTCACTTAACTATAACCTTTTGAGCCCGATCCGTTAGCCAATTACTCATCCAAAGTATTATGGACTTGTATATCTGTGTGCTGGACAGCAGGATACTGTGACAAACAGTATCAAAAGCTTTGATAAAATCCAGAAACACCACATCTACTGGCTTCTCTTGGTCAACGAGATGGGTGACCGTGTTACGAGAGGAAATTAAAATACTTAAGCAGGACTTCTGCTGAACTCATGCTGGCTATGACCAATGACTGTGTTATCTCTCAGTGCTTTAAGTAAAACAGATATATCCACCTGCAAGTAGAAGGCACATTTTCACCTAAAATGAAATTACTAAAAATTCCAAGTTATGACAACTTCTAAGATCTAAAAATTGCCAAGCAATTACAGTATTTTTAATTAGATAAATACATTCAACTATTCCAGATTTGCTGTTGTCAATGGTTAGGGCTGGGCTGACTACTACACAAATGAGAGATGCTCTCCCAAAGGGAAGACTAACAGATTGGAAAACTAACACAGCTTCTATGACAATAATAACAATAAAATGAAATATACACAAAACCAATTATCGAACGCAACCTTCCTGATGGCAATTACGTCACTGTCACCACTGATGCTGTGGAGCAAGTGCTGGGGAAGTCCCAGACTGGACTCATTGGCAGATAGGAACCAGATTTCAAAAACTGGATTCAGGAATACATGGACTGAGATTGAAGGAGAAGCGGCAGAGTCCTCCTCAGGTACTGGCCATTGAAGATGAGAGCTTGACCCTCTTGATCACTGAGATCAGATAAATATGACGTATATGGAATGGAATACCTTGTTGGTCAGTTTAGGGTCACCTGTACTCTCCATTCGCTCCCCACAGATGTGACCACCCAAGGCAGCACACAAGATTTAGCGGTGACCTTGGTTTCCATAGGAGCACGAGCCTTTCTGCACACCGATCCTTAGCAGTAACTACAAACATCAAGCATTATCACGACTAGAAGCAGACACTGTCTGCAAAAATTCGCCATTAACTTCAGAAAGTGCAGTTACTTAGAAGAGACTGAGCTGAAAAGTAAAATCACTGAATCAAATTAGTTCTGTTCTAGCTCAAACCAGGACAGCTGTTAAATGAAGTGTAGAACAGAACTGGGGGACCGTCGTCTTTACCAGCAGCGATATTTTCTGAATAGCCACTGTTCTCATTCCAGCCTATTCAGCTAATTCTTTTTCATCATCACATCACATGAAGTTGCAAGCTAACGGCAAAACACACAACAAAAGAACAGAGGGGAGGAGAAAACCTTGGTTTCTTCCTCTCAAAAAAACCCCACAAACCTTGATAGGCAGGGGTAAGTTCCATATTTGTATGTTAACACAGTGACTAACAAATGTTGTTCAAGATACTTCAACCTAATAGTAATTTTAATGGAAAGCAGTTTTTAAGGTTTTAAAGACATTTTTTTAAGTTCTCCAGCATGATTAAATGAAACCTAAAGAAATTTTTATAGTTTTAACTAATTTCCAGATTGCAAGCCACATTCAATTTTACATAATACTAAATTAAGTATTACATTATCAAATAAGTAATTTTCAAGTTTTTAGCAGAATGCAAAACACATGAAAATCAAAATTCTCAATCAATGGACCATTCATTATATGATGAAAAAATAGTAAATCCCATTTTTCTATTTCCTCCTCTCTCAAAGAAAAGTAACACTGTTTTTCCCCTAGGGATAGCTACTAAATTAATAATGCAAAACAAGATTAAACCAGATAATTTCCTTTCCATTTTTTAGATTATCATAAATTTAGCAATTTAAAACTGCACTACAAAAAACAAAATGTATTTTGCTTAACATGTTTTGGGCCTTTTGGACATCTTTAATATAGCAGGATGATAAAGTCCATTTTTTCACTGTTTTCTGAAAATGAAAAATCCTGCTGTGGCCTTGTGGTTCTTCCACCCTCAGATTTCTCAGAGAATGCAGAAAATGTTGGAATTACATAAAAAAAAAAAATAGATAGGGATCTTTAATTAATAATTTATTTCCACACTAAAGTAATTTGAAAGATGCGATGTCACTACTTTCCAGTGACTGAAGAGGTCTCTTGGTGTTTAGCCAGATGCGAGTTTCTGTTTTCCTGAGCGGAGAAAACATGCAAATAATCTTCCAAGCTTTCTTTAAGCAGTGCAAATGAGAGAAAAAAAACAATGTGAAGCAGCTCATTTTTCCTTCTTTATAGGTCACTCCACTATAGGTCACGCTATTGCAACCGTTAAGCTTTTTACAGTTCTTTCACTTGTTTAAACTAAGTTGGAATAAAGTTTCTTTCAGAAGAATCCAGCACAAAAGCCTTTAAGTTCACATACCTCACTTAAATCACCTGAAGAGATGTAAATTCTTATCTTTGACTGGAGCTATTATTGACTAGTAGTTTTCTGGAGGGCACCAGTATGTCTGTTTATATCAACACTGCTCTGTTCTGGCAACTGCTAGAGATAAACAGTTTAGGGGTTTTTAGAAAAAAAGAAGCTTAGAATGCTCAGAATTAGAAAATGAGAAATAAAACTGGAGGTCTGATGTAGTCAGAAAAAAAAGAAATGTTAAGACACAACCATCACAGCTTAAACTAGAAAGAAAGGTCACCTGAAAGGTCTCAGCTCTTATAAAAAATTATTGAATGATTGGGGCTTGGTTTGCCAGTGCCCTGCTGATCTAGAAAGAACTGCTAGTAAACAGCAGCAGCAATTTATCTATTGCTCCTCCCCCATTGCACTTTTTTTCCATTTCTCTTTTAATGTTGATGGTGAGTGAGAAACTGCTGAGGAGGCAACTACTAAAGATGCATTGCAGCCTTCTCTTGTTAACATGGTATTTGCACTCAGGGTCCTTATGTAAGGAGGTTGCACAGGGAGTCAAGGAACAGGAGAACCAAACGTCCATTATAGCAAGTGAGCATCCATATTCCCCTCCACGTCCCCCTCTCTGCTCCAGTTCCATTGCTTCTGTTGGGCACACCACCAAATCCAGCCTTGTACAAGCGCCACAAAGCTGAAGGCTACTAAGAGGTAACCAGTGTGGATTATGACCTGACAAGACACAGCGCTGTACAAGGGAAGACTCCTGAGCAACGGGTGCTACTTCTCAGTTTGACACAAGCTAGAACATGGCTTGAAATGGGTCATCCCTCAGCATCATTTCCTTGTCCTGTCAACTGATCGACTAAGCTCTTTGGCTCAAGGTTACCTCCTCCGGCTGTTCTTCCTAGCAGATGTAACTTGGTGGGGCATTTTTTTTTTTGTTAGGTTTGGATTTTGTGCTTGTCTCTTTCATAACTAATATTTTTCATCTGGACTGTTAGATAAAGCCAAGTACTTTGCTGGTAAACCTGAGCCTGTTTGCAAGGGTGAGGACAACAGGAGTGACTGCTTCTGTGCCAACAGCCTGTCAGCAGCTCCCCAAGTTCTTTTTTCCCCTGCAGGCCTCACAAACCCCATGCCTAAGTGGACAGACAAGGTCTCCTACAGCCAACCTGAGGCTAGATTCCTGCAGCACAGACATGCCCCCACAGACGTCCCACAGACACCCACATAAGAAGCTCTTTTGTAGAGAGGACACAGTCAAGCGGACATTCTTGGGTTCAGCTTCAAGCTGTAGGTACTGACACCCATGTGCTAACCATCAGGTACACCACTGTGGTACTACATGTATACACAAGACCTAGTTATTTTCTACTTCTGAGCGTCACTGTACCAGAAATAACGACTCCCCTCCAGCCAACAATTGACAATGATTAACAGGTTTAGCGGTGAGTCCGTTCACCTCAGACTACTGCCCATACTCCTCGGCAGTCAATGCAAAAAGTTAACAGTTACCGAGATCTCACCAGATTTCAACATTTGTATGAACTGTTTCATCATGTGAGGACACTTTTGAAAAAGCAGGTAAAAACAATACCATTTCTTCACAGAGGGCAACTCCCAATTCCAATGTTATGATCTATGACTTGACAGCATTTCATCTTCTTGTGTGGGGCTTTTATTTCCTTTTTTTATTTAATACAGTAGCATACAATAGACTTCAGGAAAATTCAGTCATTCATTTTCTTAAACGGTGCTGCATTGTCAGCACTCTATAATTATTTTAGTGTATGAATGTGGTAGTTCAGAATAAAAGTCTTAAATTTATGCAACCTTATAGCATCTTTGGCATAAATCATATGTTCCTAGATATTTTTCGTGGTAATTCAGCCTGTACAAAACCTGCCAGCTCTTGAAAATGCCTTGTATTATAGGTTACCCAGGAGAATATTTGTTGCATTTATAAGATTCCTATCAGCCGGTACTATGCAATTAAATTAAACATAAATTATCGTAATAACAAAATAAGATCCAAGTAAGTCCAAACTGCCAGCCAAGTAAAGCAAAAAAGATCTTACCTTAAAACAGCTGGCACTTGGAGTTCTTATTACTGTGTCGTATTTCTTGTATAGACTTGCCTATCTGTTGTAGTGTCACTTCCAAAAAGTACACGTGTATTACCACACATTCCCCAAAAGTATACAGGTATTATGACACAGTCCTCTCTACACATAGGTGTCTAACGTTCAGCGGTTAATAATGAAACTAGAAAACCTAAGAATCCTCAGATTCTTAAGGTGGCGTTTGTAAGAAGATTTCCCATGCTCAGGAACTCCACCACCTACCGATATCCCACGCTTTCAATGAAGAAAATTCCAGCCTCAAGAGCTGAGGTATGTAATAAGGCTTTTATCCAACTCAGGCACTCGACTATGTAGAAAGAGAAGAATCCTCACGTGCCCAAACGACAGATAATGCACAACTTTCTACACTCGTATTCCAAGTACACTCCCAAGACACCCCAGCACACTGCTACACTGCATCTAAAAACTGGTACCTTAACACAACTCTCAAGTCAAGCCATAACCCATCCTGTTCTTGCCCCAGCACAGTGACGTAGAAGATCCTGACTAGTTTGCTGACTGACTCACACAGCAATCCTTAAGAGGATCAAAAAGTCACAAGGAGATCCTGACTAGTTTGCTGACTGACTCACACAGCAATCCTTAAGAGGATCAAAAAGTCACAAGAAGATACCAGAGATCCAAGGTAATATCCATGATGAATGCAAACTACCTAGGCACTTCTCAGATGTTCCATCGAGTTTCAGAAACTGGGTAACAAATAGATGATTTGTGGGTGTTAAGAGACAGTAACCAGTAAAAATGTCGAACAGGAACTCTTCAGATGAACATAGACGCCTCACATCCCAAGTGTAATGAAGACTGGTAGTCAGCCAAACTAAGAATATTGACTAACTTCTAAAATTTGTTTGCTTAAAATTCTGAAACACACATTTAAGGTCAATTTGTGAAATTGGCAATTAAGCACAATTTTTTTTAATAATCTTTTAACATAAAAAAAAAGTGAAAACATATTCAAGTCTGTATTCTTTAAGGGTTAAAGTTTGAAAGCGTTGACCTAAACATAGCTCTGTTGGCAGAGTTCATTATCTCATCTACTTTGAATCAAAAGAAACTATGAGGAGTAATTCAGGGGATGAGACAAAAAAACTAAGAGTGAGACTAAATACATTCGTCCAGTCGTCCTGAAGGGGAAGAAAGTTTTAAATTCAATCTTAAGCTTACAAATAGTTTATAAACTCAGTAACAGTTCTGCTTTTCTTTTTCTAGCTAAACTAGACTCTTGTTCTTGATTTGCTAAATGTACTAGAATTTTTGACACTGACTTTTGTGAATGAAATCTTTACAATTGAAAAATACAAGCTTTTGGGTGAGATTTGAGCACTAAACCTTACTAGAGCACTTTAGGAAATGCAAGAACAACGCAAGGATAAAGTGACACCATGTATCTTTAAAACAAGGTAGGAAATGCTTATTTCAACATAAGCTCCTTTACCCAAATGGCACTGTTCAATCATCATCCCCTCCGTTGGTTAGTCCTAGAGGTATAACTAACAGTCAAAATAAAGCAAGCACAAAAGCTCCTGAGGGTGACAGGAAACCCTGTAGAGTAAGAAATTTTACACAGTTATTTATAGATATTTTCCTGTGAGAAAAGAATGGTAAGAATGTAGCTTGAACATTAACAAATCCACTAGAATATCAGTCTGCCTGGTATGGTCAGCAGGTTTGAAGGGGATTCAGTGAGGCTGGAAATACAAACTGTAGCTTGTAATCAGAAAAATCCCACTTTAGAAATTTGAACCAGCAGCTAGAAACATGTAATACAATATAGAACCCTCCTAAAAAGGTAGCCAGCTAGAGAAATCCTATAGTGAGTATGGGAAGTCTACAACTATTTAGCTAAAAGAAATCCCTATTCATAAGTGAGAACTATGCACAAAATCTGCATTTCCTTCCTTTTCTTTCCTTGGGAATGGTGCAGCAGATCACACATGCAAGTCCTCCATCAGGACATGGACAGACCAGAAGTTAAACCGAAATACATTGTCAACTGAAATAATCTATTCTATTCTAAAGATACATTCATGGAAAATAAACCAGAACAACTGAATTTTAAAAGAAGACTATTCAAAATGTTTATTCAGATTGTTTACGAAACAATTACTAGGAATGTTTTGGCAACAATTTAAAGGAACTGGTCACTAGTTACTAACGCACTGCTGTCAAGAATGAACGTGTGTACAGTGGGGTTCCAGGGCAGGCCCCATTTACATCCTGTAAATAGCCAAGAATTTAATTGACAGCTTTAGAAATGAGAAGTTCAGTGCAATACAGGAAGCCCAGAATGAACAACTACCCTGTTGCTTTAGCCTAAGAGAGATATGCAAGACCTATTTCACATTAGTGTCCCAAGACACTTTTGCACATCCCTCAGGAACACTGCTATACAGTGCTGATTTTCCCTGCTACCAGTGGTTCTTCAAAGAACCCTGACAAAGGCACCACGCTAAACAGAAGCTGTTCTGTGGTTCAGCCAAAGAGCAGTTCATATCTGAGTCAGTTTTGGCTTCTCGGAGGAAAACAAACCAAACAAACAAACAAAAAAAGATTGCTAATTTATTAAACAAGCAAATAAATAATGAAAATGAAGGAACAGATTTGGGGATTTTTAGGACTATTTATTTGGCAGGAGAAAGCAGAGAGCTCTTGATGAGACTTTTAAGAGATAAATCCATTAAAAAACACTGTTAACAGAATGAACCAGTTAAGTCCACATCCCCAGAGCAAGTTGGCAATCAGTTTTCCACACCTGTTCTCAGACCAGTGCCGGCAGTTAGATGCGCTGTTTAAAGTCATCTACCCACAACCTCTAGGTCAAGAAACACAAGGTAAAAATGCACTTTCAGGACGGCTTACTGCAAATATTAGACATAACAGATGTGATTTTCAACTGACAGTGCTCAACATCAAGTGGAGGAGGGCTGAAAATTCTGTCCTGAATGGAGAATATCAAAATTAGGTCGCCAACGAGTCACAGACTGCTGAAGAAAGCAGGTCCCTTCTGACTAGTAAAGGAAAGAAACAGAAAGATCTATCCAACATAGTCACAAAGCCATATTTCTTTAGAAAAAATCCTATTTCCCTTAACTCTAAATACATTCAGCATTACTCATGCACCAGAAGAAAACATCTGCAGCCCTTAGGGCTTCCAAGAGTCTCATAAGGATTTCCATCTAGGATCTCTCTGACTTACCAGATAAAGGCTAAGCATCAAAAGTAGGCATCTGAAGTGTTCATTTCAGTCTTTATATCAGCAAACAGTCTGCAGTGTAGGACATTCTTCCTGAATAATTAAAACAAAGAAAGGACACATACAGTCCTCATTAGCGGGGAAGTCCAAGAGCCCTGAAGTGGAAAAATACTCTTAAGCTTTAGACAAGGGAGCCACACTGCACCCAACAAACACTCACTCTCCCTTGGCTACCTGGCACGATCCCGCTTTCACTTGGAGCTCATTCTCAACTACCAAAGTAAATAAGAATTTCATCAGGTTGTATTTGCTTTTACCACTTTCTCCCCTTCACAAGTTTGCAGGTGATAAAAAAATCAGGAAGAGTAGTTGATACACCAGACGATTGTGCCATCATTCACAGGGACCTTGACAGGCTGGGAAAAGGGGCTGACAAGGCACCTCATGAAAATTGATAAAGGGAATTGTGAAGTCTTGCAAGTAAAGAGGACTAACCCCATGCATTTAGGGGCAGATCCAGTGGAAAGAGACAAACCTGGGGGTTTCAGTAGACAGTGGGTTGAACACGCTCTTGAGGCAAAGAAGGTCAGCGGCATCCAGGGCTACATTAAGAGCAACATCACCAGCAAGACAAGGAAAGTGACCGTTCCCCGCTACTCAGCAGTGATGAGACGGCACCCGGAGTACTGTCACGTGCAGTACAAGAAAGACATGGACATAACGGATCAAGTGAAGGGCCACAAAGATCATTAAGGGACTGGAACATTTTCCATATGAGGAGACGCTGAGAGTTTCTAACTAAATGTTAAGAAAAAACTTTTTTTTATTCTATGGGCGATCCAACACTGACACAGGTTGTCCAGAAAGCTTGTGAAATGTCCATCACTGGAGATGTTAAAAACCTGGCGGAACACAGACCTAGGCAACCTGCTCTAGCTGACTGCTTTAAGCAAGGAGATCGGACTAAAGGATCTCCAGATGTCCTTTCCAACCTCATTGATTCTGTGATGAACCCCAGACTAATATCCATGTCCAATATAGCAACTCCTGCCCTCAGGAAAACATTCTAAGCCCATGTATTGTACAGAGAAATAACACTGCAAAACGACATGCACCCTCTGTCTCCTTCCAAAGGATCTAACGAAACAAACATGTCAGAAGAGAGAAAAATATCTGGAATTGCCAAAGCACTGTGCATATTCCCTTGCCACTTTTTGAAAGGGAAGAATAGAAGATGATAAGCCAGTCAGAAGTGTCCTGCTCTAACCTGTCTTAGATTGCACACACAAAAATCACAATATGCATCCAGCGTAGAAATGAGCCAAAATACAAGGGCACGTAACACTGAACACAGATGCTTTCAATGCTCAGGTGTGCAAAGACTGAAGAAGCTCTGCATGAGTGGTCACAGCTGTCTCCTTAGTTCAGATAGCTTCTTCTGGCCCATGCATACACACACAGGGGCTACACATGTAGGCTACACATGCAGTTATATACCAACGTTTCCTACCAATTATGACTCAAAGGCCTATTCTGTCCCCAAAATTAAATTTCTCCTCCCCAATGGTCTAGTAAATTAATCTACAGGCATTGTCCTGGAACTTTCAATTTATGTTCCAGATAGATACTCTCTACACCAAGGTATTAAATACTTTTAAAAAATCTAAACACCATGTCTGAGAAAATAAGACCTTTGTTAAAGAGAATCAGGGGGAACTAGTTACGTGGATCACAAATGTGGCAAAGGAGCACTATAATTAGCGTTTATTTTAGGTCATTTTATGGGGCCTGTAATTCCCACCACACATGTGAAAAACCTAAGAGCTTGCTCAAGGTCTCTTATACCCACAAATGATTCAGTAAGAATTGTGGAGATCTGAAGAACAAGAGAGAACCAAGGTACAAGTAAGTTAGACCTCCAACCTGACCCTTGGGTCCAAATTAAGAAGCAATGCCAGGCTTTCAAAAGGAGTCCAGCAGAGACTCTGTGAACACAAGAGACTGTAAGGAAAGAGCAAGACCATTGTCAGAGTTTTGTTGGGAAGCCAAGATAAGTGCAAAATGGATATGAGGCAGAAATTAAGACAGTGGGCAGAAAGAATATCACAAAATTGATTTAAAATACACATTTACACAAACGTAAAAAAACCCCACCAACCAACAGATAGACAGATAGATGAAGAATATTAAAATAGGCAGTGGTTTCATACCTGCAAATCGGTTTTTTTAGAAGTCATCTATCATACAACTATATAACTGTGACAGTCAGTGAGTGACGTGGCACTAAAACTGTCAACAGGAACAAATATGCTAGCACCTAGTGTTAAATCAAACCCTGTTCGGTTAACTCCAGTGCAAAGGCATTCGAAAAGCAGAGCACAGGAACAACAAGGCTTAACCATTTTCTGCCAGGAAGTCTGCAAATCTCACCCTTTGATATTTCTGCATCTTATGTGTGCCTCTTACCAAGGTATTCAGCCTTCCAGCAGTCAAAGACTTCAGTACCGCTTTGGCCGCGTCACCTACCAATCACAACATGCAAAGCACACAGATGACATTCCCCCCAGCACAGATGGGGCTGGGGTGCTACTGGGAATTGTGGTATTTGGAGACATTGATGAAATTCTAACAGCTGTGGCAGATTGGAGGGTGGAGAGGAAAAAAAAAAAAAGAGAGAGAAAGGGAATAGGGGGTACTGGAGGACTGGAACCAAACTAACAGCTGGATCAAAACAGCTTAAGACAAGAGGTATTTTTTTGAGTTCCCACGCCCTTTTCAACTCTATTCTATTTTATGAGTTACAGGAAAAAAAAGTAGTAACACATAAATAAATTACCTAGAATTGTTCTCATTGACCCGGTCAGGTCATCATTCACAGGATCATGAATCTTCATTATATAAGCACATAAACACAATGATGAGGAACGCTACAGAAAACTCCTTAACAGAAAAACAAATGCAAAGACGCCCAGAGAGCCAAGCACCAATCACCGTCACATCTTTCTTATAAAGAGGTTTTGCAGCTACCCAATAGTTCAGAATTCTTGAGTAAGTCATAAAAAAAAAGAGAATTAAGAGAAAAAAGACACTATCCCGCTCTATGTGGGAATGATCAGTACCCAAAGACCGATGCCTACTTATTCACCTTCCTGTAGATGGTGACGGTTTGGTTGTGTGACAACCAAACACACACACACAGGAGCACCGGGAGGCAATGGCAGGTGGGGGAATCCCAGTAACACCTTGTGTAGCTGCTTCCAGGGCCATCAGAGGAGAATGATCATCCCCTCCAAGGCTGTAATGTACACATAAATACACACATTAGCACAAAGGCACAGGGACGCACAAAAACCCAGGCAGGAAAACAGAGGCCCAGTCCCCCACGAGGGATGTCCCAGGAGAGCCATCAGCCCCATTGCCCACTAGATAAGGCAACTGTGGAGGCTCTCAGGGTCACCTGACAGGCTAAGAGATGTTCTACTGCCTAGGAGTATGGGACATGTTATGGGATGCAGAGGAAGACAATTTTGGTATTGCACAAGAATTACTATAGGATGTTTAGAGCTGGAAACAAAGGCAGGGGAAGGGAAGTTATCAAGGTGATATACAAGACAACCAGGGGCTCAGGCCCAGTCAACATGGGTATAGGAAAGGAAGGTCCTGCCTGACCAATTTGATTTCATTCTATGACTGGGTGACCCACCAGGTAGATGAGGGGAAGGCTGTGGATGTGGTCTACCTAGACCTCAGCAAAGCCTTTGACACAGTCTCCCACAGCATCCTCCTGGAGAAGCTGGNTGGAGAAGAGGAGACTCAAGGGAGACCTCACCACTCTCAGGTGATCACTAGTCAGGTGGGGGTCAGGCTCTTCTCCCAGGCAACTAGTGACAGGATGAGAGGGCACGGCCTGAAGCTGCACCAGGGGAGGTTTAGGTTGGATATCAGGAAGCACTTCCTCACAGAAAGGGTCATTAGGTGCTGGAATGGACTGCCCAGGGAGGTGGTGGAGTCACCATCCCTGGAGGTGTTTAAGGAAAGATTGGATGTGGCACTTGGTGCCATGGTCCAGCAAGGTGTTGTCATGTTGGGTCACAGGCTGGACTTGATGATCTCGGAGGTCTATTCCAGCCTCAACAATTCTGTGGTTCTGTGATTTAGGGGGGAATAAACATGGATGATAGAGGGATAAGAGTATAAAGTGGGCCAGTTTTGTAAAATAGGTTTGCTGCTTGGAGTGGGATTACAAACCTCGGAGCCCAGGTGTCTGTGGTGCCAGGAAATGCAGTGAGCGTGTAATTGCCAGTAACTATCAAGCCACAATAGCCAACAACAACTTACTGGCTAAGCAAGTACTTAAGCAAAGTGGCTTGGAAGACAGGTATCTGTGTGTCTCCAAGAGAGAGGTAACTGACAGAATTGGCTTCAGGACACATCCGGGTGGTCCTAGCAAACTTTTGGAGAGACTCAGGTTTGAAGGTGAACTGGAATACCTGCTATTGGATGGACTCATGTCCAATGCTAACTACTGGGGGATGCAGAAAGCAGGCAGCGCAGCAAAGGAGGCTGCCTTTGTCTGTCTGTCTGTGAGTGAGGGGGTCTATACCCAAAAGAGGAGTGGGGCTGCAGCCTTGAGGACTCATACGCTCGGGTGCCAGCAACTGGGGTGAATGGGATCCAGCGGCCAGCTACTGAGTAGACAGGTAGTGGCAGGATCCAAACTGCACATATGTATGTGCATTTGTCACTAACAAACCCTTCCTGCTTAGCCAGAGAGAGGGGAAGAGGACATGGCCATTGGGGCTGTTTGCGTGTGTGTGACCGACTCCGTACATAAATGTGTGCGTGCCAGGCACGCCTGCTTCCGTGTGCAGGGAAAACAAGTCCAGCGTTGCCTGTGGTTGCACCTGGAGACACATTCCTGCAACAGCCACAGCTCTACGGGGTTACCAAGCCTGTCAGTCCTCTAATAACCAGAAAGCAGAAGAACTGCAGAGCAAGCAGTGACCATTATGGGTTCACAGACTTTCTCTAGTTCTGACAGCGTCATCAAGAAATCACAGGCAAATGGCAAGTTTCTCCTTTTCTGTCTTGTGAAAATCAAAGCCAGAAAATCAGCTCTTACCTTCACAAGAAAAGTCCAAATGCTCAGGTCACCTACAAATTCCATGTGTTTCTAGTATGCCAATCTGACAATATATTTAAGCAGAAAAAAGAGGAAATGATCATCTACTGGTGGGAGGGTAGGAATGAGAAGAAGATGGAAGAATCAACTCCACAGCTACCTCCTTAAGATCAGGTGTGAAATATTAGGCAGCATCAGTGAACGACCACAATTTCTTAGACACACAAGTACAGGTGTTCAGTGCTACTTCCTGTTGGCAGCTTTATAATCGCACTGTATGTTCTGAAATTGCAGATTTTTTACAATTCTTGTTTATACTAGCAAAGGGAGGGGGGCGGCAAGCAAGTGGAGACTCTGGTTCTCGCCTCCACGGCTGTAAAAAATAAGCTTGAAAGTGAAATTTAATGGCAAATCAAAAAAATGCAGAATAGCTTTAAAATAAAAGAGGATGAGTAGCAGAAAGAAGGGAGAAGTGTCCTGTACTCCCTTATTTCCCATGTCTGTTTCTCTGACTTTGTACTAACATCATACTGCTGGTGCATCTGAACTTCTAGTGTTGAGGGACAAATAACCTAAGCAAACAAAACACACGAAAGAAACGAACCCCTTTAAAAGCATTCTTCACATGGTACAAGAGCGAAAAAAAAACAAAAAGAGGCTTGTTTCAATTTTTCCTCTACCCCTTGCTTTCACATCACACTCACTGTCTGAGCTTTCGAGCAAAGAAAGCAAGCTTACAGAAAGCCATCCTGAAACACACTACCAGCAATTATTTGGTGATTTTACATTTACTAATGAATTGATTCTTCTCATGCATACTCATAGACTAAGAAAAAACAGCCTGCAACTGCAATACCAGCGGCCACATTTCTCCTTTGTCCTGAAAGGCTCAGGATAAGAGTAACACATGCGTCTTTTTCACCATCACCCCTTGCTTGTTAATTACATTTAATTACATTTTCAGACTGTGCTGTTCTGACCTATATATATACTTATGCTATATGAACAGACACAACATCCCTTTGTGTTGCTTTGCATCTTGGACACTTGCATGCTCCTGATCAAACAATACGCTGCCGGGAAAGGGAGTCGATCTAAACTCACTGAAGAAAGAGCTCAGTGAGACATGAAGATTCACAGTGGGATTTTTTTTTTTTTTTCCCAATCTAAGGTTGTCAAAATAAAGCTCCAAATGAGCCACTGTCTCCCACAATGCAGTTTTGTTCAGTGCTTGGTTTTCTGTGGGGTAATTTTCATCTTATTAATGCAAACTGTACGTCATTTCTGTCATTAGATAACAGGAGACAAAAGCAAGAGGCAGAGGTGGAGGGTATGTCTGAGCTGAACCTGGCTATCAGAGCAGAATTCACTGAAATGGACAGACAGAGATTTCAGCAGTGCAGAGGCAGTAGCTGTTGCACTGTCAGGAATTAGACTGGGCTGAGGAGCCGAGGAGGGGAAATGCTAGAGCAGTGAAAAAACACAAGACAAAGGGAGACAAAGTCCTTTCTGAACCAGCAGGTTATTACAAGTTTTAGAGGTGGGGGGAAAAAAGCAGAGTAATTTTCACAAGAATGTCAGTGTCTTATTGTGGAGACAACAGCTTTTTCAAAAGCTGTTAAACACACAGTAGCGATGATGTGTTATATGGAACAAAAGCGGGAAACGCTGAAGTTACAACCTTTTACTCCTTTGTTTCATGTGGACACCCTTTTTCTGCATACTGGTTACACGAAGTTATAACAGAAAAACGCAATCCCTAGTAACAGGCTGAATGTGAGTGAATTTCATTTTATCATGCTCAATACATTTTACGAGCAGTATCCCATCTAGCGAATGGGAATACTGAAGCAGAGGCTAGGAAAACTACTCTATCAACATCACCCAGTGGCTTAAAGGACCAGGAATTCCCCCGATTCTATCCTTTTGCACTGGGTCACGGCTGCCTTATACAGCCACCACACTCCTCATCAGCCCAGGCTCCTAGTAAAATGCTCTTTGAAGACTGCTGACCATTCTTCTTTCTCTTCCTTCACTCCCTGTCCCTGGAGTTTCCTGATGTAAGAGGTGCTTTCAAGACACCCTAGTGAGAGCAGGTTGACCACCATCTGGAAGGCAACCAGAAGCTCACTCTAGCAAACGAATACGAATCAGAACATGAATCCCACTCCTGTTGTGCAGTGGGATAGGAATGCACAGCTGTTACTACATTTCAGTTCAGAGAGGCATCAGAAATTTGACATTGACGACCACCACAAGCACGTGCTGAAACTCTGCCCCGCTCAGGTCCTCGCTGGCAACCAGCCAGGCCCTTGGTGGTTGGGACCACTGTGCATAAAACATATCAGATGGCATATTGCCTTTTGTAATTTCTGGGAACTGGATTAAGGACGAGACTGCTGCAACACTTCACCTCGGTCCCACCGCCTTCCCACCTCAAATGGAGACGCAGCATTCTGCTGTAGTCTTACAGAGATACAGCCAACAGATAAAACGTACCCCAGCCTGCATTGCATTCCTCTGGTTCTTGTGACTCTGAGATACGGAACAAGTGATGACACTTCACAGCTGACAAATAAAGATTGTGTAGCATGCTCACTAAAAAGAAATACCTCTAAACAATAATTTCTTGCTGCCTCATCTTTCAAATCGGGAAGATGCTGAGTTAGCAAAATTCTTGGTAGAAACTGCAATAGCCTGGGTCTTGCATATATTTTATTACTAAAAATAAGACCGTAAAAATAACCAGGAAGACAAGCAGTATGTGGGTAAATACTGAACAGGCTTATAATTAGAAGCTATTCCTTCAAATGAAGGCATGAGATTTAACTGTCCAAGAAACCACAGCATACTGGCTACAGATTTGCAGCTTCTCTGTTGCAAGGAGGACTTCACAGGTAGTCACATCAGGCCACTTAGTGCTATCAATGCTTTGGGAGCCCACACCCAGAAGAAGAATGGTAATAACACTCTTTGTTATAACACACTTTGAGATCTTCAGTGCACTTCAGGGTATTTTGTTCTACGCAGTAGCAAAGCTTCTGTCCTTCAGCTCTCTACGAATTAAAGCTCAGTCTACAGGGAAGAGTGACCAAAAAAAAAAAAAAAAAGAAGAAAGGGAGAAAAAGTGAGAGGTTTAAGGGCCTTTTCCCTCTCAGCTCTTTGACCACCACACCTGCATTGCATTTTTTTTTTCTTCCAAGAATGTTTCGGCAGTTCCCTCTTCCAGGTGTAGTGAGCGAGAAGCTATTCCACCACATGTACGCTGTATGTTGAAGAACCAGACATAACAACAATTATGGAAATAAGCTCGTTGTCCAGAGGGCAGGATTTGCATGAGGAAGATAAACATTACATTTTCTATCAAGAGCTCAATAGTATCCCCAGTTGATTGCTGGAGACTTTCTCCACTTCTGCAGCTCCCCTTTAAGTTATTCCATCTCCACTGAGCCCAAGTTCAGTTGTGGTCTCAGTTCAATTAGAAAATTAATTTATAAAGCATATCTTTGAGCCCTTTGTGTCAACATTTTTCTTTCGTTTTTTTTTTTTGAATGAGGAAAGTGCCAACACTGTTGTGCAAGGGTATCTCCTGAAGTTCTGGGCATTTTAGCATGGGATTGAGGTGCTGGACTATAGCTGACACATAGGACAAATGTGGATTGTAGCTGACACACATCACAGCAACTATGTCTGCATCAAGCCTCATCAAGTCAGTCTGAACAGCTACGGCCTATATTACTGCCTCAAGGGTCTCCACTTATCGCTGTATTCTGCAGAACAGATCCAGCCTCCCACGTACCGACAGTCTTCAAGCTACAGCCTTTGCCCAAAATATTCTTCAACAATTGTTACAGAAACAAGGACGTGCAGGAAGCAAGGCTAGAGCTCTAGTGAGTGCTACTGACCGAAAGGGCAGAGTACAACACTGCCCACAAGCCCTACTTTAGCAAGTACTGCCACCAAGAGGCCAATGAAGGCTTGGGGTCATTGATCTCCACTTCAGTTTTGCCAGTAAGGACATGCTGCTTGTCTCAATCGCATCCTTCAATTGACATAAATTGGAAAGTCATACTGTGTCATCACATCAGCAAAATTCAACTTTCCACTGTACATCTTCCACTTAAAGAACTGATTTAAACGGCAGCTCCGTCAGGAAGCTTATTGATATATCTCCACAAAGAAAAAGACTCACAGTATAATAAATAAGGTGCAATGCTGAGCTCTTGCACGGCTATTGCTGCAGACCTACAGTGCATTTATAGCATCACGTGGGTTTTTTTCTTTCCAATTCTTAGCATTCCCATTTGTTTTACTGAACAGTTATCAATACAGAATTTGAAAGCTCCCACTTTTTGCACACCAGTTCCTGAAAGATAATTCCTGTGGTTAGAACAGTTGCATTGAAGTAACTCAGAGACATTCCCCTGAATTATATATTTTACAGTCTGCCCACACATCCCGGTTTTCCTGTTTACCTGTAGCAACCTTGAATTCTACCACAAAAAGATTCCTTTCTTTCCAATATCATACCTTCCGAGAAGTTCTTTTGATTTTTCTCTCAGGCTGCCTTGATTATTCAATTAGCAGCCCCCCAGCTTCTTTTATTATCCATACAACCACGAGTATTACTTACTTGGTTCAGTTACTTTATCTGCAATGTGAACTTTTAAAACATGAACCTGATACATTCAAGAAAGCAAATGATGGAGAATAGCAAGATCACAATCTAACTGTGAAGAAAATCCAAAAAAATACTAAGTAAGTGACATGTAACATCTGCAATACAATCTGGGCTATCCACAAACAAATCCTACTAATCCTCAGCCACCTCTTTTCCTCAACCTAGACATGACAGGATTGGAAAGAAGCTCATTTCATATAATCATACAACGGCTTGACTTAGAAGGGACCTTGAAGATCATTTTGTTCCAAACCCCCCTGCCATGGGCAGGAAATCCTTCAATGAGACCAGGTTCCCAGAGCCTCACCCAGCCTGGTCTTAAACACTTCCAGGGAGGAAGATGATGTCAGCTACTCTTCCCTTATCCACCAAAAGCCACCAAATTTGTCAGGCAGGATTTGCCCTTGGTGAAGCCATGTTGGTTGCTACCAACCACCTCCTCATTTTCCATGTGCCCTAGCAGAGTCTTCAGGAGGATGTGCTCCATGATCTTGCCAGGCACTGAGGTGAGACTGATGGCCTGTAGTTTCCTGGGTCTTCCTTATCTCCCTTTCTGAGAATGGGGGTTATGTTTCTCCTTTATCAGTCAGTGGGAACTTCACCAGACCTCCACGAGTTTTCAAACATGATGGAAAATAGCTTTACAACTTTGTTTACCAGTTCCCTCAGGACCTGCGGATGGATCTCATCCAGTCCCCTGGACTTGTGCACATTCAGGTTCATTAGATGGCTTTCAGCCTGGTCTTGTCTTACAGTGGGAGGATGCTCCTTCTCCCAGACCCTGCCTTTGGCTTCAACAACTTGGGTGGTGCAGCTAGAGCCCTTGCCAGTGAGGACTGAAGCAAAGAAATCATTAAGTACCTCAGCCTTCTCCATATCCCTCACGACCAGGTCTTCTCCTTCCTTCTGGAGAGGGTCCACCTCTTCTCCAGCTTTCCTTTTACCTCTGGCATACCTATGGAAGTTTTTCTTGTTGCCCTTGATGTCCCTGGCCAGATTCAATTCTATCTGGGCTTTAGCTTTCCTAACTTGATCCCTGGCTGCTCAGACAACTTCTCAGCAGTCCTCCCAGACTACCTGTCCCTGCTTCCACTCTCTGTAGATTCTCTTTCTGCCTTTAAGCATGTCAAGGAGTTCCTTGTCCACCCATCTGGGCCTCCTGGTGTTCTAGCCTGCCTTGCTCTTTTGTGGGATACACAGTTCCCCGGCTTGGAGGACGTGGTCCCTGATTACTGACCAGCTTTCCTGGGTCCCTCTCCCCTTCAGGGCTCTGGTACTCTGACAAACAGATCCCTGAAGAGGTCAAAGTCTGCTCTCCTGAAGACCAGGGTGGTGAGCTTGCTGCACACCCTCCTTGATGCCCTGAGGATCTTGAATTCCCCCATTTCATGGTCACTGCAGCCAAGGGTGACCTTGACATTCAATTTGTTACTAAGAAAGCTGGTGTGCCGTCAGTGCAGAACCACTCTAAACGAAACCACTGGCAAACAAACCCAACAAAAATTCAAAACACTGTGAGTAACAGCTGGCAACGGGCAGATCCAGTGAGCAAAAAACCCGAAACTTTACAGCAAAAGTGAGACTTTTTCATGCCACTGTTAAAAGGGTTAAACACACTCCCAGACATTCTGCTCCCCTGTATATCTGATGGAGCTTAGAAGTATCAGCAGCAGCTCACTGGTCCATCAGCAAATCCACCTGGTTCTTCATAGGTAACTACATTTACTATTTGTTTTATATCACTACAGGTAATTGTCATTAATATTGTATAGGCAGAGTAAGGCAGCAACTACTACACATATTCTACAAAGGTTTGTTTTTAATTAATTAATTACTGCAGCAAAGTATCCAAATTCAAAACTTGATAAACAAGTTTTTACAAGTCTGGTAGCTTAAAAATGGCCCACAACCAACAACAGAAAATTATTTTTATCTCTTCCTTTGCAACTCTTGTACAGTCCTGTTCTCCTTCCCTCTAGATACACAGAATCATAGAAACATCTTGAATGAAAGAAGGTAGTACTGCCATTTTAACCAAAACCAGCATTCCAGCTGATTTGTGACCTTCCCTTGGGACTCTGGTCATATAGAAGGTCTGTCCATCTTTTCACACTATACTAGAAACATCTACGATAAAGTTGCCCATCTGGATCATCTATTAAGGAATGTATTGGTTTGCTATTACCTGCCAGAAGGGTATGCTCTAATGGATGTACATGATTAAAAAAAAAAGGAAGAGCAACTTGGAACTGGAATTAAACATATAAAGTACACAGTAACTGTGTTCTGGTAGACAGAACTCTGAATCAATTCTACATCGTCAGTCAGATCAAACTGATAAATCTGCTTTACAGTGAAAAAAAGGATTATCAAGCAAGAAAAACTTGCCTCCCAAGCTAAGACTTATTGTCAACAAGTATTTAAGTTTGATACAGTATATATAAGGTGGGCCAAACATTACCATTATGGGGAAATTTCTACCTAGTTATTAGAAACAAAACTCACCGACATATCGTAAGGTTTAATAAAATGTACTGAAGATACTCTTGTTACCCAAATGTACTACAGAAAGTAAATACTCTAAATATTCTTTAGGACTGACTGTGCAAAATACGTCTTTAATATTGCTGCTGATTTTGTAGCCATTATCAAGAATTGGTTTGATTTTTTGAAACAAATTTCAGTAAGTTTCAAGATACTGGGCCTACAGAGTAAGCAAAACAATTAAATTTTATAAAAGGCCGGTTTAATTAACTTGCCCTGAGGCCTCATATTCCCACGAACTGGTGCTGGTGCTTCCATCTGCTCTCTAATTCAACTGATCTTATATTCTGTGACTCAGAGGTGCTTTTATCTGCTTAGCATTTCCCTCAATTACTTGTTACATCTAAAAAGGAAAAGTCTGCAAGCTTTCACAGCATTCCTATCTTAGACAAGCTACTACAGCCCTAACTACAGACATCAAAACTCTTTTCCTGCATTCTGCATTCTGATGCAATTAGAAAGGATCCCGATAGATCAATATATAGGAAATAAAATGACACGAATTAATGAATGGGCTTCCTCCAGGAAATGTCAAGACCCTGATCAATATATGCAGTAAAGGTGGGCACCTTCTTATTGTTTGGGAAGCTTACAAAACATACTGGCTACGAGTTTAGCCCTTCTCATGCAGATGTCAATGTTACTACCGATTCTGAATTAGCAGCAGTCACTAAGCGCAGGGCTTTAAAATAGGGAACACATCTATCTGAAATCTCTAATAAAGGAACACAAATAAGAGAATCTTCCTCACTCTGTTGTCCATCCACAATAAACAGAAAGTTGAGACTTCCACAAAACTGTTGTCCCTTGAGGTTTACCTTCCGCCTATAATTGTTCTCAAGTTCTTGGGGCTTGCCCGTCCAGGCAAGAGACAGTTAA
Source organism: Baryphthengus martii (assembly GCA_013396935.1). Taxonomy (NCBI): domain Eukaryota; kingdom Metazoa; phylum Chordata; class Aves; order Coraciiformes; family Momotidae; genus Baryphthengus; species Baryphthengus martii. Next base: position 3,619 of record VWZK01019428.1, on the reverse strand, counting down.
AATTAACTACCTGATTTGAAGCACAAGACTTCTGGACTTTCTCCTTCTAACCCTGGGGTACTAGAGGGTATAAATCTGTGCAAATCAGGGTGCCACAGTAAACAATAAAAGAAAGAGATGCCCAGCAGAGCAGGCAGGGTAGAGGAAAAAAACAAGGGCAAAAGGAGGCACGCTTTGGGTTCAGTTTACAGCGGCTCCCTGCAAATGTTGTACAGATCACCGGAAAGCAGAGGAAAGTGTCTACACTGTATCAGCTACTCTTTTACATGCTCTTTACTCTTCATAATCAGTCACCCCAAAAATTAAAAAAATCCCACTTAGAAATGAGATCATTAGTTTCTTCCTCATCAGAAGTCAAAATCATCATGTTGCCAAGAACATGCCTTTCTGTTAAGATAGAAGTTTTGTTTTCAATAAATATATTCATCAATAGAGAGTAACTATTCAGGATTTGAGGAATTTCCACATTGTTATTCTTCAGTTTCTCCTAAAAGCTCAGCTCATGCAGTCTTCCGATGCTCTACATTCAGATATGTTTTTTTCAAGTGTTTCAGATTCCAGAAATGATTCTTTCAAAGCTCTCTCTGTCAGCTCAAACACTAACAGAAGACAAAGTCCATTGCTCTCACTACAGAAACAAAAAGAATCTCTTATTTTAAGCTGCTCTATAACACATGGGAGGGTTGGTTGACTTACACTTTAAAACATAGGTAGCACAGAGCATTAAAAAGACCTTTCCATCTTCAAAGCAAAGCTATGTTTTACATGAGAAAAATCTGTTCTCTGGACAATACACTGAAGAGCAATATAAACTGTGACTAAACTATTGTCCAGACAAAACCTATTTCCTGACCAAATCTTCCAGCCTGTATCTCAAATACACATTGGCTCCTACTGTAGTCAGGGGACAAACCGATGAGATTGTATGTCTCAGGTCACTAGAATGACCAAGGCTAGAAGCTGCACTGGATTTCTCAATGAGCTGAAATCAGACTGTTAAAGACTTAAGAGTTGAAGCCCTGGATGGTCTGTTTTTCCAACAGTCCATACTCACTCTGCAGGTCTATTTCAAAAAGGTTGGAACTTGGTGGAAATTTTTTCTATTACCTTCAGTATCTCATGTATGTACCTCCCCCCAAACATGCTATGAAGCTGTAACCTACATAAATTATAGATATCCCCACTTACTGCTACTTGTCTGGTCCCAGTAAAAAGCTGGATGGAGGACTAAGCAATACTCAACAAAATATAAGAACAGCTGAGAGCAGATTATTCCTAGAAATGTAGAATTAAGCCTGGCAAACTGTCCATAAGGATGTTGCTTAAACCAACCTGAATACTTCTGAAGTACGGATGTCCGATTACGGAGTGCTGCAGAGACAAATTCACAAGACTAATCAATTTAAACAAGAGAAGGAAAAACAAGCCAGCACTGGATGTAAAATTTTACAAACACTGTGAATTTTCCTAGTTATCCACGAACATGGAAATAGTTTGAACTCAAATATTAACTGATTCCTGAGTCTCATTCATTCAGCGTAATTCTTGGTTAAAACAAACAAGATTTTTTTCACTTGTGGAAACAAAGTATTTTTCTTCCTGGTAGCCTCAAACATGTAGACTAAATCCAGATAACAGAGATTTGCTAAAATGCCCATCAATCTTGTATATTCTGCATCTTAAAGCAGGTGTTTAGTTCTACAGAAAGAGGGGAAACGAACCCACACAAAAGAGCATCTGCTGCACTTGTAGAAGTTAATTGGCAAATTTTTTTTTGAACTCTTCCTTTTTTTCCCTCTTCCTCTCCAATGCTCACTTTGCTAAGCTCAGGGAACTCACACTCTGTATGCAAAGAAAGAAAGAAAAAAAAAAAAGTACGTATAGCTTGTGAGAGATACTGCGTAGATCTGAGCACAGTTCAGTTTCAATAGTTTCTACAGGAACAGTGTAGGCTGTTAATCTAATCTTCCATATTTTAAGTTTTTCTGGATTTTGATACTGTCCCTCACAGCATCCTCCTGGACGAGTTGTCCAAGCGTGAGATGAGCAGGTTCACGGTGCACGGGGTGAAGGCAAAATTGACTAGTCTTTCCAAAACACTTTTCAAAAAACTGGAACTAGAAATCATTATCGTCAGAGTGGAGCTACTAAGTGAAATCCTGTGCTCTCAGTTGCTTCAGTGGTCAGGTCATGTCACAGTTTAGGATCAGGGCAGCCTGCTAGACCTATAATAGACACTCTGTTAACCCCTCTCCCTCCCTCCCTTAAGGGGAAGGGAAAAGGAATAAGGGAGAGAGACTTATCAATTAGAAAATGAAACTAGAACAGCTTTAACGAAAATGAAAAAAAAATAAAATAAAATGGCATATATACAAATATATACAAAACCAGTACTGAAACCAACCCTCCCCACTGATGGCAATTACGTCACTGTCACCACTGATGCTGTGGAGCAGGCACCGGGAAAGTCCCAGACAGGGCCCAGCAGCAGATGGGAACCAAGTTCAGGAGCTGGTTTCCAGTACTGGATTCAGGAACACTCCGATCAGGATGGAAAGCAGAACGGACAGAGCCCTCCTTGGATTCCAGCCGTTGGAGAAACGAAGAAAGCAAGTATCTGAGCAAGGGGGCCGAGCAAGGGCGCTGAAGCTGAGAGCAACCGAGCGAGGGCCCAGGGCAACTGAATGTGGTGTCTATGGGCTGGAATACCTCGTTGGGCAGTTTAGGGTCACCTCTCCTGGCTGCTCCTCCCTGCAGGAGCGGCCTTTTACTTTCTGCAGCCCCCAGTGTGTTACACAAGATCCAGCAGTGGCCTTGGTCTGCACACCAACGCCTGGTAATAACTCTAAACATCGGGGGCTATCACTGCCAGAAGCAGCCACTGCCTGCGAAAACAGGCTGCTGACTTCAGAGAGTGCTGTTAGTTAGAAGAACTGAGCTGAAAAGTAAAATTACTGAACAGAATTGTTCTGTTCTCACTCAAACCAGGATAGGTGAGATGCTCAGAATATCAACATGGTTAAAAAGATTTTGTTGAAAAGATTTGTTTGGATTTTTTTGCGGATTTTGGTTTTTTTGTTTTGTTTTTTTACTAGCAACATTGTCTTTTTTGAAGTCTGTAAGAGCGTATTTTGCAGTATAGGTCCTTTATTGAGAAATGAAATGCACATCAAAGGAGTGTTTATAAGTCAGTCATCCCTGATTTCCAACCCATCCTTTTGCTAGAGACTGGGAAAGGTTGGGAGGAGCGAGAAACTGCTGAACTCTCAGCGGACATGAACAAACCCAATCAAGAACTTGTCTTTGACAGCACCCATTGGTAGTTTCTTTTCATGTCCAAGGACATGTTATTACATCGGCAGTTGTCAGAAGGGCTCAGGCTCTTGGATAATTCTCTCTCAAGCAATTTGGCTGTAATGACTGAAATTAGAACCTGAAGTTTTTAAATTTGCAAGCTCAAGTGGCACCGTGCTACCTCATAAATGAGCCTCAGCATTCTTTGCCAGTTGCAGGGTCTGCGTGGTATCACACCACGTAGGTCACAGCAGTCTCATTTTGAGGTGACAAGTTTATGCATCACTGTGGCAAGATGTGGTTTGGGCCAGCAATGATGAGTAAA
>VWZK01019427.1:0-14430 GCA_013396935.1 Baryphthengus martii | reverse complement strand
TGTTCTGTTCTAACTCAAACCAGGATAATGCTTTCTTAAAATAAATTAACAGAGGTAGATCATGGCATGATCTCACCTCAGAGCTAAAAGAGAGCTTGCAACAATCCAAGTCTGTTTCCCCTGTTGTGATAGGTGTAGTGATTTTGCTCATAGGAAAGCCTGCGTTGCCAATATCACTGCACAAAACTTTCAGTGTCTGCCAAAATTTATCTACTGAAACTTCTTATGTCATTCAATTACAGAAGCCAATCAACCTTCTACCTTACTATGTCAACCTACTTACACTCTTCTAGTATATCCTCACAGATATAATTTGTCTCCATTTACCTTTGCACATCTAAATATTTATCTGCATGGCTTTCTGTGAGATAACAACTTAGCTTGCCGTGATACAGGAATGCAGCTAATTTAGTGTGTTTTGGGAGAAAGTTTAAGATGCTTGCCACTATGAGACTCTAGTGCTGTTTCTGGGGATGGAGATCTACTGAGCTGGCATGCCAAACGGCTGAAGGAGGGAGTCTTGTGAAGATAAGCTAGTCCTGTTTCAGCTAAACCAACAAAAGCAAACAGCTCTTACATAAATTTTGAAGGCTATAGTGTCCAAGTGAAGACCTTCACTTAATTAACAGCAAAACTAATATTAAAATGAACGCCTAAGTATGGCAATGAGCATAATGGAGTACACATTAAACATACATGACTGTGTTACTCAATTGTCCACCCAAATCATACTAAACGTCACCTAGGGGGCAGGGACAGACAAATCAAAATATAAAAAATTATGAGTGGAATACACCTCTGCAGCCAGAATGTGAAGAGAAGACTGAAAGTCTCACAGGACACTGTGCTCCTCTTTCTCCACATAAGACAGGGACGCCTTCATGGTAAGAACTGCGCCTTCAACATACAGTATGCCTATTATCTGTTAGCATCGTAACTCAGGCCCTGCGCCCCTGACTGCATTGCAAGTTACCTGGGAATTCTTCACTTGAGCTTGACTATCATTTTGCAGTTAGTATATTTATCAATGGCAATTCTGAACCTATTGAATCTGTAACTTTAATGAATTAAACCTGTTTGGTTTTAACTTTTAAATTGTCACAGTGCAAGTCCTTAGGAGGGCTCTGAAACAGGTAACTACTATCTCAGTGCAAACCCTTAGCCGGGCTTTAATGCAGAGCTCTTAAACCTACTTTTTGACTGTAAAACTGCCCCAGTGTAAGCCCCTGGGGCTCTGGAAGGCAAGTGTCACATCCTTATCCTTAATGTGACACATTCCTGTATTACTTGAAATCTACATTTCGCTAAGTTTTGACATTTGTGGAACCTCTGAAGTCACAGAAGGATAAAATAATAACAATCGTTTAACATTGTAACACTTGGAGTCAGTGGATCTGAGCACCCTTATAAATGTTTTGTAGACAACATTACCTTTATTGGAATGGGAAATTTGTGACACAGTAAGCTCGTCAACAGACCTACAGCTGGCCAGTGGCAATGGTTACAATAGCAGGCAAATCCACTGAATCATAGGTAATTTTGATACTTTCAGATGCAAGCTACAGATAATAATACCTGGGGATCACTGAGTGTGCTGGTTTTGGCTGGTGAAGTTAATTTTCTTCACAGTAGCTAGTATGGGGCAATGTTATGAATTTGTGTTGGAAACAGTGTTGATGATACAGTGATGTTTTCATTACTGCTGATCAGAGCTTATACTGAGTCAAGGTCTTTTCTGTTCCTTACAGCACCCCACCAGCCAGCAGGCTGGGGGTGCACAAGAAACTGGCAGGGGACACAGCTGGGACAGCTGATCCTAATTGACCAAAGGGATATTCCAGACCATATGACATCATACTCAGTAATAAAACTAGAGTGGATGTTGGAGGGGAGTACTGCTCTGCATTGGTTAGTCAGTGGCGAGCAATTGTTTGAACTCGCATCACTTGTCTTCCTTGGGTTTCATTTCTCTCTCTCTGATATTTTCCTTTCCATTACAATAGTAATGATGTATTAATTATTATTAATAATTGTTGTGGTTATTATATTTCATTTCAAGCATTAAACTGCTTTTATTTTGACCCAAAGCTTTTTTTCCATTTACCCTTTTCTCATCCTATTGGGGAGGGGGAGTGAGCCAGCGGCTGTGTGGTGCTATGGTAACCAGCTGGGGTAAACCACCACACTGGGTTACCACAATAAATTTAGGAATGAGGGAGAAATGTACACATACAGGTTAATGATGTGAGAGCTGTATGGTTGCAACTCAGGAATGGTATGAAAGTCAGTTCATGTAGGTTTTTAAATGGACAGCGCTCTTAATGTGAATTAGTATGTGGAAGACAGTGTAGTACATTTTTGTAGCAGCAAAGGAGCTGGCCTAACATTTATAGTAGACCAGTTAAAATCTCTTTTATGAAAAGATGCAAAGGGTTTGCAAAATGTAGCTGATCTTGAAAAAAAAAAGCAGGATATTCATACCCAGTATTTTCTCAGTGTTGCCTTTGAGAACGTAAGGATGAATGCCCATATACGGTGACCAGCAGCAGCCAAAGGAAGAAAACAACACAAAGATTCCTCACCACTGCATATGCCTTATTAGAGCAAGGTAGACCTCTGTTTATTGCAGGCCCTGACATCAGCCAACAGGCTATTTAAATTCCCATTTTGAGGACAATTGGTTTGGAATGGAACATAGTATTATTCAGGTCTGGGTGTAAATTTAGAATAATTTTGTCTAAAATAAGCCTCATCTTATCTCCCCTTTGCCCAAATATTCTCCAAGAGCAAGAAGAGATATAACAGAAAATAGTATTACTTCCTCTAACTTTCTATCATCTGACATTTAAGTTACCTGTCTGGAGCAATAAGGCACTCTTCACAGCTCTCAGAAATTCATTGTGAATTTCAAGAAATGAAATCTCTTATTTCCCTATGCACTGGTGTAGTACAGTTTTATAGAAGATACAATTAATCATAACTATTTGTGAGGGTCATGTGGCATATATGAATGACAAGTCATATCCAAGCAACTGCGCAACATGCCCTTTATCCAAAGAATGTAATCAACTCTGAGAGAATGCAGCTGGTGTAGCTTCATTTAGAGTATTTCACAGTGTCTGAGACAGTCTAATCACTTTCTGTATGAAAATTGTTTTTCAATGTTGGAGCAAAGCATGGACTCATAATAATTTCGGATTATTTTTCCCAAAGCACTTCAATCCACAGATCTTAAATTGTATCAAATAAGGCACTTACACATCTTTTCAAAACCACCCACCTATCCTCATCCTGTTCGTATCAAACAGAATTAAAATCTGAAAGTTTACACATGATTCACAGTTCAGTAATAGGAAACCAAAAGCCGTCTTCAATATCGACATGCTGAGGATGCTGCTGCCCTTTCCCTTGTCAATGGCTGCACCTTAGTACACACATTTCACATATTCTTTAATGTGAACATGAAGAAATTTGTCAAAACAAACTGCAGCATAAGAACCATTTAAAAAAAAATTTGGAAGTAGAAGCTAATTGAGAAAATTCTTCTGAAATACATTAAACTTCTGGTAGTGACTGCAGACAGCTAGGGAACGTATCTATATTCACATTAAAGTATGCAAAACTTGCTATGTAATTCAAAGCAAAAAAATCTCAGGCTGTAAGAGAAGTGCATTTAAAGGAACACACTTGGTTGCAGTCACTCAGGCAACAGGATCTTTTAGTGAGAGCTACTTTATCCTTTTATAGTTGTGAAGTCCCCTTATGCAATGTAGCAAGGGGTACATTAAACTTGCATGTGGCATTTATAAACAAAATTACATAACTGCTAAACTTGCAGGTTTTGATAATTTCAATCTGTTGTGTGAGAAAGGCTAATGAAGGCAACAGACAGTTCTTTTCTGTATAAAAATATTAGGGTTTGACTCTCATATGAATGCTCAAGCCAAACGTATTTGAAACAGGAAGGCTAAGATGGAGAGATGATAGTCATATTGTCATTGCTTAAGTCTACCAGTCATATATGGAAATAAGATGTCCAATTTCAGTCTTAAATATCACAAAAAAAAAGAAATGATAAGAGAAAATACTACACAATTGTAAATTTATTGTATTCCCTTGGAGTCAACTTTCCTTGGCAACATAAATTGCTTTTAAGGAACCTGGTGGAAACCTGCAGGGTATGTAGAAATTCTGCAGAAACTCTTGCCAAAGTAGGCTTTTCTTACTGAACCCAGGCTGGTTTGAGATACTCACTGAAAAAAACAAAACCTTTCTAACACTTTTTTTTATATTGACAGCCTTGTTCCATTGCAGGTGATGTGTTTGACAAAATTTGTTATGACTTCTTTAAGTGGAAGATACACACTTCCACTGCAGCCATCTTAGAGCTCCAGCCCCAGAGCACTATGCTTCCTAGTTCAGAGCAGTACTGAAGAAAAAAAAAAAAACAAAAATTAAACACCAAAAATACAACATAATCATATCGAAAACCACAGGGTGATAGCATTCCCAATGAAATGTTCTGCCTCACACCTTTTTTCTTTGCATAGCACCGCTTTCAGCTTCACACAAGCTCACCTGTCACATTGTGGGAGTGGAACCAAAGCCCCTTGTTTTCGTGCACTCAGAAGGACACAGGGAGCAATCCCACCTACTTTTGTGGATCAAGGAGCAGCATTCCTGGGAAGCCGCTTTCTTTATCACATCTGAATGCAAGGTAGATGCAAAGGTGAACCTTCCACTGCTTTATTTTCTTGGATAGCCAGGTAACGGTTTTTCATTGAGAAATAATCCCCAGAGCCAGAACAGCCATGAATTTATGAACATAAACTTTTATATTTTCAAAATGAAGGCTTCAGCAATAATCTAACTTGATTTTTAATCACCCTTAGCAGCAATTGTATCTCTACTGTCAAGTTCACAGAAGCATGTGCATGAAATGATCCTACCCTTACAAAATAAGAATGCAATGATAACACATGTGTGTATGTACGTTAGAGCACTACTTTCCCTTACATGCTGATAATGTATTTAATAATGTTGCATTCCATGTCATGCAAATGATGCAACATAAAAGAGTATGTTTCAGTCTTATTAGTACTTCTAGTTTTAACCATCAAAAACAGTGGAGGAAGGTTTTGCAAGCTAGATGGATATTCACTCTGTTTACTTTTCAGGTTAATCTAGAAGTGAAGAGAAGGAATGAGAATAGGAATTGAATAGCAACCTGGAGACAAGCAAGTTCAAGGGAAAGTGAAGACTGCTAGCAGTCAAGCTGAGTAAAATCTAGCAGAGAAAATTAAAACAAACAGGAGTACATGAGCCACATACACCAGAGAAAATAGATCTTTCTCTAGTGCTAAGTAGTGCAAAATAAAGGTATTCTAGCTATTATATAAAAAGGCAATTAATATTTTACCTTAAACTGAATTAGGCTCTTAGGAAAAAGGTAATCATGATATTAATAATCCAAATGCTGAGATAAGGTTTGATTGGTTTCTGAAAGGGGTCTTGGCTATTGGCCATGGCAGGGAACAAACTCAGTGACCTTAAAAATCCTCTTCATCTCCATGTTTCTTGATAATCAAATACTTTATGACAACTGTGATGTCCACAGACTTGTAAAGAAAGAATGCTGTTAAAATAACCCTACTTACAATGCGTTAAAGAGTTATAGAGACTTGAGCTTGCTTGGTTGCTATGGCAGACACCACAGGAAACACATGTCAAACTTTAAAAATATACTGAGAGAGTAAAAGCACGCAAAACAAAACACACTTTTCTGAATTTGAAATCAAGTGATTAGCTGAACAAATGTAATGAAAAAAATCCTTCTTTATCCCTTTTTGCAGACAGTAATAATTTCCTGCTCTGTTAGACAGCCCTTTGCCATGGGGAAGAAGAGTTAGTTTTGTTGTTCAGAGGTACTCTTCTTGCTTTTACATAAGAGTGTGAGAAATGGAACAGGACCTACCTGATTCCCACATGAGCAAAGCCCAGCAGGACACTGCTGACCAGGACTTGAGAGGTGAATAATGATGTCCTTGCAGCCCTACATGGAGATCCAAGACTCTGCACTTATGCACTGCCTTAATATCCTCAGAATGATGAAGCTTAATAGCTGTATTTAATTTTACATGTCCTTAAGACCTTTAAAGAGGCTACATATAATTTTATAACATACTCTGGAGGTCATTAGCATGTCCTCTTTTTTGCACAGCCACAGCCTTCACTACATCATTCTTGAACTGCAGAAACATAGGTCTGTAGGTCAGTCTGGAAGATCTACAGCTCCCACTGATCCGAGAGAAAATAAGTGGTCTTGACCCAAGTAGAGCATTCTCATTGCAATTCCAATCCTCTTTCCCCTCTTCACAAACTTTAAAATGAGCCTCTTCCAAGACTTATTTCATTTAATGAACAACCTTGTTTCCATTTTATGAGTCTCCCTTTCTAGCTTCTGCTTTACCAAATGTCCTTTTTTTTACATGATTGTAACCTGGTTGCAGTGACGGCTGAAGTAAGGTTCCTAAAGTAAAAGCAGGATCAATCTCAAATAGCAGAGGATCAGTTCAATCAGTCATGTACCATTTTCTAAGGGTATTTGTTAAGCCTATGATCCTTCCCCACACTGGCCTATGTCAATGTAAAATATATGGAGCTGACTGTGCAAACAGAAGCAAAAATTAAGAACATGGGGTGTTATATAGTTTGAGTAAACGGGTGTGAATAACCTACATCTATAAAAACTGCTGAGACCAGCAACTTCCAACAGATTGTCACACAGGACTCCAGAATGGTTAACATAGACACACGCACACACACACACACCCCTGACAAATTTTCACACAAAATAATATCATTTCAGCATTTAGTCAAAGTAGAAAAAAGCATATTCAAATGGAAAAGTCCTATTCTCAAAAACATGTAAGACTGCACACTTTGCAAGGAGAATTTAGAGTGCACTTCCACTGCTGACTCATTACATATACTACTTCTGCAAAATAAAATGTTGCTTTAGGCACCTTTCAGCATCAAAGAGGTCGTAGTGCAGCCCACTATGGGCATATTTTGTTTGCTTTAAATTAGCTAGTTCAAATACCAATGGAGCTTTTAACAGCAGACTGCAGCTCAGTGCAAACTAATGGCATGGGTGTTTGTCTTGCTGCTCTCCCAGCTGAATTCTGCAGCCCTGCTAAGCCTCATGCTGTCCTGTTGACATTGCTGATGTACCACAGCTGAGCAGCTTAAAGTCAGCTCAGGTAAGACTATACCTTTACAGCTGTTCAATTGCAACTGGTGACTTCAGTGTTAACTGTTGTAGGCAAAGGATGCAGAAAGACATTTTTGAATGAAAAGAAACAAAATACTGCCAAAAAAATACTGATATGCATATATGCTTTTGTTTAACTGAAGTAACCAAGTCAAAAGGAAATCCTCTCCCTTAGAAGTTGCTCACAAACTGCAAAAAAAATAGTTTTGAAGTTATAGAACTGCAACAGAAGAAAACACTGAAATATATGAGTACACTCTATATAACCCCTATGTATTAGTCCCACAATTTGAATCAGTCCTAGGACATTTTATTCCCAGATCATACATTTCTTGCAATTATTCTGTCTATTCTGTGAAGTTTAGCAAACCCCAGCCACACTACATACTGTTCTTGCTAAAACTACTTTTCAGGTTGGTTATTTATTTTATTTATTCACGTCTTCACACTTAAACTTCAAAGAGGCTTCTGACATTTTCAATACACTTTACAAAAATTAAAATATTTTTTATCACATGTACGAAAATTACCACTAATATTAGCCCAGAATTCCTTGTCTTTTACACACATAACTAAGTAAAATGACATTGTTGTACTTGTTTGAGCACCAAAGGTAGTTCTATGATAGTAAGGATGATCCACTGGTTTCAACACTTGACTGCATCAGCTTAAAACAACCCCGTAATCATCTGAAACTAATTATTAGGGGCTTGTACCTAAAACAAAGGAAGGAGTAGACAAATAGATAAATAGTGAGGTACCAAGACAGTAGGCTATGTCACCCATGAAAGGATTCACTGAAAAGCTTTGTTGTATACAGTGCACATAGCCAAAGTAAATAAAAAAAAAAAAGTCCAAGTTCATCATAGACATTTATTAGACCATAAATAAGCAGTTAGAAAATGGCTAATAACACCTCCAAGATACTCTTTAAAGGTGTGTCAGTAGAACTGGAGATGCTCTTCTTTCTATTTTGGCTTTGCTCTATGCTGTTTATTCAATAATACACAGCATTATGCTTGTGACTTGCTTTATTCCCTAAATAAAACAATATCCATAGCAAAGCTGGTCTTGAATTCTGTTTATTCTTCAAAAAACTTGCATGAGTTAGGATTCTGGCTGATAGAAAGAGCAGTAGGTTGAAGGCGATCAGCATGGATAGGGGACTCAGTAAGTTCACAAACAACATAACAAAAGCGTGCCAGCCGTACAAGGCAAGAGGTAGGACATGGACAACTTGTCACTGGATAAGTGTAGAGACTCTGTTTTGTCAGTCCTTTTAATGACCTGAGCTCAAGTCCTTAGTTTCAGATACCAGCAACAAAAGAGATGCTTACCTTTCTCATGAACACTTATATTTCTTGGCTAATGTCACCAAGAATATCATGTCTCTGTGCCTCCACATCTACCTGCAAAACTACCAACACTATCACCTCAAAGACTTTGTAGCATTATCAGACACTATGAAAATGGAGATCACATCTGGTTCCCTGATGTAACGGGGTCAGCCACAGCAGATTTATAACATGCTCAGTCTCTGCAAAAGCTAATTTTTATTTTGCAGAAGTGAGAGATAATCTGATTATTTAAAAACAAAAACAAAAAAACAACAAAAACAAACAAACAAAAAAACCCAAACAAACCACAACCATATGTATGTATATTGTCTCTATAGCCATACAGCTTATATGTAAACACAGGGTTGACTACATTCTGACCTGGACCATAAATTAGTGCCATTTTTTTCATAACTGGAAAACCAAGGAACACAATGTTTCAAAAAAAAAAAAAAAAGTATGAAACTCCAGGAATTCCCTTACTAAAACATCATGAGGTGCTTAAACAGATATAATAGTATAAAATAATAATTTATCCAAAATATTTCTGTTAGAAGCACCAAGGTTACAACATCTGCTGTGTGCTTGTTAGTAGCCCAAAAGTGTGCAAAGAAACAGCAGCATCTGCTACTATAATTCCTTCCAGATACTTGTTTGCAAGTGTGACTTACTAAAGGACAGAATCATCCAGCCAACCACTGCTGTAAAGTTAGGTTTAGCCATGCCTTCTTTCAGCTCTTTTTGTGTAAGTGTGTATGTGAAACTGTTAGTCATCTTTGCTGTTGTTGTTTATACATCACAGAAAGCCAGGAATACTTCATTCTGCAGCTAAATTAACATCATATCACAATTACAGATTTCTCCCCAAATGCAATCTAGTCTGGACTTGATATTCATTTCCTTTCAGATAGTAGAAAATAAGTATTTTTCTGCAAGTAGTTACCGTTTCAGAACTCAGTGTTCTTTACCTAGGAAGTCTGAAAGAGTTTTGCATCTAAACCCTGTGCACACACACACACACACACACACACACACACAAGACTTTTTATTCTTGTACTTCAAACAGTAGTTGTCAGATGTACACCTACCCGAAAATACAGACATGGTAATCAAAGTCACAAGAAAATACAGGTATTAACTCCATGCAAGTGAGAAATATTCAGTACAATTTAAAGTTTGAATAAGTTTTCAGGTCTGAAAAGACATACAGAAACAGGTTGCTTGGAGGATTAGCATGGCATTCATCTTTTTCTGGTTAAAGTTGTATGTCAAATCTTTTTTCTTTTTCTGTTAATACACAGAGGTAATAAAGATCTAAGCAGCTAATACTTATTAAAGTTGCTGGATCTGCAACACCCAAACAGTCTAGATCAATTAGAGATCTGCAACATAAGCATTTATGTGCAATACATCTGGGACCATTCACTGATAGACATGGCTTTGATAATGAAATCACTGAAATTAATGAATGACAATAAATGGCAATAAAATCAATACCCTCAGTATGATGAAAAGCNGTATTTTTACTATTTTTATGCATTATAAATATTAAAAATAGATATATACGTATAAGTAGTTTTTCTACGGTAGCATTACACAGCTATCCTGCATGTTACTCCAGTTCCTCTCCTCTCCATATAAGATTTGAAACTTTTGGCCAATTTCACCTGGATTTGCTAAAGGCAATGAAGTTGCATGGTTAATTAAGCCCCTATAAGCTTTGTAAAAACAGAAAGNAAGACTTTTTATTCTTGTACTTCAAACAGTAGTTGTCAGATGTACACCTACCCGAAAATACAGACATGGTAATCAAAGTCACAAGAAAATACAGGTATTAACTCCATGCAAGTGAGAAATATTCAGTACAATTTAAAGTTTGAATAAGTTTTCAGGTCTGAAAAGACATACAGAAACAGGTTGCTTGGAGGATTAGCATGGCATTCATCTTTTTCTGGTTAAAGTTGTATGTCAAATCTTTTTTCTTTTTCTGTTAATACACAGAGGTAATAAAGATCTAAGCAGCTAATACTTATTAAAGTTGCTGGATCTGCAACACCCAAACAGTCTAGATCAATTAGAGATCTGCAACATAAGCATTTATGTGCAATACATCTGGGACCATTCACTGATAGACATGGCTTTGATAATGAAATCACTGAAATTAATGAATGACAATAAATGGCAATAAAATCAATACCCTCAGTATGATGAAAAGCAGATACACATGTTTTCACACCTCTTCTTTGTTTCTTAGTCCTTGATGGGTAGAATTTTTGTGATTTTTCTTTTCTGATCCATGCCATAGTCTTATTCAGTCAAGCTTTGTAGCATTTCTGCATATAACTTTTATTCAAAAGTCTCACAATACTTGTTAAATAATGTACTGAGTGCTGGCATTAATGATACTAAAACGCCCATGATTTCCAGATATATCTACCTTTCAATAGATATACATGTATATATAGTTTATATATATAAGTNTTAATAACTTTTTGATTTTATAGGACTACTGCTACAGTCAAGTCCAGCAACACCTACATAGCTGAGTGTGGAATGCTCTTAAAGGGAAAGTAACGAGTAAATGTAAGTACAATACAGAATCATACCATAATTCCGTTAACCAGTGAAGAGACAGCACATGAAACCAGGTTGGTTTAGTTCTGGTGTTCACAGATCTACTTGTTTATTATTTGGATCAGTAATAAATTCCCATGATCCTAGCAGTGTTTTACCATTCAGACTCACATACAGGAATGTGCTGAACAGAAATGCGTATATGTTCATACCCTCTTCAGTACAAAACTCTTCCTGTTCTCAGTCTCTGTAATCAGCTGCCTGAGCATAAAAGTACCATCACCCTCTGCTGGAAAGAGTGTAACCTACAATAAGAGAGGATTGAAAATGTTAGATCCAGAATAAAACTTGGGCACACAAAGTCAAGGGTTGCAACACATTGTACTTTCAGATAATCATCGCCTACAGTAATGCAGATCGTTGCGCTAGGCACCAAGGCATCAGGGCAAAGTCAGGCTTATCACAACAGAATTCACAACCAAAATTGAGATGGTGGCAAAAATTTCTTGAACACCAAATAATAAGAAATGCTACTGACATCAACTTGTCCTCGGTATGGTTTCTCACAAGGTTGTTTTGGGGTTTCTCTTTGTTAGTTTTGCGGTTTATTGATTTTGGAGGGAAGCAGTAAAGCCTTAAAGATTTTGATTTTGTTAGTGAAGAATGAAATTCTAATTCTGCTGTTAGTGAGATATTTAACAGCTCCACTCTGTGCAGCACAGCATGAGTTCTGGGAGCCAGTGGTGTGTTCTACCATCTCTTTAGTTTCCTTTGTATCATGAGGCCATTACAACACAGGCAAAAATCCTACCAACATCAGATATCATTTCAGCAAAGAAATCGTGCAGCACTGGACTACATCTATTTGATATTGCTTGGTTATTTATTAATGTGAAAACTTTATTAATTAATTCTTTTCTCTTAGTAATTTTTACAAATACCTCAGTCAACAATTAAAGGCTTTGAGTCCTTAAAGCACACGGACCTTAGCTTCCTTAGAATTAAAATATTTGAATTTCTATTCCTTTCCTTTTATATGTTACTGATTAGTTCTAATATAATTAGAGCTGTTCACTCCGTTTGCATATGTAAGAGTCACTGTATGCAAAGCATTCTCAATGGTCCTAACGCAGTCCTCAAAAAGAACAACAACAAAAAAAAAAGTCATTGACAACATGAGGCCAAAAATAAAAGCCAGCTGCTCAAATGCCAAGGTTGAGAGAACTAAATGAGGAACAGATGGTACAGACTACCTTTGGCCATCAAAATCAAGCCCAAGCAATATACTACCCAGTTGTGCAGAAGAGTGGAAAAACAGATAGGTTCAAGTAAAGGGAAACACATAATGGCTTCAGGGTTCTAGAAAGGAACTTCTTAATGAACCGCCACCTCTGTCTCTGTCAATATCTTCTCTTTCAGACCTGCAAGCAATGAAAGCTGTCCACTCTCTGGAAAAATGTAAGATGAAATGAAATATGAAAACTGGTTGCATTTCTGCTGTTGAAAATACCACTACATATGAAATGATTGTGTGTTTTCATGTAGAAAAGTACATGAATTTCTGGTCTCCCCATCTTGGAAAGAATTAGCTGTTACAGACATAGACAGACGTATGAAAAGACATTGAGAGCACAAACAGCAGGGCATATTGGAAGAAAAAATCAACCGCTTCTTTTCTTAATGGCATCTTTTAACTTAATTTTCACCAAGTTCTGTCAGTGTACTGGGCACTGCTTTCTCCCAGGTGTAAAATCTCAGCTTCAGAAAAGAAGATTTAGGTATCTCACTTACTTCCTGTCACGGGCATTTATGGATAACATGGTATATGCCATGGTAGTGGGGTGAATCCTCTCTCAAGCTCTAGTTGGCACCAGCTGGAAACAGCAGATGACAAATTCAGAGCAAGAATGAGAAGGTGGTTTCCACACATTACGCAACTGCTGGTGAAAGTCTTTGCCACAGGATGCTGTGGATGCTGAAATTTAATGTCTCTAAAAAGCAAACGGAAAAATTCATTGAGGAAAAACAGAGTGAAGACCATGAAATACAAGGACATCCATCTGTGGCTTGATGAAAATATGCATCACTGTATATTTTTATTCTCTTTTGTGGGCATCCAATACTACTTACTACCAGAGGCAGAACACCGTTTAGACTGGCCTTTGCCTTGATATGGTACAGTACTATGTTTTCCAAATGCAGAGCAATAGAGTTTGCCCCTTGCTCAGACTCTGTCTAATCCTTTTGGTGCTTAAAAGTGACCATTGCCTTTGTGGAGCCCCCTGGGTATGTAAATATCTTCTTCTGAATGTGCATAGACACACAGCAGTCTTGACCACAATGTGCAACTCATCTCTTTCTCTTCCTCTCTCCTTCATCAGCTGGTACTTTCCCAGAGACAACAGCTACCTGCAGCTGACATCCTATTATCTCACACACTCTTATCCACTAAGTACTTCAGTGTTAAGAGCAGTCATGAAGACAGAGGAGACAGGATGCGTTTCTTCTTGGTGTTTTAAATTGAAGGTTAAAACATAACCACTGGATGGAGAGTGAAGTGTACTTCTTGCCTAAGTGCCCAACCAGTTTGTCATTATCCCAAGCAAAGAAAACATATTTTTCCTTCCATGGCATAGCTTAAGAATGAAATACATACTGTCTACTAATCAGGGCAAGTGAGAAATGATAGTCTGCATCTGTTTAGTCAGAAGAGGGTTGAGTATAGGCTCAATTAGGTGAGCTCTTCAGCTACTAAGGTATGAAGCACACAGAAACAGTAACACAACATCTTTCACCAGTTTGAAACAGAAGATTGACTCTTTTTCAACTTTAAGCACAGATAAGAGTGGTCCTGGAGAGTAAAATAGCGAGCTTTGTGGCTCCTTTAGGACTCTCCCTGTCCAGAATTCCTTGCTGCTTAGCTCAGGGCCAAGTCTGGGATCAGTCAAAGTCACAGAGGCTTTGAATCCTCTCCTTCAGTTCCTTATTCCAGGCTATGAATATCACCTCTCACTTTCTTTTCCTTTTCCTTTTCCTTTTCCTTTTCCTTTTCCTTTTCCTTTTCCTTTTCCTTTTCCTTTTCCTTTTCCTTTTCCTTTTCCTTTTCCTTTTCTTTTTCCTTTTTTTCCTTTTCCTTTTTCTATTTTTCTTTTTTTCTTTTTTCTTTTATTTTTATTTTTATTTTTCTTTTCTTTTTCTTTCTCTTTCTTTTTTTCTCTTTCTCTTTTTCTTCTTTTTCTTTTTCTT
>VWZK01019424.1:4789-17300 GCA_013396935.1 Baryphthengus martii | reverse complement strand
GGCACTTCCGCGTCCCGCCCGTCCGGCCCAGCCGCCTGCTGCAGGAGGGTAAGGGCGTACTCGGCTTAGCGATACCTCTGTTCGTGCCCGACGTGGAGGAGTTTAAAAAAATGTTGTGGTTGTTTTGAATGCTGGCTCGCAGAGTAATAGCTTGCTGTCACAGCAGCTCCCAGAAATGTTCCAGGCTTGGCTAGGCGTGGCTGGAAACTGTCCGGCTGAAAAGGCCCTGGGGGTGTTGCTCAACAGACCCCTGGAGATGAGCCACAGAGTGCCGTGGGGACCACGAGGGCCACCGGCATCTTGGTTTGGATCAGCACTTGGGTGGCAGTAGCGCCAGGGCAGGGATCGTCCTCCTTGGACTGGGCACCGGGGAGGCCGCCCCTCGAATCCTGGGGTCAGTTTTGGGCCCCTCCCTCCCAGAAGGAGCTGGAGGGGCTGGAGCATGGCCAGAGAAGGGCACTGGGGCTCGGGAAAGGTCTAGAGCAGGAGTGTGGGGAGGAGCGGCTGAGGGAGCTGGGCTTGTTCCGCCTGGAGAAAAGGAGGCTCAGGGGAGACCTTCTGGCTCTCCACAGCTCCCTGACAGGAGGATGGAGCTGGCCAGGGGGGTCAGGCTCTGCTCGCAAGGAACAAGATTCAGGACAAGAAGAACCCACCTCAAGTTGCCATAGGGGAGGTTTAGGTTGGAGCTGAGGAACAATTTCTTGCCCTGCAGGGTTGTCCAGGCCTGTCGCAGGCTGCCCAGGGCAGGGCTGGAGTCCCCCTGATCCCTGGAGGGGTTTCCAAGGTGTGGAGATGTGGTGCTGAGGGACAGGGGTTACCAGTGCCCTGGCAGTGCTAGGAGAATGGTTGGCTCGAAGATCTTGAAGGTCTTTTCCAACCAAAATGATTTTTTGATCTTTCATTCCTCTGTTCATCCATTGCTGTATGCAGCTCCTTGTATAATAGTTAAACTGATATTTTTTTCACTTACATTCAGTCTCTGCAACCCACTGAATCTATGAGCAGTCCACAGTCCTCAACATGGGATGAAAAAGATATGTGTCATAGAATCATAGAATGGTTTGGGTTGGAAGGTACCATAAAGATCATCTAGTTCTATACCCCCTGTCATAGGCAGGGACACCTCCCACTGGAGCAGGTTGCTTGGAGCCCTGTCAACCTGGTCTTGAACACATTCAGGGACGGGGCATCCACAGCTTCTCTGGGCAACCCGTTCCAGTGCCTCACCACCCTCAGGGTGAAAAATTTCCTCTTTACATCTAATCCAAATCTGTCCCCTTTCACTTTAAAGCCATGACCCCTTGTTCTGTTGTGTTAAGCGTAGTGGGTTGAATTCTTGTTTCTTCTACCAGTTCTGAAAGTATTGACCGGAACTGAGAAGTGTGCATAAAATACCCTGCGCTTGCCTCATCTCTTTGTCTGTTGGTGCTGGATTTTTTCATTAGACTGAGAATCACTCAATGGTAATTTCAGTGAGTGACTAATTGAGCACCTCAGGTTTAGCCTTAGGCTTCTAACTGTGTGTCAGTTCTGGCATCTGGTGTTTATAAACTGTCCAGTGTTTATAAACTGTCCAGGCGTAGCAGTGTGAAGAACAAAGCAATTCACTGAAATTTCTACTACGAAGGATATGGATTTTGTTTTACAGAATTTACGTAAATGTAACATTTACAGAAGTGGCTTGTTGCAGATGAAATAATTCCATTTAGACTCTTGTAGGTGACAATAATGAGATTATTTTGGCAACAAGCAACATAACTGTACAATACAGTGAAGCAGAAGGTAAAGGGTAGCTGTCTGATCAACAGGTGACACCTTTTGCAGGGGACTTGGTCCCCTCTTGGCTGGATCAGGCCATTGCTGGGAAAAGCAGAACGGAATTTACTGAAGGCTTCAGAGAGGATCTGATGTGACCTTTACCTCTGGTCAATCAACATAAGTTCAAGCTCTTTTGTTTTTTCTTTTTTTTTTCTTTAAAAGAGAGGAATCATAATAACAATAATCTCCTCAGTGATCAGACACGCTCGCTGCCAAGGTAACATCCGAGTTGCTAAGATAATGTCTGCCGAGACACGCTGCATGGCAGCGGCGTTGTCACCTCAGTGCACGTGTGACGCCCCGGGGTGAGGATATCCAGTAATGCTGGACGTACAGAACGTGGCAGGGGAAATACTCTTACAGTCTGAAGATGCAGTTTTACTTATAGAATCATAGAATTGTCAGGGTTGGAAGGGACCTTGAAGATCATCTAATTCCAACCCCCCTGCCATGGGCAGGGACACCTCCCACTAGAGGAGGTTGTTCAGAGCCCCATCCAACCTGGCCTTAAAAACTTCCAGGGATGGGGCTTCCACCACCCCTCTGGGCAACCTGTGCCAGTGTCTCACCACCCTCATGGGGAAGAACTTCTTCCTAATGATGAATCTAAATCTTCCCTCCTCTAGTTTGAATCAATTCCCCCTTCTCCTATCACTACCTGACATCCTAAAAAGTCCCTCCCCAGCTTTCTTGTAGGCTCCCTTCAGATCCTGGAAGGCCACCAGAAGGTCTCCTCACAGCCTTCTCTTCTCCAGACTGAACAACCCCAACTCTCTCAGCCTGTCTCCATAGCAGAGGTGCTCCAGCCCTCAGATCATCCTCGAGGCCCTTCTCTGGACACGTTCCAGCACGTCCAGATCTTTCTTGTCATAGGGGCTCCAGAACTGGAGGTAGTGCTCCATGTGGGGTCTCACCAGAGTGGAGTCGAGGGGGAGAATCACCTCCCTTGATCTGCTGGCCACGCTTCTCTTGAATCAGCCCAGGACAGGGTTGGCCTGGGCTTCTACCTTGCTGCGTCGTTTGTGTTGTTTTTTGCATTACTTTTAATCTTACCAGACCTTTCAAGCACCTTTCGTTTTGGCTGTTCTAGGTAAAACTGCACTGTGCCCTACTATTGTTTTCCTGGTCGCTCATCTTCTAGACTCACCATTTCCTTCCGCTGTCCCTTCAGCTTTAGAATTCAAAAATATTTCTTAAATCACATACACCTCCTTAAATTTGGGATGCCGTATTCCGTTCCTTTGCTATTTTTTTCAGTGCCAGGAGCAGTTTGAAACCCACTGGAACACTTTCCTCCATTAACCTCAGCATCTCTGCTGTGGTTTCCTTTAACAATAGAGGCATTTTCTGCGCAGTCTTCTCAATAGTCAAGTCTATTTTCTTCTCCTGCCAAGACTTCCTAACATTTTGGAATTTGGCTAAAAATTCTTCTGGATAATTTTGAGACTAGCCGTTTCTGCGAACACAGGGATCCGTGCCCCTGTTGGGTACAGCACGGTCAGACGGTAGCTCTTCCAAAAGCTGATCCCAGCATTTTCAGTTGAATGTCACAGGTCTAAACTCTTTCAAGAGTTTAATACCTTTGGGCTTGAAGAATGTTGAGCAAATTTGTGGTGTGCCTGTCCGACAGATCTGTTAACTTTCAGATTTCTAATACAACAGAGGCTGAGTAACTTTTTCTATTGTTCTCCTTGGAACTTGAAAGGCATGTTACAGTTTCAAGCGTCATTGTATGATGGTGCTGCATGTTAATTCTTTTAGAGCTGCTTCACGTTGTTGTTAAGCAGCTGCTTCTGAGAAAAGTTGCATATACGTTGCTCTTGTTTCCCTCCGCAGCTCTAAAGGTGACATACTTACCACCTATAAATTAAAGGGGTTTGCACATGTATAACAAAGCTGGCATTGCAATTCAGAATCAGTGGTGACTGACTTCTCCTGTTCTCCATCCTTAGACTGGCTTTCTGCTGAAAGTACCAGCTCAGCAGCTAGCAGCATAAAAAAACATTCACATTTAAGCTGAGAAAAAAAAAAAATTACCTACTGTTAAGGAAGTTCTGGTTTTATGTATCTGAGTGAATGAGGTGAAGAAAGCCTGTGGAGGCCAGTCCTGGTTCTCCTCCAGCAGTTTACCTTCTGTCCTTTTGCCATTCAGAAGTAACAGCAGCGCAACTCTGGCCAAATTATCTGAGGGTAAAATGATTACAAATTGTGAAGTATTTTGTAAACTTTCAAAGGAGAGCCAGCTCAGATGTGTTCCCTGTTTTATTTTCTCTATCACGCTTTCATACTGTTAGTTTATTAGAACGGGGAGAGATCCAATTAACACAGCCCAAGCCTGTGTTAACTATCATTGGAAGATACCCTTTTGTTACGTGTGTCTTTCAGATACCTCTTTGGCACTCGGCAAGAAAATAAATGTCCCGCTGCCGTATCTGTGGATATATAGCACGTATAAGCTCTCAGCGTATGGGCAGGTCATACAAACTCAGCACGTGGGCAGGTCATACTCTTTCTGGTGTTCAACATGCATGATAAATGTATGTTTTGGTGTTACACGTTCGTTTGCAGGGGATGTGATCAGCCTTGGAGACCGACAGCTCACTGTCATGCACATGCCGGGTCATTCAAGAGGCAGCATTTGCTTACACGACAAAGACCGGAAGATTTTATTCAGCGGAGACGTGGTGTACGACGGATCCATGATCGACTGGCTTCCCTACAGCAGGATCAGCGACTACGTCGCCAGCTGCCAGCGCCTCTTGGAGTTAGTGGACAGAGGTCTCGTGGAGAAGGTACTGCCGGGGCACTTCAACATCTTTGGGGCAGAAAGGCTCTATCGGTTGGCTTCCAACTACATCTCGCAAGCTGGGTTCTGTCACAAGGTTTCTGCCTGTGCCATGAGGTCCATCGCAAGCGTGGCGCTCCACGTTACCAATTCCAGAGTCTCCTCTTAGTGCGTTTCGTGTGATCTGTTACCGGTTGCAAAACCCAATGGCTTGTGAAAGCGTTTAGATGAGAAAAAGCCGCGTGCGTTACTAAACAGCTGGCAAAGTGATGCGGGTTAGCTGCAAAAATTCTCCCTATTTTTGTCTACTTTGGCAATATTTTTATAAAAAGTACGTAAGCGAGTAGCGATAGCCAAAGCTACCCTTTTTCTTTCTATTTTTTTTCAGGGCACGTTTGCACACGTACTGTAATTGAAATACATTGGTTTATTTTAGTTACGATTCTGACGGACGCGCGTATGCCAAAACCAGAGTATTTTACACTCCTGCCTGCTGGAACCTTGTTGGTGTAGCTCTAGGCCCGTGACCATTCACTCAACTCCTGCTCAGGTTTTGGCCCGTGTCTTTGCAAAGGAGCTGTCTGGCAGTTTCTTTAGAATGCACTAAGGTACAGAAATGCTATAGACCAAACTTCCAAGCTGGAAGGTATAGATCCATCAGCTCACCCAAAAAGCTTTTGATGCAGATCCAACAGCAAATGGACTGTTGAGGCTTTTGTGCTTCTCGATGTGGTGCAGGGAACGCTCGCACCACGACAAAGGTGCGAGAACGAGCGCTCTCACCATCGGCCGGGGAACTTTTTGCTTATAGGTGTGCGAGTTAGGAATTAGAGAATTTGTGAACTAATTAATTCATGTGTTAGACTAGCCTGTACAGAGTGGATTGAACCCTTGCTTGATGTGTTTGGGTTGGGTTTTTTTCTGATGTTCTAAAAAAATAAGAATATTTACAGAGTGCTTTGTTCTGTAAATTTGAGAGAACTCGACTGTGACAAGGTTAAAAGATTTTATTTGTGTTTAAGAGTGTTTTTCTGTGACTAGATTGTAACTGGGCTGTTAATGCTCTGTGGTAGGCGAAGGATGGAGGCCCTGCTGCAGATGCTGGATTAAACAGCCAGTGCATTTGTTACCACAAAGTGAATGTAAATTCAGCTGTTTACTGTTTGCTTATGAAGTGTTTTATGAAAAGTAAAGTGCATTGCATTTGAGTCTGCTCCAAAAAAAGCTCAACACAGTGAGAAATGCTAAATGACATCGTAACTTGCTTGTTAAAGTTGAATGTGTGATATTTAAATGCTGCTGAAATAGCCTGAGTTGGTGTAATTATTCTAACAATCTCTATATATATATTTAACTTTTTAAAAAACGACATTCTCTGACATTATTTTTGTATATAGACGTATATGCTTTCCTAAAAGGAGTGCAAATGTTTTTCCCAAATTTTAGTGGAGTGTAACCCAATTTGCTTGGCTTTCATTTTATGGGGAAGCTTTTGGCCCCCTCCTCATATCCAATAGAAAGGGAACCCACAGTTTTGGTTCCATGGGGGAGTGGAAGTCGATACCCTTCCTAATGGGCATAAATTCTGGTAAAAAAAAAACCCAAACAGTTACAAAATAAGAAGCATCTCTGCCTGAAAATTATGAAAGAGGGTATTTTATGTAATACTTTTCTTCTGTCGCTGCACTCTTGCCTTTACCATTTGAATATATTCTTCACTGGGATTTGTACTGATAGGTTGTACCGTGCCTAGTTCTTGTTAGCAGTGCCTGTCTCCAAAGCTGAGGCAAAGTGGTGTGTGGGCAGGACAGGTGAAAAGACCTGTTACCACTCAGACCATCAATCTGTTTTTTTTGAGAAATCCCAGTACGTCAGTGTATTATTACTTGAGGAGCGTTTAGTTGGTGAGTAGACTTCGGCCATCAAGGAAGCCAAGAGCTTTTTATCTTGGCCTCGCTTGGCCAGAGGAAGACACACAAGAGGTCAGCCTGGGAAGCAAAAAAGCCATTCACTGAAGAGGCCCAGAACAAGGTCCACAGCGTGTTTTTTCATTTTTAACCTTCTGACGTGCGATGCTTTTGACACAGTGGTCCAGACACTGTTCTTGACAGCCAGGGGTTTTCAGTGGGCAATCACAGATCTGAGCTGAGGAAAGTCAGAATGGCTGAAGAAATGCAGAGCACTGAGGCTTACACTGGTTATCCAGATGAAGCCGTGGTGTTACAGGTTACCTAGAGTAACTGAATTCCTTCAGATTGGCCATTTGGGGCATAATAACCAGCAGTCATCTCGCTCCGTGCTCCTGTGAAGGCTGTAGGAGTGCTGGCAATAACCCCACGCGAGAATGTGGACAGACAGACCTCTTCTGTCCCAGAGCCTGGATATACGTGTGCCAGTTGCTCAAATTCCACAAACATTCATGAGGAGAGCGAGATTACATCGAATTAGCATTTTGTGCTACACCACTACTGGTTTGTTTATTTGATCCAGTATTAGAAGCCTTGCAGCCAGATTTTACTGTATTGTAAAATCTAAGAGAAGGGCCACAGGCATGCCCATTCCAGAAGCTATCCTCCATCATGTGTGCTTAAATCTGTGCTCAGTTTCAGCCACAAGATCCTGAAAGGTCCAGATCACTGTCAAAATGCCCTATTAAGCCATGCTTAAGTCCCTCAAGTGCACATAGGTCACAGCAATCGCCTGCTTTTTTTTTGCCTTGACCAAAATCTAGGGGATAATTTCATAGCTCAGAAGTGAACTTTATGTGAACACAGCTCAGAATGGAGCGTGTTAATCAACTGCTGCTATAATCCAGGTGAAAGTAGTTTTTGAGGGTCTCGAAATTATTTTTGTATTGTAAGAAATTCACTACTAGGTAAATGATACGTCTTCACTATAAAGAACTGGCTCTCACTATTTTTGTTAAGAATTACCAAGTTTTAGTTTGACAGTGGCCCTTTAACACTACTTGGATTAAATGTCTGAAACATGCATTGTAATTTAAAATACGGTATCTTGAGTATTTAGAGCTGTGTTGATTTATCTGTAAAATCTAAATGTGTGTCAATCCAGTTTTCAGTAGACTGGGGAATTGTCAAAAAAATCGTATGGGAAGTTTTGCTCTGTGTTTTGTCAAGACTTTTGTGATGTGAAGCAGTTTGCATTAAAAAAAAATAAATCATAGATACTCATAATAAAAAATGTTATAATCCTATGCAGTCCAGTCGTAATTTCTAGGTATTTTTCAAGAGAAGCACTTTTTGGTTTTAAATGGAGTGTAAAATCTTTAGGAGTTGCTAGCAGTGTTTTTCAAGCTTCTGAGCAAGAGACTGCACTAGAAACATTTACATATGATAGATGGATACCTGCAAAGGTTACCGTGTAAAACTGTATAAAACTGTGTAAAAAAGTAGGTAGTTCTTGGAAAAAAAAAAAAAAAACCACAACAAAACAACACATTTTAACACAAATCAGAATTGGGTTTTCAATAGAATTTGCACATTTAAAACACGGATCTGATGAAAGTATCTATTGGGATCAGTTTCGGATTGTGTTGAAGTAGATTATTTTCACACGAGGCAATAGCTGATGACAGCTGTTTACTGCATAAAAAAACCCAAAAATGGTCACACATCTGTTGAGCACATAACTGGAGTTTGAAATAATGCCTGGCATACCTGTTGTCTAGTTTCTGATAACAGGTAAGACTCCTTATTAACTGATAAACTCTACAGGTTTTGTGGGAATTACTCCATGAATAACAAAAGCAGTTGCTGTCATGAAAAGCAGGAGAAAAATGTGCCTGTATAAAGCCAAGAATAAATGAAGAAGGTGAAACGCATCTGTTTGTTTAACGATGATGACACATTTCCTCCCAGACGACTGACTAACTGGACTTGAGGAATAATACGATGCCTTTGTTTTCCTCCCAGGAGTTCCAGTCCCAAGGCAGAGTCTTCAAGTCAATCACTGAATAAAGGCACAAATACAATCCTCTTTTCAAAACTAGTTTACCGTGTTCAGTTTTGAATTTTATAGGCTGATGAGAACAGAATTTGAAGATTAGTCCAGGTAGAAATTAGATGAGCCCAAGTCTGGTGAGGAGCGGCTGAGGGAGCTGGGCTTGTTCAGCCTGGAGAAAAGGAGGCTCAGGGGAGACCTTCTGGCTCTCCACAGCTCCCTGACAGGGGGTTGTTGGAGCCAGGGCGGTCAGGCTCTGCTCCCAAGGAACAAGCAATAGGACAAGAAGAAGTAGCCCCAGGTTGCCCCAGGGGAGGTTTGTGTTGGAGCTGAGGAACAATTTCTTCCCCTCCAGGGTTGTCCAGGCCTGTGCCAGGCTGCCCAGGGCAGGGCTGGAGTCTCCCTGATCCCTGGAGGGGTTTCCAAGGCGTGGAGATGTGGTGCTGAGCGACAGGGCTCAGGGGTGCCCTGGCAGGGATGGGGCAATGCTTGGACTTGATGATCTTAAAAGTCTTTTCCAACCAAAATAATTCTGTGTTTTTAAGAGGGAAATAAGGCAATTACACAAAAATCATTGAAATATATTACAATGTTGTTTTTCTCTAAAGAATAAAAAAATTAGCTTGGGGCAGCCAGGTGGGATGCTCCACTTCTCAGATGATGTTATTGGGGTCCTCCCCCTACCTTTGTTCATCTGTCCGTTTTTATGATGCAGGAGTCTTGTCACACAACCCAACCATCAGACTGGTGCAGCTGATCAGGTGTCATCATTTCAAAATGCTGTAGAGCTGTGTGATTCCTCATCACACCCCCTGGGAACAAGGTAACTTCTAATGGAAGCAAGACACCTCAAATCTGCATTTATAACATGTGACAGTCCAGAACCTCCATTCTAGTGAAGGACATGCAAAGCTTTTCTCTGCTATCTGAGGTCAGTAACAAGTTCTGAGGCACATCAAGAGTTAGTGGCACTGTGTCACCACAGCGCAGGACGAAAATATTTCAGTGCCCCAGTTACAGGCACTTCACTCCTGTCCTACCCTGGTGTTTGAGGCAGAAGCGCTAGGAACCCAAGGTGTAAGCAAAATCCATCACTGTAACTACTCCTTTCTCAATAAATGGGTTTGGCAACAAGCTGAAGGAAGTTTGTTACATGTCCTGTGGAAGTCATCCTATTTGACATCAGATTTGATATAGTAAATCTGCAATATAGCAGATGTAGCAAATAAAGCAACATGAAATAGTATTTTTTCATCGACATTCAGGAGATAAAGGGACAGGTTTGGTTTGCAGATGAGAAATAAAATCATTTATTGCATTTATTTTTTCAGATGAGTAAGAAATAGAGGGCTGAGAAAGACAATCTCGATGTCACCTAGCACCATCTTCATGCCAAGAAGCAGAATGTTTGCTTAAAACTAGAGGTTCTCAGGTCTGCCTGACTCCTTCCTGGTTTTCTGGTCCCTCAACTGCCCCACGTTTCTGGCCTGTGAGCAACTTTTTCCTTCATCCCACATCCTCTGCTGCTGTTCCTCACACATACCAAGACTCCTGTCTGTGCTTCCAGATGAATTCATCCACCCTTCTCCCCTTCTTCCTCACTCTGAGCAACGATCCCTTCACAACATCTGAAATCCACCACCTCTGGGTCTGGAGCACAAGACGAGAATCTCAACAGAGGAAGGGCAGCCCTGTGGCTCACTGCTGGCCATGAAGGTCATTCCACAAAGCCCCACTGAGCAACCCAGGCCGTTTTTCATATTCAGTTCAAGTTACCCTTTTCTGCAAATTAAGTTGTTATTCTTGGATGCTATGTCCATATAACATCTTTTTATATCGCAGAAAACTCTTACCAGTCAGCTACCATAAGATGAAAAATGACATATAAAAGAGATTTAATTCCCTTGGTTTTTTTTTCCTTTCAGAACACTCCAGTTTCTTTGGATTTGAAATGTAAAACCCTATTTTTCTGCAGTGCATGTAATCTGATTCCGGTTTCTTACCAGTTACGTACAATTCTGATTTACAGCAACTACGGATGTGTTGCATTATTTTTGTCATAGTGAACTACACCTCATATTCCACAACGGCTGCTCTGTGGTGAGGATGTTGTCTCAGATGAGTAAAGGAATTATGATTATTATTATTACTGTGTTTCTAATACACATGGTAATGAAACAGTCATTTTTATTACTTCACTTCTACCCATTTTATTTTTACGTCAGTGAACATCTCTACTGGCCGTCATGTCACTGTAAAAGAAACAGGGGATGTTTCTGCTAAAAAGAACATTCTCAGGGACAGAAAAAAAATTTAAAATAGTGCATCCTTACTGTTAAATACTGGCCTGTAGGTTGCTATATAGCAGAGCTCAGAATGACCTTTAGAACAAGTGCTGTTAAAGCCTCCTGTAACACCTCACCTTTGAAGAGCAGACATCTGCAACTAATGACAACATAAAGGAGATGTTAGGAAAACGGGGGGAAAAATACATGGCAAAGAGGCAATTATGAATATTTAAGTTTTAACTTTTAAAATCTAGGCCTAAGAATTCAACCAACACTGTTTCACGTAATTATTTATAAGTAAGATGTAAACACAGTACCACTTGTGTTTAAAAATTCAACTAAATTTCATCCAAAATTAATTCTTCTTCAGTCTCTTCCCTTCCAAATTGAATTAGGAAGCACAGAAACAGATACAACTGAAAAGCAACCAGAAAACACTCATTACGTCTTATTTTAAATTTAACATTTTGATATTTAGCATTTAATATTTGAAGCTAAATATCACATAGGCATTTTGCTGGTAAAAACAGATTAATTTATCTTCACACTGCACACGTGGGTGCAGCACAGAGATACTCTAGTCCTCTACCGTGCTTAATTAGCCCAGACACATCCCACATCCAGTGTGATGTTAAATCACTTGACTGCCAGCTTACACACTAACACCGCATCGCTGTGTAGTGTAAACACACCTCAAAGTCAGTTAACGCTTCCACGGAGTATTTACGGGCAGAATATCCCTTCTCTGCTCCTCTCCTATATTCCTATGAAAAGAGAAAGTCGTCATTAACACGCACCCGCCTACCCGCGGCTGGGCTGAAGGAGTAGACTTGCCACCCGGTGGCTGAGCACCACAAGTACAACAGGCAGGAGCTGCCTCCAGAGCTTTGCTGTGCTCAGAGGAGGGACGTAGAAAAAGGGTCTACACCTCTGTGCACAAAAAAAACCCACCTAAGTTTACCATTGAAGTAAGAGAATGCGCTTCACTGCATAATTGCAAAGCAGACTGTTGTAAGTGGCTCTTTGCTTTCGCTGTGCTATCCAAAACCATTTTCAGCACCGGGTTCCTCCAACTATTCAGCTTTCATTGGACAGGCTAATCTCACCAGTTTAGTAACTGACTTTGTGTCTGTTCCCATATGTGCCAAGCCACATCCTGGGAAGGATACAAGGCATTCAACAGCAATAAAAATTGGAAAAAAAAAATACAAAAGAACCCTAACACAGGGAGAACAACTCAGGAAAGGTCTGTCGGAATCAGAAAGCACAGAGACATTTGAAAGCAGAAAACACGTGCCATCAAAACTCATCACTGTTGATAAGCACCTAGTGTTTAAAGCAAACACTGAGACGGGGTGGAAATTCCGTGGTCTGTGTTATGCTAACACTGAAAAGTGGAGTAATCTAGAGCTCCCATTCTCTGGCTTATCTCAGCAGTTGACTGTGCCCAGCAGATGAGTATGTGACAATGGCTACTCCCAGCAGATGAGTATGTGACAATGGCTGTTCCCGGCAGAAGCCATCAAGGCTGACAAGCTCCACAGGAGGTGTTCTGTGCATCTGATAACCGCACTTAAGGGTCCTGCCTACAGTCACATCGACACACCTTAAAACTTCACACATTAATGGGGAACTGAAGTATAAATATGGGTCCTATTTG
>VWZK01019422.1:3123-14608 GCA_013396935.1 Baryphthengus martii | reverse complement strand
TGGCCTCACAGGAGAGCTGCTCCAGCCCTGTGATCACCTCGGTGGCCTCCTCTGGCCCCTCTCCAACAGATCCATGTCCTTGTGTTGGGGGCTCCAGAGCTGGATGCACTTCTGTTTTCTATGATTTGCTTTTGCCTTGGTATTTGCTTGATGCTTCAAAGATATTATAGATTTCACAGGCTTTTTCTTTTTTTTTTTTTTTTTTTTTGTGTGCATGGGTGGTTTTTTCTCAGCAGGTTTTGTATCTTGAGTATGTTACAGGGTTATAAGGACTTGTCAAACTGGATGAGTTTGTCTGCTTGGGAGGTAGGTGTGGAAAAGTCGCTTCTTTTAAGGTTGCCCGACAGTGTTAACCAACTGGGAAATGGAAATGAGGGAGGTTATGAGTTTCCCAGTACAAGTACAGGCGTGTGCCTGTGTTTTCCTTCAGACTCACCACCTCCCTTCTCAATTCACCAGCATCTACAAAATGCTTCTGCCCCTCACCCCAGGCTCTCCCCGCACCCTTCCCTATCTTCATCTCCTTCCTCTTTTTCAGGGCCTCCTTCCTCCGGAGCAGAAATTCCATTTAATCGAGGGCAGGGTACGGCTGGAAGCCTTACCCGAGGCGAGAGCCGAAAGCGACCCGGCGGCGCTGGGCTGGGGGCCGGGGCCGCTCCCCGTCCCCTTCCCGCCACTGCCCTGTGGCGGTTTTTGAGTCGAACCGGGCGATCCCCAGGGGTCTGACCGTTAAACCGCCAGCCAGGGCAGCTGGAGGGCTGGGTTGGGCTGGGCGGTGCTTCTCGGCCCTTTCTCTCTGGGGATAAAGCCATTTTTTTAAGGCGAGGTGTCCGTCAGTCTGTCCGTCCCCGTCTCCCGTCCCCCCGTCCCCCGCCCCCGCGGGACGCGGGCGCCTGAAGCAGGAGCCAGGGGGTCTGGAGCGGCTGGGGACTGTACCCCTCGTGGGGGGACTTCAGCTGCTTTTCCGTTAGTGGCTCCCCCCAAAATGTCACAATTGAGGTGTGACCGCAAGGACTTTAAACCCAAGAGAGGTTTGTGCTTTCTTGTCCTTTTTTCACTCATACGCTTTGAGGGATGTGCCCAAGGTTGAGAACCACACCTGGAAGATACCATATGTTGTATGTTGATGTATGTTTTCAGTTTGAGGGCTGAGTTTCAAAAGGCACGGCTTTTTCTTCCTGCTTTTTCTTGGCTGGAGAGGAAAAGAGGCCGAGGTGGAGGCTGAGGTGGAGGTGGAGGTGAGGGTGGAGGTGAACCTGCCATGTGGAGAAAATCGCCATGGTTGTTACCACTTGCAACCTGCTCTCCCAGCTGAATCCAGAAAAAACTGATGCCAGATAAACGGTTTTCTCAGCGACTTGGCCTTCACAATGTGCTGTTGTTGATACCAGCATGTGTCCTGCGTAATGTGTCACCAAACCTTCTTGGAAAGTGCATTTGGTTTTCCTTTGCTGTGCTGCAGCGTAAATATGGAAAAAATTTCTTGTGTAATACCAACTTCAATACACATCTCTTAATGGGGACACTAACAATAATCCTGTCAATTTGATGGGTCCATAGCATCGTGTTTAAGGGGAAATGAAGCAACACAATGACATCAGCAGTGTTGTTTTAAAGGGAGTTGAAATATATGTATCTCTTTCAGTATTTTTAAATGTAACGTTACAAACGTTCATAAAATTAAATCTGGATCCCAGTATTTGGTAGTCCATGGAGGATATCCAGCTTTAGCTGGAGATAGCTCTGCTGGCATTGCATTCTTAATAGTCTTAAACTTAGAAATAGGTGCATGTGCAGTATGAATGCATGTGTTTTGTGGTTTTAACTGTGACAGGTGTATATGTATATATATATATGTATATATATATTTAATGGCTGACTACTCATCAGAAACTCTCTAGCTCCCCACTCGCTGCAGTTCTGCCAGTGCTCAGATTTTGTTTGTTCTGCATTTCTGGGGAGAGATCGTTTAGAAAAAAAGAAAAGTTGACTTCTTTCTGAAGCCCTCGAACAGAATACTTTTCTTAAACTTAAAAGGTAATGAGAACAGACTGAGGTTTTTTGTCCTCGCTTTTGTGTTTTCTGTTGTGGAATGATCGTCTTTACTAAAGTGTTTTGTAATTTAGGAAAGGTTGGTGTTTGTCCTGATGGCTGAAAACGGATGTTTTTGAAATGCAGGAAGGTCCCAGGAGGTGGCAGTGTACAATAACACATTTCAAAATATTTCTTGGAAAGCCAAAAGCGTTTCACAATGAAAACCGAGCTGTTCTTTTATAAAACATTCGCAATGTTATTTCAGGGAAGTTTATCAAAGAACAAAATGATCAGCTTGGTTTGTTTACCGGTAGCCTATTTTAATAGACCAGTTTGCGTGTCTTATCTTTTTATCTAGTGAACCACCACCGTATATATTCACTGAACCACGAGATGATAAGATAGAGTTTGCCTTGTTCATCATCTTGATGTGCAGTTCAGTACTAGGTTGTAGCCTGCATATGTGGTGAGGGTAGCTCATGATTCCATTGGTGTTTTTCCTGTAATACTACACAGTTTTTCTGTAGTGTCCTATATTGCAATTTAAACGCTGAGACTAATGTAATTTAACACTTTTTTTTTTTTTTTTGAATACTGGTCCTACTATTTAGGTATACATGACACCTCAATTTTAATAATTCTACTCTATTAAATAGATGCATATTTCATTTTTTTTTAGTCAAGACAAACAAGTGGAAGCGGCCAGGCTCTCTTCTGTGGTGCCCTGGGATAGGACAAGGAATAACAGGTACAAGCTGGAACCCAGGAGGTTCCACCTCAACAGGAGGAGAAATTTCTTTGCTGTGAGGGTGATGGAGCCTGAAACAGGCTGCCCAGAGAGGTGGTGGAGTCTCCTTCTCTGGAGACTTTCCAGACCCACCTGGATCTGTTGCTGTGTGTCCTGCCCTGGGTGATCCTGCTCTGGCAGGGGGGTTGGACTCGATGATCTTCGCAGGTCCCTTCCAACCCCTACCATTCTGTGATTCTATGATATATACTGAAATTAAAAAAACCCTTGTATTAACTTTATCTTTGGATTTTTCTAATTTTTTGAGAATATAGCTTGAGAGTAAAACATTATTTTATTATTTTTTTAAGCATTTATAACTGTTGAGATTTGTGAGGATGAAAATAAACTTATCGTAGCAAAATTTCATCACATACCCTTCAGGAAAAGAACATTTAAATAAAGGTATTTCTGTAAAGGGAATTGAAAGACTTGAAAGTATCTTCTCTTTAAGATTTCAAAATTGGGTCTAATATTTGGAACCAGCTTGTGCAATGAAGTCCAGGGGACAACATGCAAATATCTTTGAGGGGTTTCATTATTATTATCCAAGAGTGTTAAAAAGGATTTGTTTCTGTTTGTTTCCCCTGTTGTGGGACCAATCTGTGGCCAGCTACAGAGGTTACTTGCACCAGGCTGAGCACCTCTCATGTCCTGGTGCCAGCTTTGAGTCCTTTTTTTGAAGTGTATCAAAGAATAGCACTTGTCACCACAACGGGACCTCAAGAAAACAAGGTTATGTGGCAACATCTGGACTTTGGGACAGTTGAGGAGTTATAAAAAGTCTCAAAATGTCACGTTCTATTTATGATTTCTTTCGCAGTAGCTGGTGTTCGTGAAGATGTCTTCTTGATCTGGAAGGAGTTGGAGGAAGCCAGGAGCACCGTGAGACAAGTTCAGAAAATTTTATCAGAATCAGACCGGCCTGCTTCTCGAGATGGTATCGTTTATGTTTCTTTCTAGAGAGTTACCATTATAATCATGATCAATATTGAACTGGTGAACTCTTTTGATTACGTGTCAATTTGAGGATGGTTTTCTCACAAATGTCTGTATACAGGTAGCAACCGTACTTGCCATCTAAATTTAGAGGTGTTTTTTAAATTTTCTGTTACAAATCTCTGTTTGCTGCTGCTTAAACTTGCTGAACTTTAACAGCTCAGGTTGAAACACACCCATTTTAGTTCACCAGTGACTAGGTTTAGAAATTGCCTAGATTTCAAGATACTGAAATTCATATTTTTTTTGTGGTCTCTCTGCCTGGGCCGGTAAGTCTTCAATTCTATTCCACACAATGCTGAGTAAGTACCTCATCTCTCACACATCACGGTCTTTTTGGGATAGCCTCCAACTCGGTAGCTAGTTCCCCTAAAAAAGAAGAAATGTGAGAGAAGTAAGGAAGTGATTGTGCCCCTGTACCGGCACTGGTGAGGCCACAGCTTGAGCACTGGGTTCAGTTTTGGGCACTACAGGGTAAAAATGACACTGAGGTGCTGGAGCGAGTTCAGAGAAGGGCAGCGAAGCTGGTGAAGGGTCTGGAGAACGTGTCTTGTGAGGAGCAACTGAGGGAGCTGGGATTGTTTAGTCTGGAGAAGAAGAGGCTGAGAGGAGACCGTATTACTCTCTACAACTACCTGAAGGGAGGTTGTGGTGAGGTGGATGTCGGTCTCTTCTCCCAAGTAACTGGCGATAGGACGAGAGGAAATGGGCTTAATTTGCACCAGTGGAGATTTAGGTTGGATTTTAGGAAAAATTTCTTTACTGAGAGAGCAGCGAGGCCTTGGCAGGCTGCCCAGGGAGGGGGTGGAATCACCATCCCAGGAGGAGTTCAAAAAACATGTGGATGTGGCGCTTCAGGGCATGGTAATGTTGGGTAGATGGTTGGACTTGATCTTGAAGGTCATTTCCAACTTTAATGATGCTCCGTGGGTTTGAATTCTCTTAGTCAAAGGTAGAGGACTGAATCTGACAGTGGGTGAGTGCTCTGACAACTCCTGTGTTAAGAAACATGGAGAAACACCCACGTTTGTTCGTTAAACTAATAGTTTAGTTCCCACCGTTATGTTTGGCCTAGAACGGGATTCATTTGTCGTTCTGTGCACGTTGATTGGATCGAACCCTAATGTAGTGACAGGACGAGGGGCAATGGTTTTAAATTAGAAAAGGGCAGATTTAGATTGGATATCAGGAAGAAGTTCTTTACCATGAGGGCAGTGAAACACTGGAACAGGTTGCCCAGGGAGGCAGTTGAGGCCCCATCCCTGGAGATACTCAAGGTGAGGCTCGACAAAGCGCTGAGCAACCTGCTCTGGTTGAGGATGTCCCTGCTCCCTGCAGGGGGCTTGGCCTAGATGACCTTCGAAGGTCCCTTCCAACCCAAACCATTCTATGATTCTATAAGACAGAAGCATAGCTGGTTTCTGAATCTCTGGAAGTCTTAAAGGATGGTAAGAATCTTCTCAGCCCTGCTAAGATGGAGGTGCTCTGGGCATGCTCTGGAGCAGAATGAACACACTGACAAGACTTAAATACTGAAAATTTAGGAATCTGTATAGTTGGACATTAGGAAGAAGTTCTTTACTCTGAGGGTGGTGGAAATACTGGAACCGATTGCCCAGGGAGATGGTGGAGGCTGCATCCAGGGAAATATTCAAGGTCAGGCTTGATGAGGCTCTGAGCAACCTGCCCTAGTTGAGGATGTCCCTGTTCACTGCAGGGGGATTGGACTAGGTGACCTTCAGAGGTTCCCTCCAATTCTGTGATTCCATGATAGGCAGCTTCAGTGTTGGACTGCAACTGAGTGGGTGGATATTCAGGGTCATAGCTGGGATGGCCAGTGCCTACATTCTGCAGTAGTCCCCAATTTTAAAGTACTTACATGGTGTCTGGTGGTATTTTTTGATACAAGATTCAGGTTGAATCAACACAAGTCACCGGTGATGTTGTGTAGCTCCAGCAATGGCTTTGCGGTGCAATTTGGTTTTGCTTTGGCTGGGTGGAGGCTGAGGCCAGATGTCCTTTTCTGGATCACCTGCAGAGGAACTCTTTGTACACTCAGTTGGTCAGTCTCTTGAGCTCTCAGTGATGTCTTGAGATGTGTAACTAGGGTGGGGATGGTGAAGATTTGAAGCTCGGAACTTTCCCTGCCGGCACTGGGTTTGAACATCTCTCAGTAACATAACTCTGTGGGACTCAAGCTTGAGTTTTTTCTTCTGTGAAGCCATAGTAACGGTTCCTCGCACTGATCATAGCATCTTCTGAAGGAGCAGGGCTTCCCATAGGAACTTAAATATATGAAGATGAGCAAAATGCATACGCGTGCGTATGCATAGGAACAAAAAGACCCCAATAAAGCTGCAAGGGCAGCTTTATGCTTTATTTTTCAGTGATAATTTGTGTCTTCCTAACTATGCAGCTTTAATGTTCTTTTAGTGTTTGCCTCCGTGCAGAATCACTTCGTAAATAAATTAAAAGAAGTGAAATAAGTGTGATTTATTTTGTTAGGTCTTCAGCTGTTGCCAGTCGATCTCAGTAGCTGCAGTTGCCCTGTTTGCCTGTGTTTCCTCTTGGTTTTGCCTTCCTGACCTGTTTAAAATGCTCTGCTGCAAAATGGAGCTTGTTCTGAAGGTTGCAGTGTTCTTCAGGAGAAGAAACAGAGAGGAAGAGACAGTTTTTTTTGCTGGCTCTTCAGATATTACACCAGTTACCTGAACTGAGACGTGACTTTTTACATGAATCACGTGGAAAAAAAAGAAAACAGCAGTTTTCTTTTTAAAATTATGTGAGTGCATTTGTGACCCTTGGTGGCCCCGGCTGTTGTAAGGACCACAAGCAGTCAGGAAGCAAACGTTTCCACGTGAACAAAGCTCCAACCCTGCACTGGTTCTGCTGCTGGCTGATCTCTCTGTGGATTAGGGCAGTAGATGTCTCCATAGATTGGTTTACAGGCTCAGGATCTCAATCCTGTTGTCACCGTAGCTGCATCTGGACAGAGTAGACAATTATACCCCCAAGATTCACCAACATTAAAGGGCGACAAAATAAATTCACCCTGCTGTGAGACTCACTGTTGGCTCATTTGGTTTAGATGTGGTTTATTGAGCTAATAATGAGTGAGTATAGAGTCCTGTATCCCGTTACCAGGATCCAGAGATCATAGAGACTGGCTTGAGCTGGAAAGGATCTTAAAGATCATCTTGTTCCAGTCCCCCTGCCATGGGCAGGGACACTTCCCACTAGATCTGATTGCTCAAAGGCCCATCCAACCTGGATTTGAACATATCCAGGGAGGGGAAATCCACAACTTGCGAGCAGTGCCCAACCTTAAGATGGTCTTTAGAAAATGTCTAGAACAATACTTGTACAGTAGGTCAAGAGAGGTTCTCCTCCCCCTCTACTCTGCCTTGCTGAGGCTGCATCTGGAATATTGTGTCCAGTTCTGGGCCCCACAGTTCAAGAAGGACAGGGAACTGCTAGAGAGAGTCCAGCACAGAGCCACCAAGATGATTAAGGGAGTGGAGCATCTCCCTTATGAGGAAAGGCTGAGGGAGCTGGGTCTCTTTAGCTTGGAGAAGAGGAGATTGAGGGGAGACCTCATTAATGTTCATAAATATGTTAAGGGTGAATGTCACGAGGATGGAGCCAGGCTCTTCTCAGTGATGCCCAATGACAGGACAAGGGGTAATGGGTGCAAGCTGGAACACAGGAGGTTCCGCTTAAACTTTAGAAGGAACTTCTTTACAGTAAGGGTGACGGAGCACTGGAACAGGCTGCCCAGGGAGGCTGTGGATTCTCCTTCTCTGGAGACATTCAAGACCCGCCTGGACACCTTCCTGTGTGATGTCATTTAGGTTCCTGCTCTGGCAGGGGGATTGGACTTGATGATCCTTCGAGGTCCCTTCCAATCCCTAACATTCTGTGATTCTGTGACTTAAAAGGGTAAGCATAAGAACAGTCAGACCAGATCAGGCAAAAAAAAAAAAAAAATTTCTGTTTCTTTCAGTAGCAATTAAAATGCTACAAGGAGGGTGTAGAACTAGAAAAAAATGTCAAGATGGTGCACAAGTGATTTGTGGCTTGGGATACACTGCGCAATATTGCAGAGAAACACAGTAAAATCTCCTCCAAAGCCTTTTACTTTAAAGGGCCTTCTCTGAAAAAGACCCAACGTCAATGTTAACCAACATTCTCAACTATATTTACAATTCTGTCTTCTCTTTTGTTTTCTCAAATGATTCTCCTTGAAATTAGACATCTGATACAGAAATCTTTTCTGGCTTTTTGTAATTCAACCAGTACGAGGGTTAAGTCAACTTTCGTACTGCTAAGAATATTCCTTGTATATGTTGGTTTTG
This sequence comes from Baryphthengus martii, assembly GCA_013396935.1. Classification (NCBI taxonomy): domain Eukaryota; kingdom Metazoa; phylum Chordata; class Aves; order Coraciiformes; family Momotidae; genus Baryphthengus; species Baryphthengus martii. The sequence continues at coordinate 6,433 of VWZK01019422.1, read as the reverse complement.
TTGCTATTTATCTTCTTTGCTCTTTGTCTTCTGATGGGTTTGTTCTAGTTACAAAGGAATTTGTTGTGAAGAATTGTCTGATAACAAAAAAACCCACAACCAGAGAATATTAAAAACCATTCAGAAATACCCGCTCGCTCCAGTGCTGTCAGTGCAAGCAGAACAAGTTTGAAACTTTTTACTCCAGTACCATAAGGGGCNATCCAACCTGGATTTGAACATATCCAGGGAGGGGAAATCCACAACTTGCGAGCAGTGCCCAACCTTAAGATGGTCTTTAGAAAATGTCTAGAACAATACTTGTACAGTAGGTCAAGAGAGGTTCTCCTCCCCCTCTACTCTGCCTTGCTGAGGCTGCATCTGGAATATTGTGTCCAGTTCTGGGCCCCACANTTTTACTTTAAAGGGCCTTCTCTGAAAAAGACCCAACGTCAATGTTAACCAACATTCTCAACTATATTTACAATTCTGTCTTCTCTTTTGTTTTCTCAAATGATTCTCCTTGAAATTAGACATCTGATACAGAAATCTTTTCTGGCTTTTTGTAATTCAACCAGTACGAGGGTTAAGTCAACTTTCGTACTGCTAAGAATATTCCTTGTATATGTTGGTTTTGTTGCTATTTATCTTCTTTGCTCTTTGTCTTCTGATGGGTTTGTTCTAGTTACAAAGGAATTTGTTGTGAAGAATTGTCTGATAACAAAAAAACCCACAACCAGAGAATATTAAAAACCATTCAGAAATACCCGCTCGCTCCAGTGCTGTCAGTGCAAGCAGAACAAGTTTGAAACTTTTTACTCCAGTACCATAAGGGGCACAATTACAAACTGGGTACGGGGTGGGTTGAGAGTAGCCCTGAAGAGAAGGACTTGAGGGTGCTGATTGACAAGAAGCTCAACATGAGCCGACAGTGTGCTCATGCAGTCCAGAAGGCCAACCCTATCCTAGGATGCATCCAGAGGAGCGTGGCCAGCCGATCAACAGAGGGAATTCTTCCCCTTTACTCTGCTTTGGTGAGACCCCACCTTGAATACTGCATCCTCTTCTGGTGTCCCAACATAAGAGGGACATAGATCTGTTGGAACGAGTCCAGAGGAGGGTCACAAAGATTATCCAGGGGCTGGAGCACCTCTGCTACGAGACTAGGCTGAGGGAGCTGGGATTGTTCAGCCTGGAGAAGAGAAGACTCCAGAGGGACCTTATAACTGCCTTCTTCAAGGGAACCTCCAGGAAGGCTGGAGAGGGACTTTTCACAAGAGTGTCCAGCGACAGGACAAGGGGAAATGATTTTAAGCTGAAGGAGGACAGGTTTAGGCTGGATCTTAGGAAGAAGTTCTTCAGTCCGAGAGTGGTGAGACTGGAATAGATTGCCCAGAGAAGCTGTGGATGCCCCCTCCCTGGAGGTGTTCAAGGCCAGGTTGGATAAGGCTCTGAGCAACCTGGTCTAGTTGAGAGGTGTCCCTGCCCATGACAGGGGGATTGGATTAGATGGTCTCTGAGGTCCCTTCCAACATGAGCCATTCTAGGATTCTCTGACAGTCGGATTTTAAAAATAGCGTGTCCAAAACAAACCGTGTTATCTTTGGTTTGTTTTCTTTATTAGCAACCAAAGCTGATCATCCGTTAGAGGAGCACACGCCTGACAAATCCTTGACATCTAAGCAGTGGCTGCAGAAGTATGGCTTGAAAGCTCAGAAGCTCACGTTGTACGATGCGCTTGCTGATTGCACTTTTCGCCACGCCGATGGGATCGTTGACATAAGAACGAAACCAGCGGATGAATCCTCTCAAACGGATGCAGTGAGTGTTGTTAATTTTTCCCTCACATCGTGCGAGTTGTTTGATTTGTCTCTCAAAGCTTGAGAACTTGACCGATGGAGGAATTTAGGATAAAGTGTATGGTTTGTTGTTCTGTAGTTTTTGTTAAAATCACCTTCTTAGTGGAACTGGAACAAGGGTGGTCCTAAATGAGGTGGTGTGAAAGGACTTTTTGAAAATTATTGTTTCAAGGGCTCCCTCCTGTTCCACATAGAATCTGCAAGGCAGAATCAGGACTGGCTTAAGCAATGCACTGGATTTCTGTGTATTTTTTGTGGGGTAGAGCATAGATTGCTCATCACCTTTATTATTCCTTAGAAGAAGGGTTGAGCTCGACTGCTCCAGTATTGGCAGGTCCTTAAACAAATTCATTTGTCTTCTGTTTGTTTTTCTCAAGCTCTATCATTACACTGTTGGGTAAGCTTCTGTTCCTGGTAGCTATAAGAATTAAGACAGTTTCTATTGACTTTTACTGCGAGCAAATCCTGTGACCACTCTGTCCCATGTCTAGGTCTGCATCTGTTCATGTGCAACAGGCAGGTATCTTTGAAGTTTGTTCTCCAGATATTAAAGGCCCTGCAAAATAATGTGTTTTCAAAAATGAAACTTGTTTTTCTTGGCTACAGGAGACAAAGAGGAAGGTAATTAATGCAAAATACTGTGACAAGTTTGTACATACCTTCTGGAAAGATGGATCAGCGGTTCACTTATATGTCAGTACAGAAAAGTATAAGCAGTACAAAGAGAAAATGAGAGCGGCTCTCAGACGTGTGGAAGGAAGGTTGGTGTTCTGTCGTGTCAAATCAGTTTGTATTATTTTACACTGCTGTTGAAATGTTTGACATTTACTGTCATAATAAGCTGAAGCGGTTGGTAAACTGCCAGTAGCTCTACTAAGCCAGAAATCCATTTTAGATCAGAATCTTCTGTGTTGGATTTCTCAGTAGCTCTGTCTGAAAACCCAGGAACAGCTTTATCCACAAGCAAGTTTGGCACCGACACTAAGCTGTGCGGTTCGGTTGACTTGCTGGAGGGAAGGGATGGCATCCAGAGGGACCTGGACAGGCTGGAGAGGTGCGCCTAGGCCAAGCTCATCAAGTTCAACAAGGCCAAGTGCAAGGTCCTGCACCTGGGGCGGAGCGATCCCAAGCACAACTACAGGCTGGGTGATGAGTGGGTTGAGAGCAGCCCTGCAGAGAAGGACTTGGGGGTGCTGGTTGATGAAGCGCTGAATATGAGCTGACAACATGCCCTGGCAACCCAAAAAGCCCAACCATGTCCCGGGCTGCATCAAAAGATGTGTGGCCAGCAGGGCAAGGGAGGTGATTCTGCCCCTCTGCTCTGCTCTGCTCTGGTCAGACCCCACCTGGAGCACTGTGTCCAGCTCTAGAGCCCTCAACACCAGAAGGACATGGATCTGTTGGAGAGGGTCCAGAGGAGGCCACCAAGATGATCCAAAGGCTGGAGCAGCTCTCCTGTGAGGCCAGGCTGA
>VWZK01019421.1:0-13856 GCA_013396935.1 Baryphthengus martii | reverse complement strand
TCCTTGTCTCTCTTGAATGTGGAAGCCTAGACCTGCATCCATTACTCCAGAGGCAGCCTTATTAGAGCAGAGTAGAGGGATCAAGAGAACCTCCTTTGACCTGCTGTTCACATTGCTCAGAATGCCCCTCAGGAGACCATTGGGGGATGGAGAGGTTGCAGATTGGCCTTGGGGAAAGAAAGGGGATGGGAGGCTGGCTGGAGAGTGGAGGGGAGATGTGGGAACGGGAGTTGGGGGAGCTGACATAGGTAGGGGATGGATGGAGGTGAAGAGGGGCGATGGGTCTGGCCTTGAGGAACGTTTGGAGGCTTGAATAGAACAGAAGAAACTATTTCAGTTGGAAGGGACCTCCAACAATCATCTTGCCCAACTACCTGATTGGTTCAGGGCAGAGCCTCTTAAGAGCTTTGTCCAAGTCCCTCTTAAACAATGACAGGCTTGGGGCATCCACCACCTCTAGAAGGCCTGTCTCAGGGTTTTACCACCCTCTCCATAAGGAAATGCTTCCTCATTTCCAGTCTGAACCTGTCCTGGTGCAGCTTTTGAACCATTCCCACGACTCCTATCACCGGACGCTGGGGAGAAGAGATCCGAGAGCTCCAGAAATCACTTTGCCTTAGAGCTGTGGCAGAGGGAGAGGGGGAGGATTGTGGTGGAGAAAAGGATCTGGGGGTGACTGAGCTGTGGCTTTCCCTGGTAGGGCTATGGAAAGAGTGGAGTTTCTTTTGGGACCGGGAAAAGAACAGGGATTGGGAACAAGTCTGGTGTAGCAGGTGACTGTGCTGTGTTTGGGGTGAGGAGGAGGAGAAAGATTGTGCTGGGAAAAGGGAAGGGGAAGGGAATGTTTTTGGGGGAGGAGGGAGTTCTGGCTTGGGGGTGGCGCTGGAGAAGGGAACGAGTTGTGGGAGGGGAGAAGGGAGCTATTTGTGGGAGGAAAGAAGGGGAAGAGAGGCTCAGGTGGGGCAGGGCACCCTGGGGAGGGCAGGGGGGTGAAGTTTGGGGGGCGTAGCTGGGTTTGTGTTGGGGGTTGGAGGGGTTGAGACGCGGTCAAGCTGGAAAGGAAGTTTGAGGTGGTTTGAGCCGGACGCTGTCGGGGCTGGTGAGGGTTAAAGGCTGGAAAGTGAGGCAGACAAACGTATCTGGGAGAGGCTGGTGGGACTTTGGGTTTCTCTAAAGTTGCCTCGGTATCAGATCAGAATTGGGATTTCATGGAAGGATGGAAACAGGGGAGAAGCCCCTTGGTCTAGAGCTGGTTTTTAGCAGATGTTTTGAGATGACAGGAGCTGAATTTCTGGGTGTACCAAGAGGTCCTGGGCTTGTCTTGGCTGCACCTCTTGGAGGGGCAACCCCTTGAGTACTTCATGTCTTGTGGCATCTTTTAGAAGCATCATTAGGAACTTGGTGGAATTGCTTCTGAAGCTTTTAGTTTAAAAATAAAAAAAAAAAAAGGGAGAGAAGAGTCACTTGGAGGCTTTGAGGTTGTGAAGGGACCAGGTTCTGCTCGTGAGCCGACAGCACCTTCTCCCGGTATCTGCAGCATCTCCTCGTGCCTGGGGTAGTTTAGTAACCATTTAGTAACTGCTTCCAACTCAGGGAATGATCTCAAAGGCTGAGAGAAGGTGAGTCACCTTCTTTTTATAGAAGCAACCACCGAGTTACGTCTCAGCTGAAGAATTTACGGGACGTGGTGGTGACGCCGCCGGAAATCAACCTGACGGCTCTTCGGTGTTGAGCTGAGGTCTTGCTCCCTGCTTGTTTTTGGGGGGCGCAGGTGTTGAAAAGACCAGGTTTTTGATTTTAAAAAGGAGATTTGGAGGATTTGGATCATGGGTTGATGTCAGAGAGCCCAGGTTAGGAGAGACCGCCTGTGTCATCCGGTCTGTAGAGAAATCTGTTGGCAAATGGGTGGTTTTTTTGATCTCAATAAATCCCTTCCTATTTTTTTTAATGTGTTTACAAGTAATTTGAAGCCATTTGTTTGGTCTTTTTTTTCCTCCCAACCTAGTCAGTGTTTTGCGTGATGTTCTAAAGAGCTTCCGTCTGGTTTTAGGGCTGGTTTTGTTTGTCAAAGGGGGGTTTTTGGCTTCTTTTTTTCTTTCCCAGGTGGGAATACCGGAATGATGCGGTTTCTTGCAGGTGGGGGGTTTTCAGCGTGTTTTACAAATCCAGGAATGTTCCATGTCGTGTAATATGAGGAATTTCTACCTGTGTTTTCGGAGGAGTGGAATAGGAGCGACATAGCAACGGTGGGGACAAAACTTCGGATGGGAGGAGGAATTGGGGAGAGACATCCTGAATTTTGAGGAACTTTTCCTTGTAGTGAAACAACTGTAAGTGGCAGGATAGCTCAGCTCTTCTGACATGGGATTCTCAAAAATTTAGAAATATGGGATAAAACCCCCATTTTTTTTCATTTGAGGTGCCCTCCCTGTGGGTGCTGCGGAAGCCAACGAGGGAGAGAAGCAGAGGAGAGGTCCTGTTTTATGAAAAGCAAAGTGCTGCTGGTAAATGAGACCAAGAAGCTTCTTTGATATTGATTTGAGGAGAACGGAGTTACAGAGGAATGGGGTGACGATGGGTTTTAGCTGCTCCAAACTCATAATCACAGCTTCATGCCTGACATACAACACTGTAGGAGTCTTGTAGGTGAAGTACATGTTTGATGCCTTTTTCCAGCCAACTTCACACAGGAGTTGGAAGGGACCTCTGGAGATCATTTGGTGCTCCCCCCACCCACCCTGCTCCAGCAGGGTCACCCAGAGCAGGGGGCCCAGCAGCGCAGGGTCCAGGTGCCTTTGGAATCTCTCTGGAGAAGGAGACTCCCCAAGCTCTCTGGGCAGCCTGGGCCAGGCTCCAACATCCTCAAAGTCACCAAATTTCTCCTTCTGTTCAGGTGGAATCTCCTGGGTTCCAGTTGGTGCCCGGTGCCCCTCGTCCCGGCGCTGGGCACCCCTGAGCAGAGTCTGGCCCCAGCCTCTCGCCCCCTGGGGGCCCTTGAGCTCTTGCTCAGCCTTGCTCAGCTCCCCTCTGGGGCTGCTCTTCTGCAGCTGAACAGCCCCAGGGCTCTCAGCCTTTCCTGCCCACACAGATGTTTCAGCCCCCTCAACATCTCCTCAACTTCCACTCCACACTCTCCGGTAGCTCCTTGTCCCTGTTGAACTGGGGAACCCAGAACTGGACACAGTTGTGGACCAATGAATGTACTGGGCCAATGAATGGAACGAATTAGCAAAGAGGTTTTTCTGTGGAGGTTCTGGCCTCAGGCAGCGGGAGGAACTGACTCAGGCAAAACCTTTTAGCTCAGGTGAGTCAAAAGTCATCAGACCTGAGGCACATCCACGTATATACCCAGGGCAAGGGACTGCTTTGGCTCTTCTGGACTGGGAGGACCTGTTTTACTCCTAGCTCCAGAGTTAAATAGAAATACTCTAATACATTTTATCATTTGATAACGAGCCGAGTTGGCTTTTTACTTCACCTTCAGCTTTTTTTTTTTTTTAACCTGCTCTGTTGGATTTTGAAGAGAAATACTCAGGGGACAAAAACTCTACCTAGGGATGGGCAGCCCTGTAAAGGCAGCAGCCTCCAAAAGGCTGCCTGAGAGTTTTGGGACTACAGAGAGAGGTAAGGAGCTTGAGAAAAGGTTTAAGAAGGTGATTTTTTTTTTTTTTTTCATGGCTGACTTAATCAGATGTTAATATTTTCACAGCCTTTGTGGCAGAGAGCAGGTCCCGATGGGGAGCTGGTGGTGGTTGTATGGAGGCTGTGGAACTTTTAGCCTGTGAAAAATGGGCTCTAGGCTGAGATTTTACAAACTTTTAAGAGTCATTTGCTTGTTTCCAGTTTCTGTTTGTGGTTGAAGGTGGCTGTTGCTTTTAGCAAGGTCTAGGAGTTTATTTGTCGGTTGACATTCTGTTCTGTGCTGCCTTGAGAAACCTCTGTTCCAACTTTCCCTTGTCATCTTCTGCGAGGTGTGGGATCTTTTGGTGTCTTGGTTTCCCTGTTATTTATAAAATGAGATCTTGGCCACAACTTGTTTGTGAAAAAACTCTGATAAACTAGTTTAAGTAGCAAAAATTTGCCTGCAGGGCAAGTAGCTTTGTGTGGACTGGGATCTACTTCTTTCCTGAAGGTGATGCACTGGTTTTAGTAACTGGGAGGCTGCAGATTTGTTGTAAATTTTTTTTTTCTTGGATCTGATGAGCTCTTTCAGTAAAATTCATTTGCCTCTGTGAAATATTTAGACTGAGAGGAGCTTGAGGATGTAATACAAGATGTTAGTGATAGAAGAGGAACCGGCCTCATGTTGCCCCAGGGGAGGTTGAGGTTGGATCTGAGGAGCAATTTGTTGCCCTTTGGGGTTCCCCAGGCCTGGTCCAGGCTGCCCAGGGCAGGGCTGGAGTCCCCCTGCTCCCTGGAGGGGTTTCCAAGGCGTGGAGCTGTGGTGCTGAGGGACAGGGCTCAGTGGGGCCCTGGCAGGGATGGAGCAACGGTTGGACTCCATGATCTTGAAGATCTTTTCCAACCAAAACGATCCTATGATTTTATTTATTTTGCTTTATCGTCTCTTCGCTATTGTCTTTACTTGTTATCTAGGGAGTGTCAGTTAAACTTACTTTAGATTTGCAAGTTGTAACTGCTGATTAATAAAGCTCCAACAGGATTTACTTTTTGCTATCACCGAGTTCAGCACTCCTGTCATTTACGTGGAAGTGTTGAAGCCCAGGCTGGATGAGGCTCTGAGCAACCTGCTCCGGTGGGAGGTGTCCCTGCCCATGGCAGGGGGGCTGGAACTAGATGAGCTTTAAGTTCCCTTCCAACTCAAGCCTTTCTGTGATTCTGTGTAGTTATTTAAACTGCCACAGTTATAGTGACAGACCCTCATCAACACAGAACTCTTGATCTGGTTTAGAAACAGTTTCCACTTAAAGCATCTTGTAAACAGAACGGGGACTTTTATGGCTCTTTCAGAATCCCACGGCTGCTGTTTGTTTCTTTACAATTCAAAAGTATTTTTTTTTCCTGTTTCTTTCTATGGGACAGAAAGAAAATACCCTTCAAATGGAAATGATAATAATCAGCTACTCCCAGAGCCCAGTTAGACTGGGCTTTTTTTAATTTACAGTTACAAATTTGAGATTGTTTCGATGCTGTGACGGTTCCTTGGTTCCTTGCTGGGATTCCAGATATCGGTGGGCAAATCCTACAGGATTAGTATCAATCATGGGCTCCCAATGAAACACGGCCTGTCACAGAGGTGCGATGAAATCGGCTTTGTGTCCCTTCACGCTGAGCGAACAGATCCGCTTCTGCTGGCTCACAATTTGAAGCCTCTGCTGGTTCTGCTTCTGTTTCCTCCGCTGTCCCCTGGGCAGATTCCATCTTCACTTGCATTGGGAGTGGCTCGAGGTTTTTCCAGCGGGGCTGGTGAGTTGTTCCCAATTCTTCCCAAGCTCCCATTTCCAAAAAGTTCTGTCGTAACTGAGCAACAACAAATATTTCACAGAATTAACAGCACATCTGGGTGGGTGGGGGGTGTGTGTTATTTTAGCTGTGATTTTTCTACCAGAAGGTCTAGTAAAGGTTGGACCAGATGATCCTTGAGGTCCCTTCCAACTTGATATTCTGTGATTCTCTCTGTTTTGTAAGGTAGATATTTTTGCCAGACTCCTGAGACCAGGAGTGATCTGAGATGGTGACAATTTCTGAAGAATATTTCTTCATTTGTGGCTGGGTGGTTCTGCTCAGGGATGGGTTCTGCTCCACCTGCACTTTTGAATATGTCAAATAGACATTTTTGTGTGTTTTCTTAACATACTGGGATGTTGAGGTGGCTGAGTGGAAAGGGAAGGACCAGTTATTGGGATTGCAGCAGGTAGATATCGGTGAGCTCGTGTTTTGGTGTAGTCTGGATTTTCTTCGGTACCTGTTGGTCTGTGGGAAGCTGCTCCTGACGATGTGGTGGGGGGTGGAGAAATTGGTACCTGATCACTTCGCAGTTTGTGCTGTTGCAAATCGGGTGGTGAAAACATTGTGAAAAAGGGAGGGCAGTTCTGTTACGGAGTGGGCAATAAATTGACAGTCCTGTTCAGGTAGGATGAGGCTTTCTGAAGGAAATACTGGGATGGTTAGAAATGGTGACCAGATTTTGTAACCCATCTGCAGTGGTTTCTAAGTCTATCTTGAGTATGCACCTGAAAGGTCACAGTGAAAGTACTGGAAGCTGTGGATGGGATTAATTATTTAGGAGTGTGTTTTAATGTCAGGTTTTATATGTTGTTGAGTCTGGAGAAAGAGGCTCAGGGGAGACCTCTCCACAACTCCCTGACAGGAGGTTGGAGCCGGGGAGTGGATCAGGCTCTGCTCCCAGGGAACAAGCACCAGAACAAGAGGGAGTGGCCTCAAGTCACCCTAGAGGAGGTGTCGGTTGGAGCTGAGGAGCAATTTCTTCCTCTTCAGGGTTGTCCAGGCCTGGCCCAGGCTGCCCAGGGCAGGGCTGGAGTCCCCCTGTTCCCTGGAGGGGTTTCCAAGGCTGTGGAGATGCGGTGCTGAGGGACAGGGCTCAGTGGGGCCCTGGCAGGGATGGGTTAAATGTTGGACTCTATGATCTTCAAGGTCTTTTCCAACCAAGACAATTCCATGATTCTGCTTTGCTGAAGTCATGTTTTTTTTGTTTTTTTCTTTGACTCTAGTGTCCCCTTCCAGCTTTGAGAGCATTGCTCTTGAAGAGGATCTGAACAGCGAGCTGATGAGCGAAGACATACGTATCCATAGCTGGCCTTGTTCTTACTACTTGGACACCAAGAAACAATGGATCTCTGGCAGACTCTCCCTGACTCCCGTCGCCATCAAATTTACAGCTGACAAGACCGGGGAGCTTTTGGTCGACTTCCATCTTTCCAGCGTCAGCGAGATCAAGAAGGAATCTTCAAATTTAATCTTCAGCTCCCTTACCATCTTAGAGAAGACCACCAAGCACTGGTTCAGTTCTCTGCAACCCAACAGAAATGTGGTCTTCAACATCCTCGAGCACTTCTGGAGGGAGCAGCTGCTCTCGAGCCGAGGCGCCGGAGCAGAAGCGGCGGCTTTGCCCTCAACGAAAGGCAAAGAACTCACCGGCTTATTGACCGGATCCCAGAAACGCCTGGAGGACACGGCAAAAGTCCTGCACCACCAGGGAGAGCAGTTTGATAACATCATGAGAGGACTCCACAAGATTGAAGGAGATATGGATGTGGCAGACAGGTATGGGAATTGTGGTGGCCTCTGAGCTGAGCAGTTGTCGTGGAATTGGGTCGGTTTAAGGCTGGAATTCCAGGGGCAGAACCTCAGAAGTCTTTAGAAATCTAAACTGTTGCCTTTCCCTGAAAGTTTTAAGCTTGTGATGATCTTTCGTGGATCTAGGTCTTGTTATAAGATATTTCTGTATTTCTCTCTTCCCTTCTCTGTGGATTTTTTTTTTTTTTCACCCTGGTGAAGTTCTTTGTGTGGATAAACTTGTCCTCTGGCCTTCAAAGAACTTCTCAAGCCCTTACGAGTTTCAACCACAACTGGCAGAAATGGTGGAGAGCTCCAAAATATCGACCGCCTCTAAATTTTGAGGGAATAGGCAACTAGCTAATGAAAAGAGAGGCTATTAATGTCCCCCTGAAGGACAATATTCCCTTTTATGTTGGATATTCTGGAATAGATATCAATGAAAAGTACCAGGAGCTGATCTTGGTGAATTTTTCCAGTCCCAGACCAACTTGTTTTGCTGGTCCACAGCAAACACAACCACACTTCTGCTTTTCTGCTCCTTTTCAAAGGAGATGTTGGATGTGGCAGGTGAGCTGCTGACCTGGAGTCACTTTCTGGGAGTTCTCAGGAGATGGCTGCCAATTAATCTTTAGTTCATGTTGGTTTTACTCTTCTCTCCGTGCGTTGAAGTTGGTTCCTGAGGCTGCTTTTATTTTTTTCGCATGTGAAGTGTGTGGAGTTGAGGGCTTTATAGTTACCCTTTTCATCCCAAAAATTTACTTCCTGGCTAAACACAGCAGTGAGGATTTGCTCTGTGGTGTGGGTGTAGTTGAGGAAATGGAAACAGTGCTCCCTTATTTGTGCTCTCCATGGAATACTCGCTGCGTTTAGGTCTAGGTGGAATCTCTACGTTTGGAGGCAAAAATGAGCTACATTAGACTGCTGAGCTTTGTGTGCAGAGCATGGTGGTGCAAAAACTGCAGAGACAGTTAAAGAATCATGGAATCCCAGCATGGCAGGGATTGGAAGGGGCTTCTGGAGATCATCTGCTCCAGCGGGGTCACCCAGAGCANTGGACAAGAAGAACCGGCCTCCAGTTGCCCCAGGGGAGGTTGAGGTCAGAGCTGAGGAACAATTTGTTGCCCTTTGGGGTTGTCCAGGCCTGTGCCAGGCTGCCCAGGGCAGGGCTGGAGTCCCCCTGCTCCCTGGAGGGGTTTCCAAGGTGTGGAGCTGTGGTGCTGAGGGACAGGGCTCAGTGGGGCCCTGGCAGGGATGGGGCAGCGCTGGGACTCCAGGATCTGAAAGGTTTCTTCAAACCAAAATGATTCTGTGATTTTGCTGTTGAGTGATTGACATTCAAAGTGACTTCTCTGCTATTCCATGTGCAGCTGGTTGGGTTTGGTACCAGTCCCAAAGAGGCAGGGAGGTTGAGCAGTATTGTAATATTTGAAGATCTAGGGCTACGAACGTCGTCCTAGAAGCTCCGACACCTGCATGAAGGAACCAGCGCAATGAAGTTCAAACTAGTTGCTTTTGGAAGAAGCAGCTGTTTTTAGAGAAATATCAAGGTCTGAAAGAAAGTTTCGATTTCCCAATGATTCTGGGGATATTCTCCAGCCCTTTTCATGAAAAGCCAAGAGAACCGAAAGCTTCAGCGAGAGCTTTTAAGGTTCTGTAGCAATAAACAATGAGTAGGAAAATAAACACCTGCTCATTGGTTTTGGAAGAGATTTTTGGGTTGGGTTAAGGTGCCCCTGGGAGGTTTTATTTGCCCTCAGATGTCTGAAAAGCTGAAGCCTTGAATTCAAAAAAAAAAAGGGGGGGAAAAATAAGAGCAGTGCCCAAGTGTTGGCTGAGGTATCTGCTTTTATATGTTTAGAACCTTGACTTTTATCTTGTTTGAGTGTGTGGGTTTGGTATTTTGGTTATTAAATCTGGTTTTGATGGGTGCCTGTGGATATCCAGCTCATAGAATCATAGAATACCAGGTTGGAAGGGACTTGAAGGATCATCTAGTCCAACCTTTAAGCTCCTTTCAGTGGACCTGTGTGTGGATGAAGTGGAGGTGATTCTGGTGAGCTAGCAGGTGTTCAAAGCCTGAAAACTACACAGAAAACGAGATTTGTGGGTTGCTTTCTAATATGTGAGAGGACGAGGTGCTCTGGTGGCAAATTTGTATTTTATTATATAAGGACCTGTCATAGTTTGTTGATCCAGAGGGGTGAGAGCTCCATGGAAATCCAGAGGAGTTGCCTGGAGCTTTAGCTTGAAAAATCCCGACTGTAAACCAGATGTCGCCCAACCACCGTGTCAGTCCCTGGGGAAAGAGGGGAGGACACCAGGGAAGGGGTAAAGTGATTAAAACTTCAGGCTCAAAGTTCTCCAGAATCGAGTTTCCACAATGTCAAGGGACGTTGAGACTTGTCCCATTGCAGCTGCTTCTCGAGAAGTGAATGCCACAGGTTTTCCTCAGGGTGAGGAGGAGGAAGAGAAACCCATGTTGTGGTAGGAACTGAATGACTTTTTATGGTTCGAGGCACAGGTGGAAGCTCTCGTTGCCCTCAAGTGCCTCGTTGCAACTCTTTCCTCCACCAAGAGGGCAGAAAATGTGCTCTGTGTTCTATAGAAATGAGCAGTGGCTTTAAACTAGAGCAGGAGAGATTTAGGTTGGATGTAAGGAAGAAGTTCTTCACTCTGAGGGTGGGGAGATGCTGGAACAGGTTTCCCAGGGAAGCTGTGGAGCCTCATCCCTGGAAGTGTTTAAGGCCAGGCTGGATGAGGCTCTGAGCAACCTGCCCTAGTGGGAGGTGTCCCTGCCCATGGCAGGGGGATGGAATTGGATGGTCTTTAAGGTGCCTTCCAACTCAAGCCCTTCTGTGATCTACTAAAGGTCTAATCACTGGGTAGTCTTCAGGGTATTTGTGGGATGTTGGAAGACACGTGATTCTGATCTGGGTGGAACCTTCTTGTTGCTTGGTTGAAACTCTTCCTTCCCATTGGTTAATTGAGAATCCAATCCTTCATGTCATTGATTCTTCTGAACATCTGTCTTGCCCGCCGCTGAGAAACTCAGGTGCCTGCTTAGGTGCGTCTGCTTGCTTAGAAACAAGGGGCTTGACCCCTTGTGTTATTTCTGGCTCTACCGTGGTCTTCCTGGGGAGCACTTCCATAATTCCTCCATCAAGGCAGTCCCATGACATTGAAGCCACCGGTTGGCCAGCGAGGAGACTTGTATCCTTCAGGAGCTACCCCAACCTTGATGGTAGAACCAGACGCTGGATGGCTCTGCTGGGCTGTTCAGCCTCAACCTTGTGGGGTTGTTTTTTTTTGTGTTTTAACCAGGAATTTGGGAGTGGGGGCAAAGCAAATGTGGCATCAGATTATGGAAGTGAGGTGTGGAGGAGTCGAAAGGTGGTGACGGTGACGGCCACGTGTGGAGACGTTGAGGTGCGAGGCAGCGTCAGCTGGAGAACCACTGAGTGTAAACTGGCCTGGATGAATCCAGTCGGAAGGTGGATTTCTCACAGAGGAGCAGGGAGTTTCTGGGGCTGCTTTCCAATGTGTTAGGAAATGGAAAAAAATTTGTTTTTTGAGACAGATGGATCCTGGTAAACTGTGAATCGGTTTGAGGAGCAAAATAATAGAGGGTTGGGTTCAGGATTTGGAAATCTTTGTCTCTGGGGTGATTTGCTCTGAACTGGTGGATTAACGTGACCTTCTTCCTGACTTTTCCCTCTTCCAACTCTCTCTTTTCCCTGCTAGGTTGTTGACTGAGCTGGAGTCTCCTTCTTGGTGGCCCTTTAGCAGCAAGCTCTGGAAAGCGCCCTTGGAAAGCAAGCCAAAGGCAACGGCCGCGGTTTCCGATTCGAAGAACCAGGAAGGAATCATGGCTAGAATTCCAGTTATTATCACCCACAGAACGGACTCAAACGTCAAGCCAGGAAAACTCACGCTCTTCGCTTCCGGCCTGGAAATCACTGACTGCAATTCTCAGGTCGTTCACCGCTTTGAAGCCAAGGAGGTGGACGATATCAGGGTCCACACGCCGTACGAAATCAGCGTCCGGCAGAGATTTATCGGGAAGCCCGACACCTCTTACCGGCTCTTGTCGGCCAAGATGCCAGAAGTCATCCCCATCCTGGAGATGCAGTTTAGCAAGAAGATACAGTTTTTAGAAGATGCCCTGGGTTTTGTTGGTGCCAGGAAGTCTCCTCAGGTAGATTTGGGGACCTCCATTTGGCAAGCAGGTATGTGGCAGATAAAACCCTCCGTCTCTAAGCGCTAAAAGTTTTCAAACTCCCAACAGTGTGTAATATTTACAAGGCAGATCCTCTCCCCCTGCCCCAGTGGTGAGACCATGCTGGTGGTAAAAGGTAAGAAATAACTGCTGGGTGGCTTTAAACCCTTCTTGCTAAAAGGGAGAGGGTAGAGATGGCAGGAGTGTGTGGCTTTGTTTTGGTCTAGTTGGATTTGCTTTCTCCCGTGGCATTTTTTTGATTGGAAAAGATCTTTAAGCTCCTGGAGTCCCAGCATTGCCCCATCCCTGCCAGGGCCCCACTGAGCCCTGTCCCTCAGCACCACAGCTCCACGCCTTGGAAACCCCTCCAGGGAGCAGGGGGACTCCAGCCCTGCCCTGGGCAGCCTGGCACAGGCCTGGGGAACCCCAAAGGGCAACAAATTGCTCCTCAGCTCCAACCTCAACCTCCCCTGGGACAACTCCAGGCCCCTTCCTCTTGCTCCTTGGGAGCAGAGCCCGATTCCCCTGGCTCCAAGCTCCTGAATTCCAGGGAGTTGTGGAGAGCCAGAAGGTCTCCCCGGAGCCTCCTTTGCTCCAGGCTGAACCAGCCCAGCTCCCTCAGCCGCTCCTCCCCACACTCCTGCTCCAGACCCTTCCCCAGCTCCATTGCCCTTCTCTGGCCACGCTCCAGCCCCTCCAGCTGCTTCTGGGAGTGTGGGGCCCAAAACTGAGCCCAGGATTTGAGGGGTGGCCTCCCCAGTGCCCAATCTGGGGGAACAATCCCTGCCCTGGTCCTGCTGGTCACACTGGTGCTGAGCCAGCCAGGATGCTGGGGGCTTCTTGAGCTGCCAGCCTGTGTTTGAACTGTTATGTCTTTCTTCTCCAATGGTCACCAGTTCACTGTGAGGAAGGGTCTCCTTTTTTTTTTTTTCTGTTATCGCTCTTTTCGCTTTGGCAGATCGTAGCCGGATTCATATTAAACCTGTTGGTCTTTTAATTGTTGAAAATTCAAAACCGATTTCCAATTCAGAGCATTTTTAAATAACACGTGGGATAAACATCACGTCCCTTTTCATATCTTGAAAAAAAAAAAAAGGAGTTTTGTCCTGATTTGAGCTGTTCAGGTGTTTGGATTTAGGAGACTTTAGGTTTCAGGTTAGAGGGTTGTGTGTTTTAACCAGTTGAAGAAAACACAGCAGGGACTGGAACCTTTTCACAACAAGAAGAATCCCTTTTCCTACCACGATTTCCCCTAAAATTCCAGAGGGAGACGTGCATTTTTTTTGGTTTTATTTTTGTAATTCATTTGGAGAGCCGGTGAATTTTTATCTGTGAGGATTTTATTTCTATCAACACCTCTGAATCCTCTTTCTTTTCCTAATTTTTAGTGACAAAAGAGCAAATCTTTAGGTGGATTTATTGCCAGCAGATTAAAAAGGAGTCAAAAAATGCTACAATAAACCAAGAGATGAATTTATTTCCGTGCCCGAAGCTAAAACTGGACTTTAGCAGGGTGGATAATGTCCTCTTGTTGATGAGTTGTCAAGGGCCATAACTTGGAAAAGCTTGTTCAATTTTTAAGGAAGGAAATCTTGGGCATCTGGCACTCAAATGTCAGCGCAACAGCTCAGAGGAAAAACAACCTGCTGGTTTCTTAAGCGCCGAGTTATTCCAGCAAATTGCTCTTCGAGTTCCTGATGATCTTAAGGCCGGTTACATAAAATAATTGGTTCTCCAGCCCTCCTGGGCTTCGTTTCCCACCGCTCTGCTCTGTTTGCAACCGAGTCGGTGAGTCAAGGCTCTCCCTTTCCCACCCCCCACCTGCACTCGGGACTGGTTTCAGTTGGAAATGTCAGGAAAGAAAAGTGGAGTTTATGGAAATCCTGACTTATTCCTCCAGCTCCACCAAACCCCTTGTTTATTCCGGGCCCCGGAATCTCTCACCATCTCTATTTTGTCACAAGATGGCACTCGAGGACTGTTATTTCCACCTCTGTTTTGTTTGATTATTTTTTTTTTCTCACATGATGGAAATACTGATTTATTTTTTTAAATTATTTTCCTTTTTTTTTTTTTCCAAAAAGTGGAGGGAAAAAACCCACCCCTGTTGTGCTGCCTCTGGGTTCACCTCAAATATTAGTGTCTGTTTTCAGATAGAGTTGATTCAGAGACTTAGAGGAGAAATTCAAGAGAAATTTCTCCTCTAAATTCTTAGGGGAGTCATTCTCCTCTAAATTTTGATTCAAAGTCTTTTTTGAGGAGAAATCCAGGAGAAATTTCTTCTCTAAATTCTGATTCGGAGACCTTGAGGAGAAATTCAGAAGATGTTTCAGAAATTCCTCTAAATTCTCAGAGGAGAAATTCTCCTCTAAATTTTGAT
>VWZK01019418.1:9929-29529 GCA_013396935.1 Baryphthengus martii | reverse complement strand
TTAATCAATGCTATGCAATATATATAACCTGCCATTCAGGGACTAGGCTTGCAAGGTCACCAGAAAGCGTGATATTGGTCCTTTCCTGTGTTGGTCAGGAATACACTGAAGATCATATTGTTCTACAGGTTGACCATGTGAGATACCACTTACATACTCAATAGCTTAGGTGCCAGGCAAGTCTGGGGTCAGGCTGCAAGCCTACAATACTTTTTTTTTTTTTTTTTTTTTTTATTTTTTTTGTTTTTTTCCNNNTTTTTTTTTTGAAGATTTTTGGTTCTCTGCAGTCTTTCATGTTGACCATTAGTGCCAGGTCTGTGCACCAACTAATTATATATGTAGAACAATACGCTTCATAGAGCAAAAGAAATTGCTAATGAGGAAATAGAGCTTCCGTATTTACAGATATATATAGAGAGATCTCTGAAGGAATTCTAGTAGTAACAGTCAAAAAATAACCTCTGTCACCTGTCACATTAATCACATACTAAAGAACTGCTCATAAAAGATAGTAAATTCAATGTCTTCCATAAATCAGTTGAAAAAGAAGAACCTGCTTTTGAGGAGAACTCTATTCCTACGTTCATTAACAGTTTTCAAGCTCTTGTTTTTTTGCCAGCTTTAGAACCCCTTGAAAATAGGATGAATTATTTGCAGGAGCATACAAAACAAATGTCTCTGGTTTACATTTTGGTTCTTATTGTATTATTCATCAAGTCTAGTTATATGCAAATTTTGGATATGAGTGGTTATCTATATAGTTACAAGCACCTTCCAGGATGATTGTTTCTAGACAGCTTATTATTCATATGGTTTATTTGCCATGTATAGAAGTAACCTCTGACCTGTGAATTCTATAACGATTGATTAGTCATTTATTAAGACATTTAAGAACCCATTATTCATCCTCCATAAATTATTTATAAATGTACTCCTAATTTGATGTATGACTGCTATATTTAGAGTACATAAATAAGTCAAGAAAGGCTAACTCCTGCAGTGTCCTAGCATTGATAAGGATTATATCAATAACCAAGTACAAATCCAACGGGAATTTTAGTTTCAATGAATATTTAGTATTGGAACAATGACAAATTTCACCTCAGTCCTTGTAAGCCAATCAAACAAATTATTTAAAATGGTTTTTAAATTGTAGAAGTACACCATTTTTATCATATTAAGCAGAATGAAACACTAACATTTGATTTGTGTGAAATTAATTCTGTGTTTTCCAGGAAGTGGCAAATGTTCTTTCTTCACAAATTTTCTACACAGACATGGCAAGGTACTTACGTTTTTCACATGTGAAAGGGCTGAACTGAATCACAAGCATGATGGAAATCCATGGGTGGTTTGAATTTATCCTGGTTTAATAGACTCCATTTTTTTTTTTGAGGCTCATGAAGGATTAATGGATGTGAGATGGAAATGTCTTTGCCTCTGGGAAGCAAACAAACTTCTTGGCTTTCATCTGATTCCTGTTCTGTCCTATCATGTCTTATTTTATCCTTATGATTCATCATGTACTACCTGAGTCAGAAAACTATCTATTTGTCTGAGTGGTTTTCCACCATATCAGAAAAAAACCCAACCAACCAAACTTCATCTTTCATCAATTTTTTGTTAATTTCTGTTCTACAAAAATGGAGTCATTTCCATGTAACTTTTCAGAGCAGAGGAAATCTAAGATCCAAGAAGCATTCTTTGCACTGGGAGTAAAAGGGGGTGAGGTGGGTCTCATCTGGTCTTTCTGAGGCCATTTTGTAAACTGGTACCTGAAAGAAGAGGTTGTGAGTCACTGACCACAACTCTAGGATAACGTGGATCAGACCATGAGACATCCCAAAGGTAAAGACCAAAACCTTGAACTGCAATGCATATTGTGTGGCAAGCCCACACAGGGAGTCTGCTGAACTGTTAGTTTCTTAAATCCTGATCTAACCGGAATTACCTGAACAGCCAGAGAGAATTGGGCATTTTCTAATCATATTGTACTGGGCATATTGTAATCATTCACTTCAGCTGAGAAGTAACTAACGTTATAAAAAAAAAACGCATGAAATGACACATATTGTGTAAAAACAGTGAATGAAAACGAGTGGAAGTGATTGTCTCACACATCCAGTTTCCAAGTTAGGGTGATTGTCTTTGCATATGTGTGTTTTTAAGTGACTGAGTTGAATAGTATCCATTGCTGTGTGGATTTTTTTTCAAAGTGTACACAGAAACACCCTCTTTCTCTTGGGTAAAAACTAAGAATGAGCTTCTCTTCATGCCTTACATCTCTGTCACACCAGCACTCATCAGTGAGGGTGAGAACTGGGACTTTCACTAGCTCTGGTATGGCCAAAAATCGTGGAGTTGGTAATTTGAATAGTTTGTCCTTCATTATACAGTGCAAACTAAATAAAAGTACTGAGCTTAGAGAACATGATCTGGGATATGATTCAAGAGCAAGAAAAATCTATGGTGCTGATAAAAATAGGAAAAAAAAAAAAAGTGTGATGTTCATATCACAGAATCACTACATGGAATTAGGGGAAAAAGTGGTTTAATGCAGCAGATATCAAGCTCCAGCAACACCATTTTTTACAGATCAGATGCTCAGCTTTTTGAATTGTAAGAGCGTTGGTGACTTCAGCTGAAGATGTGCCCCAGTAAAGAAGTAATTTTTGACTACAGAAATTTATCTCATGTGATGCTGTGCATTCCCCTGAAAAGATTCTTCTTGTCAGTAAACCTGTCCATTAAGAAATATTTCTGGGGATGAAGTGCAGATGTTATTGTAAACAAACATTACTCTGAATTTTCACAACTGGAAAGTGACAGAGGTTTTGCAAAGCCCAGTACAAATGAGAAAGCATCATAATTGTTTGAAAATCTACATTTTATACTAGAAGGTGAATGCTAGAAGACACAACAAAGCTGCATTTTGTGCTGTGTTATTTCCCTGACTGCACCCATTAATGAGATATAACTTGTGAAAAATCTGCAGGAGCAGAGAAGATGTCAAATATAGATTGGTGGTCAAAAGTGAGATACCCTCTTCCTCTTCACCCAGAGGTGATCAGTCTGTTGCTAGACAATGGGGAATATCGTACTGCCTCGGCATTCTCTACAGATAACTATCACTCTCCATTACTGTCAATAAACAGGTGCTTGTACAAGTACAAGCTTTAGAAATGCAGGCAGGCAGACAGTGAGAATATAAGACTATTTGTCAGCCGTAAGCCATTTTAAAACTCATAAAGTTTAAACAATTATTTTAAATCCCTTCTTGGTATGACCAGATGCATAGAATAATGAAAGGGGAAGAATGAGTGTACCTGGGTGTTTTTCACGGATTATTTCCTTTGGCTCACCCTCACCATAGAAACAAGAAGCATCATGTCCCAGTGACATCTGACTCCCTCGCTGTCTTTAAATGCTTCCCCAGATAATATATTACTGTGTTTGCAGCATCTTCCCCGTGGTTCCCACAGCAGCTTCAAAACCACTCTGGTTTGTTGACAAAACAAATAAGCCTTAGACATTGTGACAAAGGACACCCTTCCCCAGAGTTTTCATGTAGAAAGGGCCACTATGGTAGCCATAAACATGATGTTTAAAGCAGAGGCAGAAAGAAGATAAGAAAGCTGCGCAATTTGGTTGGCTATATACAGGGACTCAGAATCTTATTTGACTAGAAAATATCTGATTGACCTTGAACCTGAAAAAACCCGTCAGGGGATCTGTTGGTTCAATTGCTCTCTGTCCTCTTCCTGGTCAGCAGCACACTGTTTCTCCTTTCCAGATTTCATCTTCAAAAAACCAGGCTGGTGGGAATGTGATAGTGCTGGGCTAAGGCAAGGAGGATAGCAACTTTGGATAGAAGGGGAGTGTATTTGCAAGAAGTTTTTTTTTTGCATTTCCTTGTATCTAAAATCTAGTGACACCTACTGAATCAAAAGATCTGAAAAGGAGATTAAAAAATGCAAAGGAGGTAATAATCTCAAAATAAATGTTCCGGTAAAAGTGGACGGGCCTTATGTGAGTGGATTTAAATGAGTAAGCTACTAGTGTAAAGATATATTTGATTAGAGAACAATGCACAGAGACAGGTATAGGTTCAGTCAGTAGACTTTGGGATAGATTCCAAAGTGTTATTCACAATATCCAATGCATATACTGTGTGAATGATCTTGATTTTTATGAGATTATGACATTATTTATGCACGAAAATATTTATCAGTAACATCATATTGGGTACTTCAGGCTGTCCCTTTCATTTCCCTCAAAGTAAGAATGTTCATACATCTTTCCTGTACTCTGAGTAACCCACTCTTTCAGATTTTTAGTATAGGAAATTCGAAAATTTCCAAGACAGTCTTCTCCACTCTTTTGTTATCTTCATTGATGCAAGTTTCCTTAACTCTCACTTTAACTTCTTGCTGAACTTATCTGTTGCCCTACCTGTCAGGAGCAACAAGAACAGATTATTCCCTCCTCCTCAGCAGCAGTCTGCTACAAATGTCTATAGTTCTGTCAGCAGCACTCCCAGGATATCCTCTCTAGACTAAACAAGCTGAATTCATTCAATCTTTCTGTTTAGGTCATTTTACTAGACTTCTGACCTCCCTTCTCAGTTATCTTTTTTGAATTCACTATACCCAGACCTTATCATTCTTGAAATGCCGTGTTCAAAACTGTTTCCAGTACAATATGTCAGTGATGTTTTAAGAATCTGGAGATAGCAGAAGACATCCTATCACTAAACACTATTAATAATGTTTATTTTTTATTATTACAGACTACCCTTACGACACACAGAACTGATTAATCTCTCCCAGAGAAAAGAAGTTACATTGTCTTGCCCAAAGACTAAGACAGCTACACACTGCCAACCAGTTTTTCAAAGGTATCAACAAGTCTAACTCTACCAACTTGAAATAAAAATCAAGTCCACCCACTAAGCAATACCTTCAAACCCATTTCATTTTTTAAAATGGCCCAATCACACAATAACATGCTCAACTGCCCCCAGTGACAGTAAGGAGAAAATAGTGAACTTAGATAACAATCCTTCAAATATTTGAAGATAGGCAAGGTGAGACTTACTTGATATCATTGCCTTTGTCCTTTTCTAGTGGTGTTGCAGAATAGGGGAAATATCTTGGCATGATCTCTTGGCAATTCCATGCGCTGTAGCAAATCTGCCTGCGTAACAGCAGTCATTTAGTTTTCTCTGCTATTTATCCCAGGCATTCTGAAAGCCAAGAAACTCTAAGAGATGAGACCCATGGTTAAGTTGTTGTGTATTAACTGTTGTCACAGGTCAGTTGAGCCACAATCCACTGCAGCAGATAGGAGGTAGTTTGATTCACCGTGCAAGAGAAGGTGTTAATCCCAGCTGAAGAATTTTAAATTTACAGATGTTAATGCACACATACAAGGAGATACTGCTGCTTGGGTGACAAGTTTAAAGTATCAAGTGAGAATTGTTTAAATTGAAGGAACTTTATCAAAAGTCTGAGACAAAAGAATAATATATTTCCTGGAGCTATTTTTTCCCAGTGTTCTTGATGGTTCACAGGAACCACACCATACAGCCACACCATAACAGCAGCCCAATCAACAAATTGATTTTGGTATTAAAAGACCCAGTATTAATGATGATTGGTTGTAATATCTCCTACTTAATGACATCATTACTGTGATATGTCATAGTCTTAAATTCAGATGTCATCAAGAGGAACATTGTCATCTACTCTTTTCTTAGTAAGGCAAGTTGTGTAGATGAGACAAGCCACTACTATCTCTGAAAGTTGGTATAGCTTTCTCGTCTAAAGAGGATGCCTGGCATCCGGTCATTTCATGGCCTATTTTTAAACAGCTATGAGAAAGGGACAGCACTTTATCTGATGTTATGAAAAAGGACTTTTGAGGAAAGACTTGAAACAAAAAGGTAAGAAAATTTATTTTTCCATCTGAAGGCAGTTCAAGAGATTTCCTTTGGGATGTCTAACCACATGCCTCCAGATATGTTGGTCCGTTTTCCTCTTGAAAAGTCATTTGGTCAGGAGGTGCCTGCTAATGGTCAATTAATGACCTACAACATGAAAGTTATCTGATGAATTTTCAATCTTTTTTAAGGACATATAGAAAGAAGGGAAAAAATGTCCCATTCTTATCCTGCCCTGGTCCAGTCTAACAAAGTGTGGGACCAGGAAGCTGTTGCATTTGGAGAATATTCTTTATCTAAGAAATGTTTATGGGGAACTTCAGTTTAACAGAATGTTAACTTATTCATGAACTAGTCTGACAGGTATTTCAGCACTGCATTTAACTCATAAGAAATAAGCAACTTGAACATTTTATTTCTAAAAAATCCTGCTTACAGCAGAATGCTGATATGCAAGTACTGTCAGTAAACCAGTGGAGTAGAGAGTAGTACTAGCCATTGAGCAGAGTATTCCAGTGGCAGATACTATATGTTATGGGAGTCAAACTTTCCTCTACAAGACTGTGATTTTTGAAGGTGTAGCTGCACTGTAAAGGATACACTTTGCCTCTGGAAGCCACAGAGACAAGCTTCCAGGCAAGGCCTGCTGAGATTCCTGTGTGTGAATTACAGTAGAGATGGAGAATTTACACAAAGTGACCTAGAGACGTGAGAAATACGAGCAGGAAACAGTGAAATGAGATTCAGTCTGGAACAGTGTGAAAAAAAACATCACCTAATGCCTCTGGAGAGAGGTGTGCGAAGAGGTAATCTGAAACAGGCATTCAGTAAATGGAAGACGTGATATTTAGGTTGCAATAACAGTGAAGAAAACCTGTGGGGTGACAATGAGCCATATCTCTAGCAGTAAAAAACAGGCAAAAAAAAAGAGAAAGAGAGAGTGTAAATGTGCTTTTGTAGAGTCCCACGTGGAAGTGTCATACAACGGCCCAGGGAGGAGGCACAACTCACGTGTCACTCGGCCATGCTGGAATGATAATGATCCAAAGCTGTTGTTATAACAACAATAATGAAGAGAAGTGGTTGTTTTCAGCAAAAATGATGGAAAAGCAGAAAGTGACAGAGAGAAATATTTGATGAGAGAATCAAGAAGCAAGAGTGGGAATAATAATTGCACAGTGTGAAAAACTGTTGATACTGTGAAGGAAGAAAAATTACTAAGGATGGTCTAGGGGAGCAAGGCAGGAGAAACAGAAGAACCTAAGCAGAGAAAAAAAAATTAGGCTGAGTTAAGTAATTAACAGTTCTTAATAGAGAAGTCTATTAGATGAGGAAATTTTCTCCGAAGAGACATGGTTGTAAGCTTTTTAGTGCAGTCACCATGACTGCTTATATGTTTGCATTGCACCTAGCACAGCCGGGATCCTGATCCTTATTTGATCCTGTGGGTTCTACTGCAATAGAAATAACAAACAACAGTAATTACATACCTTAGTACAGCCATAGGGGATATGCACTGAGGCTGAATTCTCCTCTTAGTTAAACTCTACTGAGGTCAGTGGGATTATTTGGATACAGGCTGATGGTGTTGAAAGGACAAGTTAGCCCGATTCATCTGCAAAACTAGAATATATGTGATCCCTACTCCTAAACCTACCTGCTTATTACTTGCTGTAGAGACATGCAGACCAAACATTTTCCAGCTACACAAGGGAGAATGTTTCATGTCTGAAGAGCTCATGTTGTAGAGCAGACTGATAGATGTGCAGAGCCAGGGACTGGAACACCAGTGGGTGTTTCTTCAAAGCAAGAAAATTTGCTAGAAGGCACAAAGTAGAAATCTGCTCCTTCAGGACTGGTGTTTGGGGAGAGGGAGTGCAGCCTCTCCTCCCCTGTCACTTGCATTTCAAGTAAGTTCTTTATCACTGTCTGATTCTTTCTCCAAGAGACAGGAGTGAATTTAGAGAGCAGATCCTGAGATAAATCATGCCAATCCTGCAGAAACAAGGACACTGGAGAACACGCAGACAAGAGCCCCTGGCAGTGCAGTAGCTTGGGAGTGGTGGCGAGGGCATTTCTGTAGGTTACCTGGAGATGATAGTGTTCATAGACAATAACATGGTACTCTCCTGCCTTTGTCTTGTTTTGCTCTGAGTGGACTGGGTTATTACTATCATTATTATGATTATTATTACTACTGTTTTAATGGCTGAAAGCTATGAAGATCTGGAGCTTGTCATAAAATTGAGCAATTGATGAGAAAGCAATTGTTGATAGCCGTCCAATTCTAATAATTTCCTGTCTTGTTTTGCTGGTACTGGGGTGTACTTTAGCAAAATGACTGAAATAAGTGATGCATTTTCCGACAGCTTTATCCCTGACTCTTGTGCATCTGAGAAAGACCCAGCAGTGGGCTTGGCAGATAAAGTGGAAAGCAAGACAGGAACTACCATTATGAAATGCAAAAAGTCAATTTGAATGTCAACAGCAAAGGCAGGGGATGCAAGCTTTAAAGAGCTCCAGTTTGAGAAAATGAGGGCACCACATTGTGTATCCCTGACTAACTACTCAGGCTTCAGGCTTTGTAAGAATGCCACATTTAGATGCTTTTTCATTACACATTGATTTTTGTTATCTTAGACCACAGGACTCCCCAAGCCTCTTGTGGATGCTACTTAGGTCAGAAAAAAATGCTGCCCAAATCCATGAAGTTTGTGAACATCCAAACTTAATTGCGTAAGTTTTCTCACTATAATGGGACAAAACTGCACTTTATCAGTATTTGGGGAGAAAGTCCAGCTGCAGTATAGTATTCTATAATATCCTTCTCCTGTAAAACTTGCTTTAATGGGAAAATTGCTCTACAAAAAAGAAAGAGCTGTTATTTCACTTTTTGAGGCTGTAAAATCAGTGAATGGAGAGATGAAGTAACTTGCCTAGATTGTAGGGGCCATGGGACACAGCTACCACTAGGCTTCTCTGTTTTTGATAAATCACCAGAAAGAGAAGAAGAAATCATGAACAAGAAATGGGGCTCAGGTTGATCACTAAAGCCTATGGAGCTCTCTGCATCTCATTTAGCTCAATAAGTATTGTGATACTGGAGAGATGACATACACTTAGTGATGAGCCTTGGGAGTAGGCAAATGCGTACAGTTCATTGATTAAACACAGTGGTTTTTACCATTAATACTGAGACCAAGACCAAAGTGTTTTTCCTGACTGGAAAGTAATCTCCTGGCTCTTGGGTTTCTAAATCAGTTGCCACATCACCACAAATAAGTAGTATATATGGGTTGTTTGCTTTTGTTTTGTTTGTTTTTTTTTGTCTCTGTTTACCAATATGTCCCCCAGGGACCCTTCCCATGAGGTGCTGCCACTTGGTAACTTCCAAACACTGATTTCTTTCCTGTCACCAGCGCTGTGTTTCCATCATTCCCTCTCACTGTCTGAGAAAAACAGACACTGTAGAGATATGATTCATCCACATTTAAGATGTCTGCTTTAGGATGAGGTGAATCATGCTTGTTTCTTTCCGTTGACTATAAAGGGAGACAAGGGTGACTAATCGAGACATAGATGTCTGTAGTGCAGACATCTAATGTTAACTGAGATGAAACCCATTCTCAGAGCCAGCTCAGGTCTGACAGAAACCGTGACAGCCAGATGGGTCCATCAGAGCTTTGGCTCTGACACAGAGCTGCATGAAAGCATATTGCTTTTAAGGCTATTTAAAGACCAGATAGCCACCTTCTCATGGTGCTCAGAGCCTAAGCTAATTAGCTTGGGGATGGAAACTGGTCTCATGCAGAACTACGGTACCTCTGCTTGTGTTTCTTTAATTAAGTAGTTCTGTCAAGTTTGGTACAAAGGCAAGGCACAGTAACTGAAGTTGAACATGATCTTTGTGCTCAAGCATAGCACTGACCTTGTTGTACAGGAGCTGACTCCAGGCAGACCTTTTTCTGGATAGCTTCTTTCCACGTCTCTGAAGCAGAGGTGATGTTCTATGCATTTCCACAGCAAACTGTTTGCATTACTCATACTTGCTTTTTGAAGCTATAGAGAGCTGATGGAACTTGATTTGTGGCAACCAACTTAGATCTGGAGGCAACAATGCTTTCAATGCCTAGTTTCTCTGTTGTCTGTATTAGACCAGACCTTAACACTGGAAATACCTGTCTGAATAGACTGCATGGTCCAGTTTTTATGACCACATCACTGCATATGAAGAAATATCATGGGTAATTCAATTAGTCGTAAAAAGCATATTACTTTTTACATGGAACCCAAGAAAACTTCAAGTTGACCCTTTGGGCCTAGAATAAAATTACTGAGATTGAGTGATGAGTGAGCAATAGTCATATCTGAGTGTTCTTGGAGTCCACAGACTTGTTAGCTGGGCTAAAGACTTGCAAAACGTACTAGAAAGTGATCATAGCCTTTTTTTTCCAAGTTCTGTAGTTAATGGCTTTCCCAGCTTACCTGTACATCATCGAGTGCTCCAAGTACGCAAGTTGAACTCACAGCAATGCCA
Organism: Baryphthengus martii; assembly: GCA_013396935.1. NCBI lineage: Eukaryota > Metazoa > Chordata > Aves > Coraciiformes > Momotidae > Baryphthengus > Baryphthengus martii. Next base: position 19,051 of record VWZK01019418.1, on the reverse strand, counting down.
GGGTATCACTGAATTGTCCAAGAGCAAATTCTACCTCCATTCCCAGAGAACTTCACTCAATTCCTGAAATTCTTGCTGCCGTAACATCCCATCTCAATCAAGCTCCTGAGGGAACTGCAAATTCCACAGATAAAAGACCCTAGACCATTACAAAGCAATTCTAATTCCTATGAAATATGCACCACCACCACTACCCACCTCAGCAACAGTAAAAAACATTTCTCAATAATCATTCTGTCAAGGTCATTTTCCTCCAAGGATGTTACTACTCAAAAAAATAACTTACCCAATATTGAGAACTGAATTTTGAATAGGTGCTAGAACCAGAATCTCCCCCACGTATTTTGTTCTTGATCATCCCAAAATATGTCAAGAACTGGCACAAATATTTCAATTTTGCTGACAGTTTTGTTTATTGAAAAGCCCAAACCTACAAAGACCTTAATTTTCCTAGATATTTAGCTACTAAACACTTTTGGAGATGGTTAGTGAGCCAAGACATATCTTCTTCCCCCAGCCCCTTTATTTGTTTAGTTTGTGGACAAAATAAAGGGCAAATTGCGTTTTTAAAAAATAGTATTTAAATAAAATATTTTGTTTCTATGGAAAGGTATCTCAATGAAAAAGTTGTTTTTCATTGAAAGCAACATTTCAGATTAAAATATACACAGAACAGTTTTTTTGTTCGTAGAATCATAGAATGGCTTGAGTTGGAAGGGACCTTGAAGATTATCTAGTTCCATGCCGTGGGCAGGGATGCCAACTCTTGTTACACAGAGTTAGATCTGAGCACAGGGAAAGATGAATGATTGCTTTTGTAGTATGAGGGGAAGAACTGAAAGACCAACAAGGGAGGCAGAACAGCAATCAATGGAAGCAATGACTAAGCCAGTTTCATTTCTAGCAATAGAGGTAGAGGGAAAAACAAAGACACATTTAGGAGATATTAAACAAGCATAAGTGACAGGATTTGGAATCCAAATATGAAGCCCTTCCTTAAGAACAAATTGGCTTTTGAATTAAATCATCCATCAACGTAGTGTCTTCAAAAGGAAATGAAGCAAAAGCTGCTTCATATGCATCTTCCCACTAACAAAATTATAGAGCATTACAATCCGGGAAGCAGATCGTCTGCTGACAGATCAGTTATGAGGGGAGTTTCCAATTGGACTGACTATGGTCAAGGAAAGCATTAAAACATATGCTTAACTTCATCCATCCATCGCAGAAACAGAACTAAATAACCCTTAGTGTGATAGTAACTTAGTAGCTACTAGTTTTAGTGTATTTATTCTCACCATCATGAAGTTGGAAGTGCTATTTATTATCCCTGATTTACAGGAGGGAGCTTAAACACATTTAGAGTAGACCTCTAATTCCCGCAGAGTTCAGTTCTTTTGAGGATCTGAGGCTATAGATCTGCACAGTGCAATGAAGCACAGTACAGAGAGATCTGAATCACTGCCAGCTGAGCCTGCTTGTAAGCAGGGCTTATTAGCGTGGGCAGAGCACCATCCTAATGCTGTGAAGTTGCTTCCAGCCCTGGAATAGAGCTCCTGCATCATGCAGCACTGTGTTTTTGTTGTTTTTTTTTTTGCTTATTTTTTTTTTTTTTTGTTTTTTTGTTTTGGTTTGTTTCGGGTTTTTTTGTTCTTTTTTTTTCATGGGCACATCATCTCAAAATAATGCTAACTTGCTCCGTTAAGCAGTGTAGATTTAAATATCTGCATTGGTCACCCATCAGTTCCCCAGCATATAGCGAGACTGAGTCCAGCTTTATGACTCTGACACTATTACCCTAATGGATGGACTGCTTGTCTCTAAGGAGATGGATGAATAGTTCCTTTGTCTTTATCAGGGTTATCTATATATTTTTTAGAGATAAGCATCTTCTCAGATGCTTCTTAGAAACAGGCCTGAGACTTTAGTACAGAAAGGGATTTTTGGGAAGCAGAAGAAACACTAGCTAAATTTTTAGCAAAATGACATTCTCAATGCCACTAAGAAAAAACAACAACAACCACAACTAATGTTTTCATTTTTTTAAAACTTGAAAACTTATGAATAAGTCTAGACAGGGATTCTAGAAAACCATTTCATCTGAGAACAGGACATTACATAGGAGTCAAACTTCATTTTGCAGCCCTTAGTAATCAACAACTGACTTGAGCATTAATGAACTAACTTTTCCATTAGGTAACAGCCAATAGATTGCTGTAGTCTTATATTGTCTCTCTGTTCCAATGTCCTAGTTTTCTCCAACTGCTAATTTAAACTGCTTTTCACTGTTGCAAAGAGCGTAGTTAACTGCTAAAGAACAATTTTATTGCCCTAAACCAGTAATATATTTACATTCATTACTATGAGTCTTAAAACCTATTATGGATATAAAAGAGAGGATAACAACGTGAAGGGTTTGAAGGGCAGTAGATAATCGTCTGAAAAGGGCTCTGAAATGCCTGAAGTATCAGACATAAAATAGGAATGATAAACAAGTTCATTATTTGTTAGCGATGGTTATGCTGGAGGGAACATTTTTTATATTATTTTTTTCCTTTTTAAACTTTTATGGAGAATATATTTCAGTTCTAAGCTGGGCATAAATTAAACATGTTTTACCCAGCTGTTCAGTTAAGAAATAGCAAGAACTAATGAGCTGTATAGTGGTAAAGCTGTTAAGCCAAAGTGAAAGGACTCTGTAGGGCAATCTATGAAGTATTAAAGAGAGAAAAGTCCACTTTCCATAGCCATTTACTCCTTCTCACACATTTGGGTTGCGCTCAGCTCTGTACCACCTTGAGGTATATGTGATCAGCAGAGACAATCCTATCTTGACTGCTTGGCAACCATAATGCAAAAATATGACTATAATATGAAGGGACATAGAGATTCCTTCAATAGGAAGTACACTTCCCAATCCTTCTTTCTGACAGGTTTTAGATCAGTTGTTCAGTGTCTGATTTTTTAGGTCCTGACCAGCTATTATTCTTAGCGGCTTTTTTTTTAAAGGTAGAGATGCTCAGCTTCTGCAAAAATCAAGCCAGTGAGGGTATCTGGCCTGTTGTATTTAAAGACAGTATTTTCTTTGGAGTATCTTGGCATAAATTGGTGTTTTCCAGACGGTGTTAGAAATTAAGCACAGACACAGATTCCTCTTCCTCAGTTAGAAATTTTCTTCCTCAAGTAGTGGCTAATTCACTTGTCTTAGCAGTAGCCACTTTTGATAGCCTGAGATTTCCAAAAAAAGAAGTGTTCTAAACATAAAACACAAAGAGCAATCTGCAGATACTTGTCGTGCAAAATAGACATCTTCACAGCCTTCTTTACTAATGCCACTGTGAATGGTTGAATTCTACACATTTTATTCTCTCTAGCAGTTAAGAGTGAATAGCTATCTAAACTATTTCCTTCAACTGTTGCACAATATTGCTTCTCAAATGGTTACAGCTTCAAAATCAATAGCTCATCCAATCCTTACATATTCCTAGGTTTTGAAACTGTAAACATTCAATAAACTCTAGTGTTTCAGTTTCTTCTGTGAAAATGTTGAAAAGTCAAGTTTACCAGAACAGTTCTTCTTGTAGCTGTAGAAATGTGCAGAGGTCTTTCAATTGATTTGTCTTGAGATTATATACCAAAAATTTCATCCTTAGAAATCTAAATGGAACCAGATGCTTTATCAAGTGATGGTAGAGATGTACACCACTTCTATCCCAGTCCTTGGATACAAAGAATAAACTTGCATTTTAGTGCATGTCTGGGGTTTTTGCGTATCTAGTTTAGCTTAGCATGTTTGATTAACCCCCAAAGCTTCCGTGATGCCTAACACAATGGAATCCCATCTCCCTGTGATTTTCAGGTACAACTGGATCTTTGTCTTCATCATCATCATCATTATCATGGCCATCATCATCATTCCTATTGCAATGGTTTCAGTTGTCGCTGTAATTAGAGTATCTGCATCCCAAACCACAAGATCTATCAGGATAAAAAAGGTACTATGTTGAGTTTCCGAGGTACTTTTTATCCAGCTGTGCTAAAGTCTCTGTGATCACTAGTCTGCACTATATTTTGGAGGCCTAAGGGGATGTTTTTGCTTTATACAAATGTTGAGAATGTTTTCAATAATTATTAACAGGACTAAAGAAATCAATTAGATGCAGAAAGAGCAGAAACAAACTCATCCAAATTTCCCATAACGTTTATTGAAGTTTGTATCACTGTAATGCTGCGGTTGTTAGCACATTTCTATTTTCTTCAGATCTAGCACTGATTTTTATTTTCACTTTTTCTTTTTTTTTTTTTTTAACTGAAAATTAGTTTTGTCATTACGTAAGTTGAATGAAGGAGCCTCTGTGCGTACAACACTACAGTTGTGGCAGGAGAAGAGATGACCTCCGGTAAGTCCTTGGTGTGTGTTAACAAGTCTCACTGCAACAATGATCAAGCTCAAATCATTACACAACTCCTTTAAAAAGACAAAGTGTAAGACTCAAACACCTCTAAGAAATCAGTCAGTCTCTCAAGACATGGTACCAAGGGCTAAAATGCGTGGGATGTGGTCACGCTATGTAACGTGGTAGGACTAAGGTTAACACAGTCATAGATGGATCACTCAGTGTGCGAACGGTGATTCCTCATAAATCATTATGAAAAATAGACTGAATGTACCAGTTCATAAATTCAAGGCAAGTGTCTATTTCCATAAGGCTCAAGCAGACAGATAGCGTTAGGGATGCAAACATGCCACCGCCACATGCAGTAGTTCTATGTGTTAGCATTTTAACAAATTGAGCCACTTCACTGGCCTATTTATCAGTTCAAGATATTTAGAAACGTTGCTACCATATGTTGTCCATTGAAATGAATGCTAAACACTGCATTTATAAATGGTAATTTATGACTCATAAAAGTCTCTGCTATTAGAGTCATTCTGCCACTGTGAATGGAATTGATAGCAGTTTCTGCACTTCATGTTTTGTTTTTTCACTCCCCTCATTTCAGGGATATTGTTGATATTAAAGCTTTAGTGCCTCACAGAGGATGTTATATAAAAGACTGTGTATCAGAGAGGTTATTTTGGTGTGTTATCCACCCTGTAAATTGATTTCAGCTTCCGAGTAAACTTTTAGGACTAAATATTCAAAGAGGATCTCTAGAGTATACAAAGTGATCAAACAGTCTTCGGTTACAAAAAAAAAAAAAAAAGGTTAACTCCCCAAATAAGTAACTAGATGAGCTCCCTGTTTTTCTTCTCCTCCTCCCCCTCGTAAAGCCTTTTCCCAATCTATATTTACCTCAGTACAGAGAAGTTGAGCCTGAAGTTACATCCCCTTAAATCCTTCTCATGACAAAATGCAAATGCTCAAGCAGATTTGCCTAAAGGGTTTTGCTGTTTCTTAGCCTTGAAATTAATTTTGGTCAAAATTCTTGACTGAATCCTTTAAACATAATTTATGAAAATATTATCTATGCCCTTTCCTATGAATGCTACATCCTAATGATACAGAGCCTCATAGTAGGTCTTGTTGAAAACTCTGAATCTATCAGAAAGGGTCATTTTTACCAAGCAGGTTGATTGCAGGTTCCAAGGTGACTTCCAGGGCTAAATTCTCAGAGAGAGCCTTTGGAGTGCTGCTTCAAAGTGGAAATCGTCTTTAAGCTTTACACATCCAGAAGTCTGGTGAATATAATTTTCCACAGTGGAAAAGACTTTAACAGATCAGTTCATCTTGTGTATCTCAGACAGATCTTCACACGGCGTGAGCTGATCTTGAGAAAGAACTAAGGAGGAAGCATTATGATATAATGTAGACCAGATATTTGATTTTTAAGTAGCTCAAATCAGACAGGTGAAATTTCAACCTGGGAAAACTCTTTCATGTGTCTAAAGCTTCTGTACAAATATCCAAAGGCATCCAAGGAAATTAGATTTGTATCTAGAACTGTCTCAAAATGTATCAACTCTTTCCGAAGACAGATACACAGGTGACTACTGATTTTTAATATTTCCTCAAAATATAGGGATGGTTTCTGTGCAGTTGCCTACGTTACCTAGACTGAGGAAATACATATCATTGTAATTATGTCACCAGTTAGATTTGAGACATCCCTGAAAAAGGCACAGTACTCTGCACTGATACAAATGGTTCTGATCTAGCTCTGAAAGATGTATTTTGCATAGAACATAGTCCCCATTCTCCATAAGACTGAGCCTCTGATCAACCAATATCAATGCAAAGCATCCAACTTTGTAGGAAAATTATTCACACCTTGATATTGGAAGTGTTTTGGGGGTACTAACTATAAAAATAACCCTTACTCCACTCTATTCAGTGCTTATCAGGCTGTGTTCAGATTTGGTCCCCACTATACAGAGAAGGGTCACACAGTTGATCAAAGGACTGGAAAGCTGCTGCATAATGAAAGGCAGAGAGAATTGGGCTTGTTCAGTCTTGAGAAAAGACGGCTTAGGGGAGACCTCCTCACCACGTGCCAGTATTTCAAGGGTGGCTACAAAGATGATGGAGACTGCCTTTTTACAAGGATTGATGTGGCAAAGACAAGGGCTAATAGGTACAAGTTACTCCTAGGAAGATTCTATTTGGAAAAAAAAAAAGAATGAAAGTTTTCACAATAATAACAATCAAGCCGATGGAATAATCTCTGCAGAAAAGTGGTGGATTCCCCAACATTGGACATTTTTAAGACACGGTTGGACAGGGTGCTGGACCATCTTGTCTAGACCATATTTTTACCAAGAAAGCTTGGACCAGATGATCCTTGAGGTCCTTTCCAACTTGATATTCTATGATTTGATAATTCTAAAGAGCTACTTATGCAAATATTCATTTCTTGTTTGGCTGGCTACTAGGCAGGCTGAGTTATGGTGGATAACAACAGATTTGACCTTTGGTGTCCTTTTTCAAATATGATCTGTGTGACTACAGGCAAGTAATTTGATTCACCATATTTTTTGTAGTTGTGGAATAGAGACAATAGTTCATTCTTTTCTCAGAGAGACTGTGAAGAAAAACATCTGTACTCGAGTGTGACATTCCCAGATACTATGACTGTAATGGCCAAGGAAAAGGATGGACAGAAAATCATTAAATGTAAAATGATCATAATTTTCAGTCAGATACACATCACAGTGAGAACATAATTCTCAGTTTAAAGATTTTGGTAATACTATCTCGAAAATACCTGGTTCAGGATCCTGAAAACTCTTTCCATGTCTAGAATAATTCTTTCAAATAAGTTCTATTCTTAAAAAGAAATTAAAAACCATTACATCTACTCTTAGGGGTTGCAAGTGCCTAAGACATTAAAAAACTGTCTTCATTAAAAACAGGGTAAAAGGAAAAGCGGGTAAAAGGAAAAGCATCTATTAAAAAGGTGTGTTATCAGTGGTAATATTACTAAAAAATCATATTGCAACATTTGTGAGGAAATGCCTTCAAAGATCTACAAATACTAGTCAGACCTAAAAATTAGACCTCTCCTGTAAATCACAAAATATTTTATCGCTGGAACATAATGAAACAAAATGACTTGATCAACACACTACTTTTTGAATGGCAAAACCCAGAGCAGAAGGCAAGGTTGGAGCTCCCTCTTGCTCAATTTTAACAAGCATTTTAGGACATTATACGCCGTGCTTCTGGATTGTGCGCAGACTGTTATGGCTTTTACAGCTGACGTGGAGTCTTGTGTGGTCAGCAGACGAGTGAGAGTGTTGAAGGAAATGGAATTGGTATCATGCAGCTTTATTTCCTCTTTTAAAGTGTTGTTAATTGTTCTCTGGAAATGACACTTTGGGGTTATTTCTTAATTTGGTTTTTTTTGGGAAACTTTTGCCACTTTATCCCCCATGAAATTAAATGACTTTATTGAGTTATTGACAGAAAAAGAAAAAAAAAAATAAAAAGAAAGTTGAGATTCCCATTGAAATCTTTCCTTTAGTGTCTATGTTTTATTTATATTTTGTTCAAAACAACATCTGTTTGTTTGTTTGTTTTAATGCTTAAGAAATGCCAAAACAATTCATCTATTTATTTTGCAAAGGCTAAATTAAATCCAGACTCAAGAGCCTGACTTTCAGAAGTGCAGGTCACTTACTGCTCTGGCTAAAGTTAAAATCACATTCATGAACTCAACACCTCTCATTCATGGAAATGGTACTTTGAAATGTTTGACTTTGTTTTAAAAAGTCTATTAAAATACTTGCATCTATGGACTGAAAAAAAAAAGTCATTTTTTAAAGAACAAGTTAGAAGTCTGGTCTGTTATGTATTGCTAAATTCAAACATCAATCTTTTACAGCCGGTGTGATTTTCATTCAAAATCAACAAAAATTAAAACCAACAGATGGCAGGTGTTAAATATTATTTTCTGGCACAGGAATTGCTTTTCAGCTGAACAGAAAAATTTGAGACCTTATTTATATTACTTCTAACTTGGACCTGCTCTTAGAGAGCTTCTGTGCTGCAACTGTCTTCTTCTGTGGTCCTTTCCAATATGGAACTACTCATGTGTGTGAGGAGAAAAGGACATTATTGTATCATTAAAATGAGGTAAAACACTGAAGTATAGTAATTCCAATGCAATTTGGGGGTTTTTATGCTCAATGTTTCATGCTCATTCTTCTCACGGTAATGCCACGATGCAGAGAATAAATTAGATATTAGATTCTCAAAGTTAAATCCTGTTTCATTCTGAACAGGGTGACAAGGGGTTGGGCATACATGGTTTCAGTATACTACAGTGATTTCTACTGTCTAATAAGGTCACTGAGGAAAAACAGGCATTTGAAAAGAATGATTAATTTGATCTATTTCTAGTGTCCAGAGAGGTTGAAGTGAATGGCACTCTAGCCTGCCTGTTCCTGAACTGAAAGCAAATGGAGCCTAAGGTGACTAACAAAGGCATATAGATCTGGAGTTTAACCTTTTTTTTTTCTTTTTATAAGCTAAATCCCTGAAAAAAAAAGAGAAACATTTTACATCCTTGATGTTTCTTACAGTAGCCATAAGTAACAGAATCAAGATGGAAAAAACAGTCTTTTTTTTTTTTTTTTTTTTAGAATTATATAAAAATCTATAAAATTTAAATCTGATGTT
>VWZK01019412.1:0-16112 GCA_013396935.1 Baryphthengus martii | reverse complement strand
TTGGAAGGGACTTTTAAAGATCATCTAGTTCAAACCCCCTAAAATGACAGGGACATCTCTAGCTCAATCTGGTTGCTCAACTTGACCTTGAATATTACCAGGGACGGGGCATTTACCACCTCTCTGGGAAACCTGTTCCAATGTCTCAAAATCCTCAATGAAATAAAAAAAAATTGTCCCTTCTATCTACTCNCAATGAAATAAAAAAAAATTGTCCCTTCTATCTACTCAAAATCCATCCTTGTTTAGTTTAAAACCATTACCCCTTTTCTTATTGTTACAAGTCCTATTAAAAATTCTGTCCACATCTTTTTTACCCTCTTTAAGTACTGAAAAGCCACAATAAGGTCTTCAGAGAGCCTGCTCTTCTCCGGACTGAACAACCCCAACTTCCTCAACCTTTCCACACAAAGGAAGTGTTTCAGCCCTTGTGTCATCATCATGACCCTCCTCTGGACGTTCTCCAGCAGGTTTGTGTCTCTCCTGTGCTGAGGACTCCAGAGTTGGACATAGTACTTCAGATGGGGTCTGACCAGAGCAGAGTAGAAGGGTAGAATTACCTCCCTTGACCTGCTGGACACACTTCTTTTGATGCAGCCCAGGATATGGTTGGCCTGCTGGGCTCTGTGCGCACACTGCCAGTTCATGTCTAGCTTTTCATCCACCACCACTCACAAGTCCTTTTCTGCAGGGCTTCTCTCATTCTCATCATCCCCTAGCCTGTATTCATACTGATGATTGCTCTGATCTGGGTGCAAAACCTTGCACTTGACCTCATGAGGTTCACACAGCTTGGATTCATCTAACAAACTTGCTGGGAGTGCACTTAATCCCGCTGTCTACTACATTGATGAAGACATTAATAAAACAACATTGGTCCCAGTATGGACCCATGAGGCACACAACTTGTCACTGATCTTCATCTGGACATTAAGCCTCTGAATGCAAACACCCAACCAACTCCTTAACCACCAGTGTTTCCTTCTTACACTTTAGTTTGACCAGCAGGTCTCTACGCAGCCATGCTGATAGCTTGCTTTCCTTTCCTGATTTCTTACACCTGGAAGTCAAGAGCTCTTGAAATCTATGGAAAGTGTCCTTAGAACTTAAATGTTCTGCTCCCTTGTCCCTGAGTACTACTTCCCAGGGGGTCCTGTTGACTAACTCGTTGAAGAGCTGAAATTTTGCTTTCCTGAAATTCAGGGTCCTAACTTTACTCCTCACCTGACCCATATCCCTCAGGACTGCGAACTTCACCAGTGTGTGATCACTGCAGCTCAGGCTGCCTCAATCTTGACATCACTGATGGGCTCGCCTGCATTGGTGACCATCAGGTCCAGTATCACAACCTCTCTGACAGGCTGTCTATTACCTGACTTAAGAGGTTATCCTCAATACATTCCAGGAGTCTTATGGATTGCCTGCAGCTCCAGGCACCAGTTAAGGGTGAGCTCATTAAAAAAAAATAAAAAGAAAAAAAATTTACAAACTAACATTTTTTCCAAGTGTGGGTAACTTGTTATTTCTGGAAAATAGTAACCTTTTTTATTTTTCAAAATAATATTTAGTTGGGGGTAGTGATTGGTTATTTATCAGATAGTTAAAAGTTTCTTCAGTTTTCAAATTGAAACTTTTTTTTCCTCAGCACTATAAATTATAAGTGCAAGACAGAAAAGATTGCGTATAATTAACTCTCATTGCAAAGATAAAATCATTTTCATTTAAAGGAATAGTTGACATAAAATTTAAATTCAATAAGGAAATAACAGCATTTATAAAACATTTTTTTTCAAAAATCTCATAAAAAAACCTGGTGCTTAAAATATGACAGGAAAAGAAAAATAAGACAGCAAGGACTGAAGAGACATGAAAAGGGTTATCAGACTTCTCCAGCACTGTATGTATTCTCATATGAAGGCATCTTTCAATAACTACTTTCCATTTTTGACTTGCATGTGCAAAGCTTAAAAACATTTTATGATTGCATGGATCACTTTTGAATAGACTGCTGACCAGTCTATAGCTGTAAGACTAATAAGTTAATTTCTGAAGACAGAAGGTCTGCATACACTTGGTTCCATGCTGTTTCCTCTACTGATTAGATCACTAATCAGCAGTAATGTAGTTTTCTTCATTATCTACATTCAGTAGCCAAAATTTTGTTTGTATTTATGAGGTAAGTAAACCTAAGTTTTAAGCTTGCAGCTACATAGTTTCCAGCATCAATTTGTTAAAATATGTATGCTACAGGTCTTCTACAACCTGTATCTTTCATTTACTGTCTTTCCAACCAGAAGAATACATGTTTTTAAATTCCAAAGCTACCTTTTTCACAGCAGCACAGAATGATAGGAGTTGGATGGGACCTCTGGAGATCATTTAGTCTAATTCCCCTGTCAAAGCAGGTTCACCTACAGTAGGTTGCAAAAGATATTGAGAGGAAAGTGTAAGTAAAATTTTTTTCCATAACCTTTATTCACAGAAGTTTTATAGCAACACGGTTATTCACAATATATTACTGTGATTTAAGAGTATTTTGGAATAAAAAAAAGTAATCCAGCAAGAATTTACTTAATCTTTTCAGTTTGTAAATGTTCTGTTTTAATGAAGATCTTGTTGGAATCTTAAAGAAAAAAAAAATGGTACAGCTTTAGTTCTCTCTTCAAAGTCCACATGAACTGACTGCTATTTTGCAGGAAGTGATCTGCTAGGCCCTAGTTTGTTGTACCATTTTCTACTTAGAAATAAACCCCTTTATTTGAGAGAACTATCCAGGTTTGCTTCAGTACTTACTAGCCATCTATGATCACATTCAGCCATAGCTTTACCATAAAACATTAGTAAGGATGGGTTTACACTACCTTAGTTATCACGTGCAACTGGCAATGAAGCACTGGAGGTTATCCAGACGCCAATGTGGGGAATGCTGTATCTTCTGTTCCTGGAGTAATATGTGTGTTAGAAGACATAACACTAGACATCATTTTTACTGAGATAATCAAAATCTCAGATTTTATTTTAGCCAGTTGTGAGAAAGCAAATCCTTTCCCTGGAGGAGATTTAAGGGATGAACATCAGTGGATAATACCAGTGATATTATCCTCACCCACACAGAACAGCAGGCACACTAAAGTCTGGACACAGCCAGGGCTTCCCTGTTATTTCTGAGCAATATAACTGTCTATTTGCTTCACACAGTCTATACAAGGAGAGGTCAATGAAAACTATCAAGCAGATAGCTTTCATTAAAGTCTCCTTGTATAGACTGTATGAAGATATAGACATAGCCTGGAAGGGAACAACTATTAAAAAAATATTTGTACCTATGAAATACAAACTTTTGCTCAAAGCTAACTGCTTCCAATTTTTTTTAGATTAAATTAGATCAAAAATCTATCAAAAACTTTCTTGACTCTTTGCTTCCCACAAATGATGAAATATTGTAGGAGTTAAGTGAGCACGTACAGCTAATCTGCTTTTGAAAGATGTGGAATTACCCTGGGAATTAGGAGAGACATCTAGCCCATTTAGTTCCTAAAATATTTAGGATAAATTATGAATAATGTTTCCTGATAGTCAATGGAAATACATCAGCCATCATTCCAATTTCTTGAAATAGAAAATAGATGAAAGCGTCTCTGGTTCAAAATTGTTTATGAAATCAATTTATCTGAAAACTACATATTTTGTTGAGCAAAAGCATAAAGAAGAAAATTTGCTACAGTCCTAATTATCATCAATCAAGTGGAGATGTATTCTACTCTTTGCTGTAGTCTAAATACTAAAGAGGTGGATAGTCATAGCTGTGGAGCACTCTACATAATCATATCCATAGATATTACGTAAATAGGAAAAAACTGCATTTCAGTTATTACTTACCACGTATTATGAGAGACACAATAGGATGAAATATTGAAATGTATTATGTAGAGATCACTGTACATGAAAGGTACTTATCTCCTCTGTAGAAAGCACAGGATAAGAGTTACTCTGCCTGCTCAAATTAGTGTGTGTTTGTTTTACAAAAGTGTATAAAAAAAAAAACAAACCAGAATCACTTGCCCTTCAAGTTGAACCAGACAACACATGATGATCAGGCTACGTGGATGAGAGCTGTGGAATAACTCTATGTTGGGTGACACTCATTTTTGTCTACAGTCACCTAAAACATAGTTGTCCAGTCTAACCAGGTTTGCTCCACAGTTAGTGAAAAGGGATATGGACCTCCAAAGGCCTGTTCTCCTAAGAGAAACAAATTAGCTTACAAAATTGGATTTGTATACTAAAAACAAAGGGAAGCTAAGATGATCTGCATAGGCTATAAAACCTAACTTTCAGTTGATTCCTGTTTGTTGTGCCTTCTTCTCTGCACTTTCCTTGCCACTTGGTTCCTCCACAAGTACAGGACACACAACACCTTCTGGAGTACTTAAAGCCTACCAGGCACCAGTTTACACGCTGTCGCTATATTCAGGCATGCTGTGCACAAGACACACGTGCTACATAAAGATCTCCCGGCTCTAATATCCACAAAAAATGGCTTTCAGAGGCTTTGAGCCTTGCGCCACTCCTGCAGCAATGGAGTGACTCCCGTTGGCTTCTTCTGTTGGAGGATGAACCCAGAGGAGAAGGAAAGTCTTAGAGTTATTCTGCCCTCTAAGAAAGGGGAACATCTGGCCAACAGAATTATGCATAGCATTGTTATAACTACTTCATCAAATTTACTTTGAAGTGTTAGGATTGTAAGGATACTTCCCCATCCCAGCTCTTCTAAGTGCACTACCTCATGTTCCAGTGATTGGAGGAGTAAATATGATTTAGGGAAAGTTGAAAGTGTGGGAAACAGCAAAGAGGCAGAATCCTTCTCTTTCACAGAGAAACACTACTGATTCTATAAGTAGAGAAAAAACCAAATCATTAATATGATCCATCAGTGGTTTAAAAACTAAGTTCCGTTTTTGAAAGTTCACAATAATAAAGTGATTATTCAGACATAATCATTATACAAGATCTTAATATATCCCCAAACAAATGGTTCACAGTTAATGTTTCCTGTATCTAAAATAATTTATTCAGTATCACAAAACAACAACTTTCAACAGCTGCCAAAAACAAAGACTAATTACAGCAGGAAGATATAGCCATTCCCCGTGTCCCAAAATCATTAATAAGTCAACATGCACACTGAGAGAGGACAGCAACAGTCACAATAAATGGTACCCTGTCTTGAGTGATGTTTTTAAACTAAACAGACTTCACCATCTGTGGTTGATTATTCTGGGATCATTGCCATTATTTTATTCAAGATTTGCTATCCAGTTTTAATAAATTAATGAGGTGTTAGAAAAGTCCTTATGTGAATGGAAAGAACGCATTACCACTGTTTATATAGCAATCCAAATATTCCATCTGGTGCCATTCCTCCTTTCACAAGACGTGATAGATGACTACTAGCACACTGTGTGCTTAATTAACTTACTAACCCTCCTCTAGAAAACTATATATGCTTATGTAGCTAAATCCTCATGCTCTCCATTTCAGCCTTTCCAGAAAGATGCTCCAGTTGAAGTCCTCCATACTGGATGTGTGTTTCAGACCGTCTTTCTGGACTTTTTTAACAAAACCACTCACATTTTTTCGAGAAGAATGTCAAGAAAAGAAAAAAACAAATCACTGGTAATCTGTGAATCTTTCCTACAACACGTTTAGGATCAGAGCCAAATATGAAATAGGGACAAGGAAGGATGCATCAGCCTTAGTCATTTAAAATATCTTCGTAATTGCCATAAAAATCTCTTCAGACTAGGTCAGCTTACACACTGGAGACTTGCTGAATACCCTTTGTCTGCTCAGAGCTCCAGATAGTGCCCCAGGATCAGCTGAGCTTCTCTGCAGCCTTCAACATTAGACAATAGGGCATTGCCTGGGCTGGCCAGTGAGTTGGGCTCTCAGCCATCAGGCAGGTGGCAGTGGGCACTAAGCATCATACCCAGGATTACCAGTGGAATACCTTGCTGATCCTTGCACAACCTAGAAGCAGACGTTGGCCCAGCCATCAGGAGAGGTGAGAACTCTATCGGAAAATGAGTCAATTCATGAATATTTAAGCAGTAATGGCTGAGGTCAGTGGTATTCCCTGGAGAATGAATGATGAGGTAAGGGACTCTGTGACCTGAGTCGAAGCTGGGAACTATTAGGAAAGCATTAATTACCTGAGAAGCCTTTGGATAAAGGTGTCATTTCTACGGCACGGATGCCTCTGAACTTTAATTTCAGGTGTTTGTTTGCAATTTGTAAAGCATGGTCAGAAGAGAATGGGTCCTGCTTCTAAGCTGGGTGCTACCAGAGCACAGAGGCCTTCACTATTAAGCAAAAGCAACAAAAGGGCTTAGACCTTCTTGTTTGAAAAATGTTATCATGTCATTCAGCCAGGTCACCCTTGACCAGAACTGAACCTCCCCACCGAAGCAGCAGTTTGAAAAGTTTTCTCTAGATGGCTTAATTTGGTATAATACTCTGAATCTGTTAAATTAATGCTAGCAGTCAGATATTTTTCACTGTATTCTGCTCTCTACTTGCTCTTCTTATGCCTGAGTATAAACATTGTACCAGATAGAGTATTGCTTACATCAAAAATTTTTGCTTTGTACCTTAAATTAGTCTGAGGTAAAAGATGTCAAATCACTATCTTGTTTGTTGTCATGCGTTTGGTTTCTATAATCTGATAGTCCTTTATTTTCAGGTTAGTGATGGAGAGTAATTTTTGGACTGTCTTAAGGACTCATTACTGTAGCAGTAATAAATGCAATATATGTTCTAAATCTAGAAGGAAATATATTTTATACAGTGCTCAAAATCATCCCATCTGGACCAGCATGCCATAACAATACTCTCTAGAATGTCAGGACTAGAAATTTATTTATAGACACATACACATATATACACACACAGAGCAAACAGTTGTTATGGTATCATTTCTAGATTTCTAGCAATTCTGTACAAAGCTATGATTGAGGCAGGGCAGGAGGGTAAGCAAATAACAATAACAAAAATCTTTAAAAGGATGAGTGGAAAGGATACACATCCCCAGAGAACCTTTGCAAACGTGGTACTTGGGAGTGAAGCCTGGATGCTGTCAATGTCAACAGGAGCTTTATCTTTGCAGCTATAGGCTCCAGGTACTACTCGAGACAGGTGGAGGTCGTGCATACCAGGGGTGGTATGTAACACACTCTCCCTAACCCCACCCCCTACTCCTCCATGGACATAAAGCCAAAATTAGTTTCTTGTTAGACACATAGCTAAGTAGATCCTATATTCTGTGGATAAAAACAACAATAATATATCTCCAGCCTTGAATAAGTGGAAATATAACAATCTTATCCAAGTCCCTGGCAGCTCTTACCTCTGAGACCACCATACAATTTTGTGATGCCTGTCTAGTGTTGTAATGAGGGCTTTCTGAAGCAGGCATCAACAATAGTGCTTTGCTTGTGTACAGTGCACTGCAAGGAAGCATTGTGACCTTCCCTGACTCATATCATCATGGAAGATTGTGCTGCTCAAAATGACAGCTTTGCATGGCCCCTTGCACTCACAGCAGGCAGCATGCTGGGTTCCCGGGCCCGGCTATGTTTTATTAAGCAACAGAAGGAGCACTCCCAGAGCAACTTTATGTTCTTCCCATTTCTTACATAATGCAGAAACCCCAGGCATCTTCATCAAAGAGTTGTTTCCTGCTACCACAACACTGGGTAATACTTTCAATCAAGACCACACAAACTATCCTGCAAGTTTGATCATATTCAGATGAAGAAAAAAAAAAAAAAAAGGAAGAAATTTTCATTCCCATCCTGTAAGGGCTATGTAAAATTTAAGTCCTTTTAAAGGCAAGTGCAAAACCATTCATTTTCTGTGTAAGTTTACTATCAAACAGGGCAACTCAGAGAGTTACACTGAATATTTACATACTCCACAGGCTGAGTGTATTACTCAAGGCTGAATTTCTGCAAATTAACATGAGGTATGACCAAATACAGAAGTCTGTGAAACTTTCATTGGAACGAGTTAATGTATATTAAAGTAGTTTACTGGGCAGGAGTCAGAACACACCCAAATATGCACTTGTATGTGCAATATAATGAGTTGTGTATCAATAATGTCACAGTTAGTCAAAGAAGATGGCAAGAAAGAGAAAGAAGAAGAAGCAATGTTTCAGGAGTAAAGAATCATGGTGATGACGCAAAATCTTTTGAGAAATAAGATGAATGTGAATTAAACAACGGGCTGCATTCAGTTATGTAAGTCACAACAGCTCTAATATCTCAAGGATGTATAGACAGGGACATAAAACTTACTGGAATCAGAAGTAAAATATTAAAGAAAATTCTTATACAGAGGGCAAAGGAAAGACAGGAGTAAGGGAGTGAAAGCGAAAATCATCTCAAATAATGTGGAAGCCAAACTGAAAGATTTTGTGCATTCCTGGTTAAAGGAACTGGACAAACTCCATCTAAAAACTTATAAGGGCCTGTGAAATCTCAGCTTTGGTAGCAAATATTTTCCATAAACTTCTCTAATCACCAAAGGCACAATATGAGTAAATAATAGGAAATTAGTGTCCATAATTCAAAGAACAAGAAGATAAAGTGAACTAGGCAGAAAAAAACTATGTTAGCCAAACCTCAGTGACATTTAGTGTTTTATTGCAAACTAGGAAAGGCAGCCTGGTGAAAGATAGAATGAAGTAGAAATTGGAGAGCACAAGTGTATCAAAGGCAAAGCCAGGCCAACGTGTTATTTTTCCCCAGGAAGAAGAAGCAACTTCTTAAAAAGCAAGCAAAGGAAACAAACTTTGAGAAATACCAGCTAGCATCTTGTAGAAGGTTGCTTGCTCAATTGGAGAAGGGATTATTGCAAGAAATGTTAAGGTGTGCAAGCAGCTAGAGAAAGGCTGACAATAAGCTGCGCTGTAAGAACTGTCACTATGGGGGAACAGTCCCCTTGAATGTGTCTTCAGGCATCCATGTTATTTCATATTCTCATTAATGGCCTTTGAGTAAAGGATTTAAGAGTCCACTGGTTAAATCTATATGTATGAACCTGAGGAGTAACAAGAGAAAAGCAGCAGAATATGCTTCAAGAAGCAGGAGGCCTCAGAGCCTAATTAATGAAAGTACTGGGCCTCCTACACCTAAACTGACCCCTCCAGCTCAGCATTTCCCTAACCTCACAGTGATAGAATGCCTTCCTGTTTCATGAAGCAGGAAAATATCCCAAAGAGGGTTCTTAGCCAAATGGCTGGAATCAAGGAGGATGGAGGTACATGAACCAAACACAGAAAGAGAGAGGTAGACTTGGAAAGTGTCAGCACAGTTTTGCAAAGGGAAGTCCTCCTCTGCAAATCCCTTTGAGTGCTCCGGATGGATCAGTAAGTATGTGGAGAAGGATGTGTGGCTAACAGATTACTCTCTGCATCTAACACCTTCAGCAAGGTCATCCACCAAGGATTTCTAAGGAAACTCAGCAGCCATAACATCAGAGGCAAACAGTCAGCTTATGCCACGGAGGGAGGTGACAGCGTTCTTCAAGGGTCTGCACTGGGACTTGCGGTGTTCAACAAATTCAGTGAGCTGTAAACAGCAATGTGCTGACAAATTTTGCTGAAGCTTATTTATTCAGGGTAGTTGAAAAGGGCAGTCTTCAAAATTTTCAGGAGGACCTCAAAAAATCGAATGAGTGGATAATAACAGCTGAAGTTCAGGGCAGATAATTGTAAATTCAGCCCCAAAGGGAAAAGAAATTTAAAAACCCCTAATTTCAGATATCAGATGATGGTTTCCAAGCTGACCATTACCACTCAAGAGCAAAATTCTGAGGTTATGATAAATAGTTCCATAAGTATATCAGTTTAGTGCCTGGTAGCAGTCAAGAGAGCAAACCGAATATTAAGAATTATTGGGAAAGGAACAGAGAATAAAACTGGTAACATCACTGTGTCTCTGTAGAAATCCAGGGTTTATCCACAAATTGAATACTGTATGCAGTTTCACTACTTTCATCTTCAGCAGGACATAATAGAATTGGGAAGGGTTCAGAGAAGGGACAACGAAGATGCTCAAAGATGTGGATTGTTTTCCAACAAGAAACAAAAAACTTTATTGATTGTTATTTCAGACTCCTCATCTGCAAAGAAAACAATAGAGGAGGAAAATTATAGAGGTCCACAAACACATGAGACCCTACAGGGACAGAGGCACAACATCTGTCAGGCAACTCAGAAAACACAGTGGGGGTTGGCTGTTCAAGAAGGGCTTTGTAGCATCAGTCATAGAAGAATTAATTTTGCCAACCAAAGTCTGTGGGGAGAGGTAATGTCTCATTAAATCCAACACTATAGCTAGGGAAGAGATGACAAATTTCTGGGTATATCCATGCTTCTTCAGGTTTTTGGCATCTTCCAGACTATACATCTGGCAAAAAATGTCTCTTTCAAGGCCAGTATTGAAATGTCTTAGATCTCTCCATTTTCCTAATGACTTGATTGCTTTTTTTGTTGTTCACAGAGCACAACGCACGTCAGTTGTTTTGTCCTTACACTGTCCATGTCCTGGCTGAAACCCAGAAAATTTAACAACAGTTTCTGTCTTTTTCATGTGTTGAGACATCACTCCATACATCACAACTCGTGGAATCACAGAAAGAAAAATCACTGCAGTTACTAACAGATAAAACCAGATACATAAACGCACCTTTGTAGCACAGTTTATCCTTTGTCTGCTCTCAAAAAAGCGTGAACACCCTCTATAGTACCATTTTTACACACCTCACGCAAACACAAAAGCTATCCACTACCACAAATTCTGGGGCTTCATCCAAAAATACAGCTCCAGATATATACAAGCTGCAGACATTCTGGTGCTTCAAACTGAGACTCACCTCACTTTGAAAGTGTATGCCATTATTTTTCCTAAGACATGACACACACATGGACAGGATCCTTCTGCACACCCTTCTCCAGCTCACTGCATAAGGAACTGGAGCCTGTGGCTCTACATTTTATAACTGCAGCACCTACATTAGTATGAACACTGGTCAGTGCAGGAAAACTTTAGTCTCTTCTCACTGAGTCTTCATTCATCAGTTAGAAATGTTTTTTGACTAAAACAAACAGACAAGCAGGAAGAGTGCTTCCCATTGTATCAGGAGTGCTTAATAGGGGAAAGATATCAGGGCAGCTGTATGTTCTGTTTTGTGGGCAAGACGTAGATGTAAGTGATGCTATTCAGTGGTGTCTGCGCATCTGTTCATGCCACTATGTTACAGGCTGTCAAGGAAGCAATGTAGTAATCTGTAAGAAAGTAGCTGAGCTCTCATCTGAGCCATATGCTATGACAATATCTTCGCTGATTTACAGTCCAATGCATTCAATTCTTATTACACACAGCCTGGAGGCACTCCACATTCCCCCTCCCCTGTAGTAGTATAGTGGAACAACACATTTTTATCTCCCCCAGCCCTCAAGGAAGAGAAATACTTAACAGAACAACAGAGTATCTGTTAAATGCAAGGCTACAAAGTAGGAATTATTTGTTATCATGCTTATTATTCTGTTATTGAAAATTAAATACATTTGCCATGTGTTACCGCATGACCTACAGAGCATGTAAGCAGAGCTCTGCCCATATTGGCATCACCTGTGATTGCCCTAGAAGTCTTTTTCAGAAAGAGCACCAGCAAGTCAAAGAAACAAGAATGCCCTGGTAGAATTAGTGGAATTTCCAGAATGTGCACTAGGGACACAGTCATTAAAATGCTGCAGAATTCATTTCAGTCTGGAAATTATCCGTGACCCAAATGCCTTTTATAGATTACCATTTCTAATGACTTTTTGCCTAATGGCACATTAAAAGCAGTTTTCCATCATGTGTAATTAATTGCTGAAAGCAATCATCTAAACATCTGATAGCATAGCCTCAATTCTGTAAACAGAGGTATGAATTTAATTTTACTCACATGAGGAGCTCTTTTGACTTCATACACAGAAAAAACAGGAAAAAAAAAAAGCCCCAGGAAACCAACTACATTCATCTGCACTTGCAAAATCAGAGCCAAATATCATCACCAAACTTCTTCTCTCACAAATAAATATATGTCCTTTCTTTTTGCTCCACAGTGCTTGTGGTGGAGACTAGTCAATCTCTTTGTTGTGAGGTCAGAGTTGGGAACTGGGAGTTAGGAAGGAATGTGTGGAAAGAGGGAGAAAAAGAGTAAAGTAAACATTTCACAACAAGCTCCAATGAAAGTTACCATACAACGTGCCAGCGCTGACAGATGAATCGAGTAAATGTGAATTTCAAAAGATTTTCCTGAGAGATGTGGTCCTAGCTTGAAAAGCAACTCCATAAAAGTTGGTTGTTTATGGTTTGGGTTTACTGCATGTCAGCAGCTTCAGCCTGGATACGCTCCATTTAATAGAAAGACCACAAAGCAAACAAAATCCTTGTCTTAACTGAAAATTACCTCCCAGGAGGTATCAGAATGACACAAGATACAAATTTATCATATCCTGCATTAGTATGATTCCTGAAGTTTTATTATTTTTTTCCTTTCACATATTAGTTTGAAATTTAATGTTACTCTATGAGGTTAAGCTGCTGCTCTGCACAACTGCAGGAATGACTGCATACCAACAAGGTGCAGTGATTTTTATGTATATTATATAAAAGCAGCTATACAGCACTAGCCCAAGACATATGAATCTTTAAGCAAATAAAGAGTGCGTTGCAGTTAAGCAGAAATCAACTATTATATAGAAAGATTTAGAAGCTGCATGACTGGGCCAGCAGCCCAGCAAATGAAAGCACATACACTAAAGTATTACCTGAACTAGAATCAACCACAGTAAGTTTCTGAAAGCAAATATTTACTAGTTGCATCTGAAAAGCAGATGTATCCTTCAGACCTGAAAGCCTTTATTCTGGGTTCTTACCACAAATTAAATGTCAAAACCAGGTCCTTTCAAGAGAAAAATTATAAACATAGGCTTATAAAAGAAGCCACAGGCCTATTGCTTTAGACCTTGTTAATGAAGGGGAACAATTTGGCTGCCTGGGAAGGAATTTCATGAAAATACCTAATGCAAGTTTAATGTTGGGCTGCATACAGTTATTGACCTCTGTTTAGTCAAATCTCCTTTTGCTAGCAATTATTACAGTAAAGCAACGTTGGCAGCACCAGAGTCCTCAGATAGCCCTGAATGCAGTCTCCTTCCCATTCTACCTAGTTTGCAAATGGAGCAGAGGAGTCTAACAGGTCCCTCTGCCCCTTCCAAGAAGAGCATCAGAGCCAAATCTTTTTTATCTACCATCTGCCCTGGACAAGAGGATCCCACATGATTTCCACCTCTACTCCACGTTCCTGTTCTGTTTCAATCTTCCACAGACAAAAGAGATAAGTAGACTTTTTCTCTGAAAAGCTCAAGGCAGCCAGGCATGGCAATGCACAGAGGAAAACATAGCAAAAACTGAAAGGAGCTCCACCACGATTTCAGCACAACCAGAAGGACAGCCCCCTGATCTCCACTTGAGCAGCAAGCTTCCAGCTCACACTCAAACTGTAGGAGAAAATTATTATTAAAGCTGAAAACTCAGTCTGTGGAAGGTGGAGAACAGCAGAATTAGAGTTGCCTTTACGATGTAGGTGAGACAAGAATGTATTTTCCTAGCCAAGGCAAGACTGATGTTTTGGAATTGCTTCTCAGCTTGATTTCAGGGAAAAAGCTGACATTCTGAAAATTACTGTTGCCTTAGTAATTGTTTTATTTTAATATTTTCAGAACATTTTATTCTGAGTTTGCCTTTTTCATTTTCTGAATTATTTATATAAGCTACATCTTTAGTGTGCAAAAATTGTTTTGCACTAAAAAAATACAAGTTTGGTCTCTAAATCAAAAGGAAAAAAAAATGGACAATTTTGGACAATTTTGAAGTTTTTACTCAGAACTGTCTGATTGGATGGTGCTGTTACACCAGCCATTTCCCTACAAATGTTTTTGTTCAATCAGCAATTCTGATTCTTCCCATGGAGGACATAAACTTATCTCTTATTTACTGCCCACTATTCAACATCATTGTTACTCTCCCACTGAGCTTTGCTGGGGTGTTCCTCATCCACACTGCTCTTTCCCAGAGTGCCCAGGAGTATCCTGAATCCTTCTGACCAAACTTGTCCAGCTGTGACCCACTCTTTGTCACCACATGCAACATATTCCTGCCCCAGTTGCATATTTTTCTTTAGCACTTTTCTTTAGCATTTTTCTTCAGTATTTTATACCCACTGCTTTGCTTCTCTTTATTCACCACAAGAGTATTTTTATTTCCCAGCCCAGGCTAATTATCACTCACTGGGTTTGCTGTCCCCGGCCACTCATGTCTTTTCCCATTTGATGTTCCCTGCCTGCAGCTCACAGCAATCATGCGCAAAACTTTCTCCACACTCCACCAACGCCCTTCAAAAATTAATACATACATGAGCCAGCTTGAGACAGACTCCTCACACCCATAATTTCAGCCCATGTAGTGAAAGCCTGTTCAAATAATAGAAACCTAAAAAGCCTCCTAATAGAAAGTGTTAAGCAGCCTTAATAAATAATGTAAATTTTTGCTGCTGAAGTCTGTCTCCCTTTCTTACAGGGCATTTTCCATCTTTTACCTCTCTCCCCGTACCTGACAAATGTGCCTCTTCTCACCCCTTTAGTCTCTCTTGTTCCTTCCCACATTTTAGGCAAATGCCAGGTCTCATGAAAACAGGTCAAGGCTGACTGACTGTCCGCTTCCCTGGAGGAGCAACTCATTATGCCATTGCAAGGTGAAGCTCAGGTATCCAAGAAGCTATGGCAAGTTATGTCAGTACTTCTATTCCTTATAAGTTAATGGATTTTAAGACTACAAACTTGAATTTCAGCCTGGAGAAGAGGAGACTCAGGGGAGACCTCGTCACTCTCTACAACTACCTGAAAGGAGGTTGTAGACAGGTGGGGGTCGGGCTCTTCTCCCAGGCAACTAGTGACAGGACAAGAGGGCATGGCCTGAAGCTGCACCAAGGAAGGTTTAGGTTGGATCTTAGGGAGCACTTCCTCACGGAAAGGGTCATTAGGTGCTGGAATGGACTGCCCAAGGAGGTGGTGGAGTCACCATCCCTGGAGGTGTTTAAGGAAAGATTGGATGTGGCACTTAGTGACATGGTCTAGCTAGGTGTTGTGGTGTTGGGGTCATAGGCTGGACTTGATGATCTCAGAGGTCTATTCCAGCCTCAACGATTCTATGATTCTATGAATGTTACTCCAGCAAGATAAATGTTTCCTTGACATTTAAAATTTAAAATCTAATAAAGCAAACAAGCATGATAGGCAGAGCCTATCAGTGATATGGACTCCAGAGATGCATAATCATAGAATGGTAGGGGTTGGAAGAGATCTGTAGAGATCATCAAGTCCGACACCCTTGACAGAACAGGATCACCCGGGACAGGTCACATAGGAACATATCCAAGCAGGTTTTTAAAGTCTCTAGAGAAGACTCCTCAACCTCTCCGCGAGGCCTGTCACCTTCGCAGTAAAGAATTTTTGCCTCATATTGATGTGGAACTTCCTGTGTTCCAGTTTACGCCCATTGCCCCTTGTTCTGTTACAGGGCACCACTGAAAAGAGACTGGCCCCTTCTACTTGACACTCACCTTCAGATATTTGTAAACATTAACAAGATCCCCTCTCAGTCTTCTCTTCTCCGGACTACACAGTTACAGGTCTCTCAGCCTTTCCTCATAAGAGAGATGTTCCAGACCCTTAATCATCCTCATAGCCCTCCATTGGACTCTCTCTAGTATTTCTCTGTCCCTCTTGAACTGTGGAGCCCAGAACTGGACACAATACTGCAGATGTGGTCTTACTGGGGCAGAGTAGAGGGAGAGGAGAACCTCACTCGACCTGTCTGACACATTCTTCTTTATGCACCCCAGGATTCCACTTGGCCTTCTTGGCCATTACTGTCCCATAGATAAGTTATTGTCCAGCAGGACTTCCAAGTCTTTCTCTGCAGAGCTGCTTTCCAGCA
>VWZK01019408.1:0-10417 GCA_013396935.1 Baryphthengus martii | reverse complement strand
TCGTTCCCCTCATCTAGATCATTGATGAAATTATTAAACAGAACTGGCCCCTATACTGAATCCTGAGGAACTCCACTTGGGACATTGATGGGCTAGAAATCATGGTAATGTCTGGAAATGATCAGGTAGGAATTAGGCCTTGTCCCCTCAAAAATGTGACGGGATCAACAGCCCAACTGAGGTGCATCCATACCAATGCATGCAGCATGGGAAGCAAACAGAAGGAGATGGAAGCCATTGTTAAAGGAAGGTGACATTTTCTTCCAGCTTCATGCAGATAAACAAATATCCAAGATCACCATCTAGCTGTTGAGATGGGATCAGCTGAGGCCACATCTAGGAAAGCATATTTCAATCAATGTGTTTTGTATGTATTGGATCTGGAGGATCGAAAAAGCATAAGGCAAATTAATGTTAATTTTTTGATACTGCACTGTCAAGGAACTTCTGTATGAGTTATTCCACTGGAGAGTTTTAGCATCCAATTAATTACAGTTAAAGATGATTTTTTAAATTAAAATCTCACCTTTTACTAAACAAACAAAGAAAATGCTTGAGAATTGTTCTATTCTTTAAAAGCTGAATCTAAAAAGAACCATTTATGATAGAAATGGAGCAAGCAGAGAATAAATATATGAAACTTTGATCACTGTCAAATTACTCAAGGTTTCGTAAAGCTGAACTTTCCCATCAATTTGAGTTTCCCAAAGGGTATATTAAAGCAAGGTTTTGTTAGCTGTGAACCTTAAAGTTAATTAAAATGAAATTACTTGTAGAAGTGAAGACATCTGGCTTTGCCAAACAAAATGACAAGTGAGGTTTTAACACAGCAGAAAAAAGGTGTCCCATGACTCATTTCCAATTGCTTTACAATCTTTTTTTTCCTTTTTCTTTTTCTTCTTTTTCTTTTTTTTTTTTCACTTAAGGCTAGCAGTTAACAGTATTCATTATAAGTTTATCTCAGTACACCTCCTTGGAATAATTCCTATGAAATTCAACTACATCCTGTAAGGGGCTGCAGAAGAATAATGTCTGCTCCTTTAATGGTTACTGGTCAAAAGAGACATAAAAAAACCCCAGACACTTGACTGAGAAATGATGAGGAAGGTCATGATAAGACCAAACCTAGTCAGTCACACTAATTGGTAAGAATATGTAGAGTGTGACAATGTTTATTTTCTCAGTTGTGACAGTAAGGAAAGAGGAGACAACCAGAGTCATAAAATCTGAGCAATTGATGTCACTGATTACCAAGAAAACCAGAAATAAACCTGGTCAGTCACACCAGCTGATGAGCTATCAAGAAACTACAGGCAAACTTGGAACTTTGTGAGAGATAAGTATGTAAACCTGCAGATCCAAAATGTTGGAGGGCATGAGTGGGACTACAGCAGCTAATGAGGCAAGATGCTAGGGAAGAGGGAAGAGAGAGGAGCAAAGAGATGGAGTAGATAGACAAGGGTACAAAAGGGGCCAGTTGCCTATAAACTGTGGCAAAAAAAAAGCTTGTCTGGCTGATCCCTGCACATGATCACTGCAGTATGTCCTGTCTGTTGTTAGCTACCTTTCTTCATAATCTCACTCTCTATCCCATGTATATGAGAGCTGCATGGACTGAATATTCACTGGCTATCTCTGTGGTGGATCAAGCTGGCAAGTAGGGGAGCCTCGGGTCCAAGCTAGGGTATCAGATGGGCAAAGGATCCATGCTGGTATTTGAGGGGATCTGCAACTGTGGAATACCTGTGGGACAAGTGTGTGAGTGCTGTGAGTCTGCAGTGAGCATCAAACTGGACTGACTGATGAGTCAGGGACCCACGGGGCAGGTAAAGGTGCCCAGGATTGGGGAAAGGATGCCAGGTGGATGGAGGAGTCATAATGATGTTTGGAATATCCATGAATTTGCATGTGTTTGTGAACCTGGAGAGTATTATGTATGTGCTGCACTGCTGACCTTCTGTCTCTGCCAGCCCATAAGGGGGACTTGGATTTGCGTTTGTGTTTATGTCCACTGAAGGCAATGTCTTGTCTGTGGCACTGTGTATGTTATGTCAGCGTCCTGTGTGCATCTCTGTGTCTGGGCATCTGTGTGTGTGTGTGTGTCTAGGTCTCTGGTATATATGCTCAGCTTCACTATTGGTTGAACCTGCAAACAGACAAGCAGCAGCCACATTCCTCAACCTGGGCTCCAACAAGGCTTTCAGCAGGAGTGTCCTGGGCCAGAGTAGCTGGAGGAGGCAGCCACTCCTAGCATCCTTTAATATCTGGAGTAGTCAGTGGGATCATCCTTAACATCCCTTAACACATACTAGAAAAGAAAATGTATCTACTTCATCCTTAACATTGACAACTTTGTGTCAGGAAGCAACAAGAAGGCTGCTCTTGAAAGGAAAGTGAGCTGAGAGCAGAGCAAAAGAACAAGGTAGTCATGAGCATGTACGTCACCAAGAAGGATACAGGATGCAGAGCAGCAAGTCTAGGTCAGGATTAGGCCTAAAGACATTGGTGAAGGTCAGATACAGTCTACCGTATCTGATCAATGAGCATTTCTGTAGTGATGAGGCAGGTTTGAAATTTTCCAGTTCTAGAAGTCAACAAAATGGATAAGTACCTGAGGTAGAAATATTTTAAAAATTGTATTACATGGAAGCTTCTCTATAGGCCTACATTAGCATCCTCAATACATAGGTACTAATATTAATATTTGTATTCACAATTCATTGCATATATTTATATATGTATCTGTATATTTTCCATAAATATTTTCCACTTCCTCAAAAGGAAATTACAAGCTCAGAAAACACTGTCAAAAAAGGTCAAAATATCAAATAACATTTAGATGAACCCAGGTACAGAGAATAATTTAATGTAAATTGTCAGTGGCCACAAATGTATTTCAAACTCAGAGTAACCAAAACGTCTAATTTCACCTCTCAAAGAAAAATATAAGAAAAGGTGCTTCTGTCTTGCTGCATTAGCTGTTGTGAGTACAGCAGTGGCATAAATGATGTGTTCTACTACCATGAAATCCCCTTGCAAGGTGTTCAATGTAAATCTGACCATGAACACATTTGCTTTCAATTTACGAGTTGTACTTTCGTCTTCAACTTGTCTGGTTGCAATGTGTAATACACTTCACGGATGCCTATGTCACAATTATATATGAGATTCACTGAAATGTGAAGGATTCTTACACTGTGAAACACTTTTATTATTTGTTTAAATGTTATTCCTGACAACACTGATGCTGAAATGTGCAAATAGAAGGCTAAAAGATTCTGTTGTCCTTGGGCAGCCAGGGAAATACTATCTCAGACACCTTTCCTGTGCAAGAGAGGATGAGGAACCAACACTCCTAGGTCAGAATGCTGACTTCTACCCAAAAAAAAAAGGACTCAATCTCACTGAAAACTTTTCCAGTGACTCCACTGAATGCTGGGGCAAACCATTAAAGTGATATTAAATTCAGTATGACATCAGTGTCAATAAGAACCTGTGTTCTTTCACAGTATAGCAAAAATTCACTCATGGATTTCAGGAAAGCAAAATATCAGCCTATCTGCTTCAGTCTCTTTCCTATTTCATGCTCTAGTTTCCTAAATATGGTGGTTGTTGTACCAAGGTGGGTGAAAAGAGTCCTCTGAGGCTCCTATATCTTTTTTTAATATATATCTGCAAATGTGGGCTTCATGCCCTGCTTTGTCATAATTTGTATGAGGTTGGGAAAAACACTTTTCTTATCCAATAACAAGATAATAACATTAAAGAAGATTTCCAACTGTATCAGGAGGATAAAATTTAAGTACTGTGGAACAGATTCACTTGCATGAAGTAACTGGAGACATTTGGAAGAGAAGAGAGAGGATGTGTTCTGCAGGCAGGCCTTTCTGTTGTTTGACTCTGGCATTGATTGCAGCAGTACAGAAAGTTATTTTCCTCTCTGAGCCTTGTTACGTTTCTTGTTATTTGCCAGTAGTGAGATACCAATTCATTTATTAGTGAAAACAATTCTGAATCTCCCCAAGCTACACATATTTTAACTTGAGTAAGTGTTGAACTCTGATCCGATTGAGTTATGTCTTAGATATTGTGTGAGGAGCACTCTGACCTGAATGAACTGAAAGAAGCAGCAGCCTTGCAATTAGAACAGGAAATAAAATATGCCAGCTAAGGCGAGAGTGAAGTATATGGGAAGATAAGTGGCCTTGTCACCCTGCCGAGTTTTCCTATCTGTTGCCTACCAGACACAGGGTAGTAAAATACAGGGTCTCTGCAACCACTGCCTCAAGTGGTGGAAAGAGTTAATGCTACCCTTCTACCTCTCACTCATTTGAGGAACCGTGGTTACCACCTCTGTAAGCCTCCTATGCAAATTAGCACCACCTCTTTACACTTCTTATGCAAATTTAGGGGTACATCAAGCAACACCCATCTTAGCAGGGAATAAAAAAGAACTCGAGTACACTGGCTAGTGTGCACTCACTAATGAAGGCCCACAAGGAACTGAACAGGTGAGACATTGCTGTAACCCTGGGTGGTAATCCAGAACTTTGCGTAATCTTTCACTGTGTCTCAATTCCTTTCTCCTCTTTCTCTGCTCTTTACCTTCTCTTTCCTTTAAGTACATCATATATAGTTTTAGTAATTGTTATAGTTCAGGGGATTAAGAATTAAACTTTTTTTTATGTCATCGACGTATGATGTAAGTCTCCTTCATTCCACCCAAGCAAACCATCGAACCTCCATCACTGCTTTTTTTCCCCCGGTCTCGATTAAGCTGGACGTGACAGTGATGCATATCAAAAATGCATTCACATTTCCATATTTTAATTTATTGTTGCATGGGGAGTGTGAAGTAGTTAACACCAAGTCTATGGATTCAATCAGGACCAAGGAAAAAAACTGATAAAAATGACATACACTGATAAAGAAGCCCAGCATATGAATTGCACTTCTTTTCAAGTGATTTACAGTACAAAAGAAAACACACAGGAATTTGTTCATCTTGAAGGATGTAGCCAGGTCTAGTTGGAACACATTTGTTACAGTCTCATTTGTAACCTAAACCACAAAACAAAACAAAACAAAAATTTACCAATATTTCAAAATGCTTAGAGAAAAATAAGCAGTTATCTCTGTTTAGGACAGCATGGGCTCAATCATCAGCCAGTGCTTACATGATTCCCATCTATGTTTGAAAACATCAAAGCCCTCACCAGACAATACCAACTCCCATGGTGTCAGTAATGGTAGATAGACACTTGAATAGCTCCCATGTATTCTGCAGTCTCTTTTCTTGGATTGATTTCTTCTGTGTTTTCAGGTGAGCAGGTACCATCTTCAGCAATTTTAGCATTGCTCAAGAGCCTCATCTAGATTGGTCATTGTTGGATCAACCAAGACAGATAAAGTACAGACATGTTTTGCAATCTTTTCTTTCTAATGAAATGCCCAACTCGGCCCAGCTTCATATCTTTCATATAACACTACTCACAGACAGGTGGACTTAGCTTTACAGTCAAATACATTACTAGCTTTGAAAAATCAAACAGCCCAGAGTACATAAAGTAACAGCAACAATATAAGAAGTAATTTTTGTACTTTTCATATGTGTAGGAACAGATCCACCTACAGCTCTGCACATTGGTTAAAAAGCCTTCCAAATGTCACCACGAAGATGTTAACTTCTGCATTTTATCATTAGAAAATAAACACTTCCCACCAGTCTTATTCCCAGAAAAGGGAATGCACATGTTGGCATCTGCAGTGTTCCTTTCTTTTCAGCAATGTAACTCCATTCAGCTGCACAAAAACATCTGAGTACTCAAATCTAACTAAGGGAAATAGCTGAAGGAAAAGGTCACCATACCTTACAGCATCAGGGAGGATGAGAAAGAGGTAAGCTGGATCATGTCTAAGACATTGTAGCTTCAAGAGCCTGAACTTCAGCTGTAGCAGAGGTGTAGGAAGAGCTTGTGCCTATGATGCAAAAGCGAAAACTCTGGTCATGATGAAGGCTGGAAACTAGTGATGTCTTCTACTAAGAGAAGAGTCCTGCCCCACCTAAAGACTTGCAGCTACGCTGTCCTCACTGCTGGTGAGGAGCTGGGAATGCTGCCAAATCACTCCTTTTTTTGCAGTTTAGTCTGAGCCACTCAGGACCACTAGAAAGAAGTGGTGGGTGACAGTGGTAGGAGGCTACTGTAGGTCATTGAAGGCCCCCAACTTAAGTTGCCATCAAGTAAGGCTTATGGGTTGATGGAGGCTACAATTCAGGATGATGTGTAGAGGCTACTAAGGCTCATCCAGCTATCTATGCTGCTCTTCTACATAGTCACTGCTGGGGGTGACCTAGGAAGTGACTACAGGGCAGTTGCCATCCACATGAGAGAGCAGTCAGAATGCATGGAGCCCTACCTGGCGATACGTCAGGATCAAGTCAAGAGTCTAGGTTAGTGAGCAGAATAAGATGGGTGTATTTGTAGTATCTGTCTGCTGTAGACATTCTAACCAAGAAGTATATAAGGTTTTCTGCAAACAACTAGCAGAAACCTCTTATTCACAGGCCCTGATCCTCATGGGGAACCTTAAGGACTCCGATATCTGCTAGACAGAGATGCAGCAGAGCACCCACCCAGGAGATTCCAGGGAGTGTTGGTAACAACTTCCTAATAAAAGTGTTTGAGTAACCAGCAAAGAAAGGTTAGGGTAATCCCATTGGAGTGACCATGAGGTGGTGTTCAGGATTTGGACAGGAGGGAGCAAAGCAATAAGTAGGACCACAGCCATAGGGGAGACCTCATTAATGTTTATAAATATGTTAAGGGCGAATGTCACGAGCATGGAGCCAGGCTCTTCTCAGTGATGCCCAATGACAGGACAAGGGGTAATGGGTACAAGCTGGAGCATAGGAGGTTCCGCTTAAACTCTAGAAGGAACTTCTTTACAGTAAGGGTGACAGAGCACTGGAACAGGCTGCCCAGGGGGGTTGTGGATTCTCCTTCTCTGGAGACATTCAAGACCCGCCTGGACACCTTCCTGTGTGATGTCATTTAGGTTCCTGCTCTGGCAGGGGGATTGGACTTGATGATCCTTTGAGGTCCCTTCCAATCCCTAACATTCTGTGATTCTGTGTGATTATATATTGTATTGTGTATAATTTATTCATAAAATATAGGGAAAAAATGATGTGTATAGAGAGTATAATATACTACACAAAATACACATGTATCTATATAGGTATCATATCCCACAACAAATAAATCAATACTGTGATTCTTATACATATACATGATAGATATATTATTCATGCTTGAGCAAGGCGTGCTCAGCACAGTCAGATCACATCAGCTTTCCATTTTCAAATATAAACTAGCCCACAGCCTTCTGGGAAGAAAGTTCATTTCCATGTACTTGGCCACCTATTAAGGATATCAAAGAATGGAAATGCCTAAAATATTTAAATGAAATATATACCATCTACTTTCTTTAAATCTGTATTGGTGACAACCTAAATTCATTTAAATTGAATAAGAAAGCAAAGGACAAGCTTAAATATTGGCTATAATACCCTCAGACACTGGTAGTTTCAAGTTCTAGCCACAGCAAGCAATCTCTTTTCTCTTTCGTTCAAAATACATGAGCACAAATTAAAGGAAGGAATCCTAGAATCACAGAACTGACACAGTTGGAAAAGACCTTAAAGATCATCAAATCCAACTGATAGCCCTACAGTTCTGTAGCCTCTAAACCATCTCCAGAAGCACCACGTCTAACCGTTTTTGAACACCTCTAAGGGCGGTGATTCCACCACTTCCCTGGGCAACCTATTCCAACGCTTCATCACTCTTTCAGTGAAGAATTTTTTCCTAATATCTAATCTGAACCTGCCCTGGTGCAACTTAAACCCGTTTCCTCTAGTCCATGAAAACATCTGCATGCCATAGAATATTACATAGTCTCAACCACAGGCAACTCCAATGAAACACAGTTTTATTTTAACCATTTCTAAGATGGCTGTTCTTCATGCAAAACTTTCTTCCCACTGAAATTAGGGTCAAATTAAAAGTTCAGATAAAGGACAAACAAAATCTAAACCTATCATTCTCTATTAAAATACAGTCAAAATATTTTAACTCATTTAATTATAAATTCAGTAACAGGATTGCAGCTGCCCTGTAATCAGGCATTCAAGCAAACTATCAAGTGCTATTTATGCCAAACCAAGCTCAGATAAAGGAGAGAGGAAAACACATAAAAGCGGCATTGGTTATGACATATATAAGTGCCCGTGATTGCTGACTGTGCTAAAAGATTAGTAATTATACTTTCAAAGCAGTAACAGGATTATAATTTTCTTGCATGTGTTTTCAAAGATCTTTTGGAAAAGCTGTCTAGAAATAGGTTGTCCAGAATGGCTGTAAACGTGGAGATTCTAAGCAACCAACTGCTATTTTTTTTTACTCTTAACTTTTTTAGAAAGGGGGTTAATTCCGGGGAATAGGTTGTGTGTGAAGGAGGAAGAGAGAGAAAGGGAAAAGATTCAGCACTGCAAGAAGCTTAACTAGTCAATTTTGGTTGTTGCAGGTGAGAACATCACTCCTAAGCTAGCCTTGTCTACATACTTTTGTATTTTGACTCAAATGGCTCTCTAGCTGAATGGTGACCATACACACTTATTCAAAATTTGGTGCCTTCAACTACAGCTGAGATGATCAGTTTAAGATTGGGAAGCATTAGTAGAAGTGACTAGGCACCAGAAGGCAAATTTGATGAATCGAGTGTTTACCGGAGCTCATTCATTCAGCTATTGCTAAATATCTAAAAAAAAGTGAGCATTGTAATAGGAAAGCTGATATGGTCTTAATTAGAACTGCGAGGATATGTACCAGAGGAATAGATTACATCCCTGCTCCATTTCAAAGACAGGAGGAGATATAGCTTTACCTGTTATAAAATTATCTGTATTTGCTGTTACTACCTAAGTATTTCTTGATAGTAACCACTGCAAAATAGCACCTATATCAACTGCATCCCCTATTATAACAGCCAGTGACTGTCTCTGCATTATATGGTATCCCGCAAAGGCTTAATGTACTTCTTTTCTATGACCTTCTCCGGTCATGTTTTACATGACCTTTACAAGCTGTATTTTCCTCCTTTTTTTCTGCAAAAGCACAGGAACACTTGGTGTTGGAGGGAACTGAAAGGAAAAAATAATGTGGGGGGCTGTTTCTGGGACCTAGTTGCTGAGGGCTGTGCATAAAGTGTCACAGGGCAGTAGTACTCCCTCAAGAGCTTGCTATCTAAACAGGGTAGAGTTGGCAAGCAAAGCTGAAGTCCAGACTACAGAAGAGTTCCCAAAAATCTTTTTTTTGCACCTGATTGTTTCTCTTCCTCCAGTCACAGGCAGTGACACTGGAATGAACAGGTAAATATAGTCTACTAACTCATGGTTCCATAGCTGGTGTTACCATAACAATTTTGGCTTTTTTGAGAAGAGGATGACCTATTACAGCACCAGGCTTACTGGCATCAGATGGGAGAGACCTTTCTCAAAGAGGGAAGGGAGTCTTTGCACAAGAGATTGTGAGGCTGATTGACAGGGCTTTAAACTAGATTTGAAATAGGAGGGGGATGTAACCAGGCTTACTAGAGAGGCCCCTGGATGTAATAGCCCAGCACTTCTCGGTCAGCATGCAAGCATTTTTGAGAACCAAAAGGCCTACCACCCTTCAAGGGCAAAAACTACGTGCTCAACAACCTCTCTGAAATGCTTATACACCAATGCACGCAGCATGGGGAATAAGCAGAAGAAATTGGAGATCTGTGCTCAGCCGTAGGGCCATGATCTCATTGCAGTTGCTGAGACATGGTGGGATTTCTCGCATGGCTGTCCATCTACGTACTTTTTAGGAAAGACAGACCAACAAGGCGAGGCGGTGGAGTTACTCTTTATGTGCAAGAGCAACTGGAATGCATTGAGGTCTACTCAGGAGGGGATGAAGAACATATTGAAACTTTATGGGTAAAAATTAAACATCACACAAACTGTTGCGGATGTCTACCAAACCAAGCAGAAGATGTCAATGAGGCCTTCTACAGACAGCTGGAAGTAGCCTCAAGATCACATGCTCTGGTGCTCACGGGTGACTTCAATCATCCTAGTATTTGTTGGAAAGGCCCCACAGGTAGGTACACTGCTCTTGCAGTGCATTGCCAACAACTTTCTGATGCAAGTGGTGGAAGAACCAACAAGGACAGGTGTGCTGCTGGACCTTGTATTAATGAACAAAGAAGGTCTGGTTGGGGACATGACGATTGGGGGCAGCCTTGGCAATGGTAACCAAAACATGGCAGAGTTTAGATAACACGAGGAAGAAGCAGGTCAATAAGTAGGACTGCAACCCTGGACTTC